>VZTM01028294.1:24809-92275 GCA_013400555.1 Jacana jacana | reverse complement strand
GGGTTTGGATGAATACTTGAAAAGACTCAATGGGCTGTCAGGAGCCCACACTTTCTGCTTACCATGATAATAAGTGCAACACTCGACGCCTTTCATTGATTGCAGGAAACTGTATCAGCTTTCCAGTGTAAGAGGGTACTACTGCCTCACTGTTATATGTGTTAGACACACGCAAAGTAATCACAGGAAATTACAGGGTAAGGTGATGATGACTTTTAACACTTTTTTTTTTTTTTTTTAAATAAAATACTGAAAACAGGGTGAAAATACAGTTCTTTTAATGTTCCTGTACACTCGGTGAGAACTTCGCTATCTGGAGGCTCAGAACAAAAACAGGATGAATTGCGGAGCGCTCCTACTTGCTCCATTGTTAATGGTTTCCTCTCAAAGCACACTGTAATTTAATTATTGATAAGAATTAAAAGTCAGGAATGCTGGTTTTGTGTGGCATAGTTCGCTCATGCAAACTGAGTGCACGTTGGCAGCAGCAACATATAACTGTAAGCAGCAAGAATTAACCAAATCCCGGGCCAACATTTTTTCTTGTAAATCCATGATTAAAAATACTGGGCTGGGTTTCTCAAAAGAAGAAGTAGTATTGTGCAGTGTTTGGGGTTTTTTTTTTAATATATATGGTAGAAACTAATCTTTTCGTATGATGGGCACAACAGCTAATTGCCAAATTTTCATCTTTCCAGAAGACACATGCATGTGATGATATGAAACAGTCTGAAACAATGCGTATTTAAGTATTAAAAATGGCGTTTTTACAATGTAATCCTTATGTATGCTCTTTGCTCTATTTTTCCCATCTACTGCTTTCGCTATATCCTGTTTTAGGTAACTATGAGGAGAATATGATCTCCTTGTTATAAAATGTCAGCCTGTCATTAAATTCTGGTGTCCATCTTTTCTCTCATGAAAAATACATAGCTCCATGGCTCTTTACGCACTCATTTATTTATGGCGTAGGGAAGCTCATACTCCCCAGGCCATAACAGCTCACTCTTTGATTCTCCACTGGGCATGTTTCTGGAGATTCGGTTCAGGTTTTCCTGATGTTGTTGTTTTGTTTTATTTTGTTTTTTTTTAATGCAATGAACCTGAAGGAGAGAGGTTAAAGGGAAGCAAAGAGACAGTCTGCTTGCTTTCTTTTTCATTTTCTTCTTTCTATTTTCCTTTGGCTGGCTTTCACTGCTAAATGTCTATCCAGTGACTCCTCACCTTTTCTCCAAGAACATGGGATACTCAAGAGTAGCGTGTGCTGTTCTTTTACTCTCTGCTCTTTCTTTTATTACACTCAGGCTTCTCAGGTATTTCTAAATGTTCTTAAGAAACATTGCTGCTAATGGTCACTGACCTGCATTTCTTACATGAATTATGGAAAATAAAACTGAATGAAGCCTTAGTGGAATATGAACTACAATAGTTTTGCAGTTATGCCTTTTTTTTTTTTCTCTCTCTCTTTTTCTTTTTAAAAGAAAGAACCTGAAGTGAGAAGTGCAGATTCATGTGTCATTTTCAAGCCATAAATATCTTGTCCCACTGTCTGTAGTGGAGTATTTCAATTTCAAAACATTTTCCTCACCAGTTTTCATTTCTGTTCCATATACTTCCAAGAATTTTGCTGGGCTGCATAAGAAGTGCTAACATTCAATTAAAAGATACTGCATGTCTATCAGAAGTGACTGAATATTGCCTCTGGCTATCACGGTATCAGGGAGACAGCTATCTGTGGCTTTCTGGGATCAGTCCAAGTTGCTGGCTTTCTCAACCACTACAAGTAACTCTGCGAGTGAGATAGTTAATGAAAATAGCAATTATCCTTTACTATGTCTTTCAGGAGTATATGGCAAACTGGTCCCTACTCTAAAGTGTCATTCTGCATTCATATGGGTTCTTTTATTGTGTGCCAGGCAATACATTTTATGCCCTTGGCAAAGATAGTGTCTTTGGGGCTGAGAGAAGAGCATATAATACTACATCTCGGAAGAAAAGAACTATGCCAAAAGGAGAGTAAAGGCTTAATTCTCATTTCCCACTTATTTTCCATCCCTGTATTTATACTGCTGTTAGCTGAGCAGCTTTTGATTTATGCTAGTTTAAGCAAGATTAAAACCAAGTCCTTTATATCAATTGTTGGCTTTGTGTGTCTCTTTATTATTTGTACAGAAATGAAAACTCATACAATTGAATTGCTTAGATCTAAAGCTCATTCTTTTTGGCCAGATTTGGGGTGTATACAATTAGCACCTCACTGTAATTTGTTTTCTTTGTAGCCAGATACTAATTTTCTTTCTTAAAACCCCTATGCCTTGTTTTCTCTAAAATCAAAATACCGATAACATATATTTTAGTTTATCTACATTTAGCTGACATTACGTCAATGAAAAAATGAAACATGCAAATTACTTATTTCATGGTCTAGCTGATTAACACAATCATCTGGTATATGTGAGTAAATTCTGATTTTGTAGATAAATCCTATTTCTATCCATACAGTGTATTTTACTATGTTTATCTTGGCTAAAAGTATAATAGATATATTTTCTAGTTCTACTACTATTCATACATTTGCAACTTGTGAAGAATAAATCTGATTTTTTATGGAACTTGAGCAATTTTGAGTTTTCTTACATTTGCTATTAACAACAGAAGAAAATGTAAATGAATGAAGGAATAAAGTAGGGTCTATTTGCAAAGACGAGAGATAAAGAAGCTGATATAAAAGGTCTTTTATCTGGTGTAATGCAGCGCTTGTGAAACAAATTGAGCCTTTTAGTCACCATATGGCACTTTTAGAGCTCTATTATTGTCCTTATATTCCAGACCTCTGCTCTAACCAACCAAATTTCCCCTCGTATCGTGCCTTATTTACTTCGTTATGTGCCATTCACATTTTCCATTTGACCACTGATTCTGATTGGAAGGAAGAAAATGATTCATCTCATAAGAACAAATGAGGATGTTAGTGGAGACAAGAGCAGTAAAACTAAGCAGCTGTCTCCTGCCCTTTTTTTTTTTATTGACCAAAAAAAAATCCAAACTGCTTTTATCCGGTAGATAAAACTGGAAGCAAAGTCTGCTGCCTTGCAGAGAAGTACAATATCCATTCTAAGCATACGTCACCTCAGATGCTAAAGTATAGGTCTAAACATAAATCTACTGGAATAAAAGTAGTCACAATAGGTATCATGATGTAAGTACGTTATAAAACATATAATTAGAGAGTTGAAGAAGATGCAAGACAAATAACGCCTGATCTGGGGAACTCTGAAATAAATGTGACTGTTTGCTTCTACTTGAAAATAGACTCTCAATCAAATCTATAAAGACATGACTTATGAAAGCATTTTCGTTATCTGAATATCTGCTGGAAAATGAACACAGTCATTTATTTCCGGGGAAGATTTCACACTCATTCAAAGTCATGATGAAAAAGCATGAGAGGAAAATGTGATTTTGATCTATATTTTAATAAATAAAAAGAGAGGAAGAAAGAGAGAGAGGGGAAAAATCCTGAAGGCTGAAGATGATTTGAGATCATACGTCATTCAGTTTGTAAGAAGAGCTCTATCACTGCTTGGGTGATACGGAGGGGGAACCTCACCCCTCACAAGGCAGAACTTTCCAAGGGGGAAAAGCCTCTCCTGGCGCAGGGACACCAACCTGATTTCAGAGTGGGAAAGCCAATTTCAGAAGATGTTCTGACTCAGCACCAGATCAACTCTCTCATTACTGATGTAAATCCTTGTGTTGGCACACTTTAAGTCTTTTTCTTTGCTATTTATTGTTTTAAAGCTTTTTTTTTCCTTCAGCTTTTTCAAAAGTTTGTCTGTTTCGACCATCAGTCTTACAGCCTGTATGCACAAGCAGTTCCAGTAGCGCTCTCTTTCTCCAGAGAGAAGAGCAGCAGCTCATGACATGGGCAAACAGGAGACACCACGGGGAATTCAGAGTGAGGAACCCACCTCATAGAATCATTTAGGTTGGAAGAAACACTTGGGATCATCGAGTCCAACCATCAGCCCTACTCTACAAAGTTCTCCCCTACACCATATCCCTCAACACCACATCTAATTGACTCTGAAGCACATTCGGGGATGGCAACTCAGCCACCTCCCTGATGGTGGTAATTACCTTGCTGGTAATGGAAAAGCCTGGGTAACTTCAGCCTCCATTGCCAAAGACTGGTGCTAAAAAGGAAAACAGTTTGGGGAGTTTTCTGTACTAATCACAGAACCTCCATGGTTGGAAGGGACCTTCGAGATCATTGAGTCCAACTATAAGACAAAAAACCCCAAAACAAAATAAAAACAAAACCACAACACACCCCACCACCACACACTGAACATCACACCCACCATATCAACAGCCACCCCACCCAATAATCTCATGCCATGAAGTGCGACATCTAAACGTTTCTTAAATACCTCCAGAGATGGTGACTTCACAACCTCCCTGGGCAGGCTGCTCCAGTGCCTGACTACCCTCTCAGTCAAGTAATTCTTCCTTATATCTAATCTAAACCTCCACTGCCTCAACTTCAGACCATTTCCTCTGGTCCTGTCATTATTCACTTGGGAGAAGAGGCCAACACCCTTCTCTCTACAGCCTTCTTTCAGGGAATTGTGGAGTGCAAGGAGGTCTCTGCTCAGCCTCCTCTTCTCCAAACTAAACATGAGCAGTTCCCTCAGCCTTTCCTCATAGGACTTGTTCTCTAGACCCCTCACCAACTTGGTGGCTCTCCTCTGGACATGCTCTGGCACTTCAATGTTCTTCTTGTAGTGAGAGGCCCAGAACCGAACACAGTACTCAAGGCGAGGCCTTACCAGTGCCCAGTACAGGCACCATCACTTCCCTACTCCTCCTGCTGGCCACACTATTCCTGATACAAGCCACTATGCTGGTTTGTGAGCACAACCAAAGAACAACCAAAGTCTTTTAATCTCCCCACTCGCTCCCTTGTCAGATAAGAGACACAGAAACAGTTAACAGGGAAAAAGGAGGAAGCTAGCTCCTAAAATGGGAAATTACAGGTTGCCCTGGGAGGTCGTTGAGGCCCCTTCCCTGGAGAAATTCAAGGTGAGGCTCGACAAGGCCCTGGGCAACCTGGTCTAGTTGAGGGTGTCCCTGCTGACTGCGGGGAGGTTGGACTAGATGACCTTTGGAGGTCCCTTCTGGCCTGGACCATTCTATGATTCTATGGCACTGTTGTTGGCAAACTGAGAAGCAGGAAGCTGAGAGAAGTTAAGACTGTGGATGAAATCCTGGCCCTGGCACAATCACAAAGCTGCCACTACTTTATATAAGAAGGGATTTTTTTTTCCCTTTGTGTGCAGCTTTTACTACATATACAGAATACATTCTCCAACACTATATAAAATTCAAAACTACTGAGAGTTTAAGTGATAACTACAGTTTAGATTAAGTAATAACAGCAGCTAATGAAAAAGAAATAGCACATCAGCTTGACCAATTTTCAGGTACCATTTCTTTACAACAGCAATAATAACCATAATAATAATGAAAAGGAGAGAAACTCTTCACTCAGTACATCTGTCTGCTGCCAGGACTGTGGCAATCATTACAGAATAGAATATTCTACTCACTTGCAAGCTAATTCTGCCCTCTCACAGTTTCTTATGCTATTCCCATACCCCAAAGTGCTCTCTTTCACTTTTGTGCCTGTTCCTTGGCTGTCAGTCCTCCTATCATGGCCAACTTCACTGAGGCCACACAAAGTCTGAAAGCAAGCTTTGGCATCATACTGACTAGGGAACCTTCTCAATGGAACAGACAATGTTTATTGCAAGGATTTTAGACTCTATAAAAGACACATAAATCCTCTTAAATATATAAATAATTATTTACTCAATTTGCCCTCCCTGTCAAAGTATTTGAAGGCATCTGCCAAAAACTCCGGACAAAGATGAGCTTCCAATCTAAATCAATTTTGAAATACAACAATGCAAAATAATTTGGGGATGTGCTTCAAGAGCTCCTCAGACAGTTTGATTCCCAAACATGAAGCTTGAAGACTTTGTTCTGGATTTCCATGGCTAGGTTTGCATGTGAAATACCATATTGTTTAGTTCTGTTGCGGTGAAGCTGTGAGGACTGAAAATATGAAAACAGGCTTTATTAAGGGAAAATAGCTCCAGTCTTTAAAGCCTGAGACTAATTCCTCCACACAAACACAGTATTTGGTGGTATTCGGAAAAGCCAATTGCTTATTCTGTAAACACTGCATGAGATAATCCTTAGAAAAAACCATCATGAACAGGGAGAGAGTGTTAAAACCAGAGTGAATGAGCTAACAAAAAAAAAAGAAAAAAAAAAAAGAAAGAAAAAGTTCATTGGAAGCCTGGGAATTTCAAAGCAGAGCCTAGATTTAGATTTAGCCAGAACCGAGATTTGATGCTTCAGATACATTCAGTCGTTTCCAAGTGCTATGTATAAACTGTTGTTTTTATATTCTTCTCTAGTAGACAGTGAATCATCCTCAGATCATCTTTCATTGAGTAAAGAGAGTGGAAACCAGGGAAATAATTGAAGGGCATAGGGCATGAAAGGCTGTGTGTGGCTGCCTAGAGTAGTCAATGAAAAATCAGACTGGAGAAGCTTTTCCTGTTACTCTGAATTACGATTGGGAGTTTCTAAATGCAAACACAGTCAACAGTGCATCTGCAGGCTAGCATTCATGCAGTAATTTGCTATACAAATGCAGTATTGATTTCTTAGAAGAACATAGCATACACCTTCAGAAATTTTCCCTGTGTGATGAGATCTTTGGCTTTTTTGCATTTTTATCCCTTGTAGAGTTCCACAACTTGAAATGGGCTCCCTGGCTACAGAATTTATTACAGTATAGTTCTGCTCTTCTCTTACCCTTTAATTTGACCTTTCCAGATGTAGTCTAATAATTTTCTGTCCTATAAAGTTAATTAAGAATTGAACATTTCTTTTGCTAGAGCATATTAATAATGTCACTAATTGAGACAATAATTGTCATGACACAGGATCCCTCATTTTACTCTGATTGAGTTTTACCTCATGGGAGAAATAGGCTATGACCTGACATGGGAGATGTAAACTCTAGTAATGAGAGAACGTGTTACTAATCACCCCTGTAAGGCCAGGGGTACCCACAGCAATAAAAATTAGCTGTGGACAAGAGAGATTCTGTGGAGCTGTAGTACCCGTAATGCTTTTATTAGGAACTTTAATATAATCATCCAGTTAATCTGGCCAATGCTGCCTGTGTGCCACATCCTGATTCCTTCACTTTTCCTAAGGAGGAGCACAGTGGTGCAGTGACTCAGACCCCTGTACTGAGTGGATTTTCCTCTGGGGAAGCCAGGAGTTAGGTGGGTGATGTGGAGGAACCTCAGATCAGTCTCTGGAAAGCCACAGAAATGCTGTCAAGAACTTTTAGGTACCGACTGGGCTTTAGACTCTCTTTTCAGGACATCATGAGCCTCAGGAGAATTGCATTTCTAGGGAGTATTTGAGAGAGGCAGATGTTTTCAAAGCCTTGGGTGACAGGATGCCACATCTCTAAGAAAGGGGTTTGCCCTTTTGCTTGGTTTAACTGGTGCAATAGGTGAAACACAGAGGGCACAGTGGACCCAGTGGGATGATTTAGCAGATCTGGGAGAATAAGCCAATTTTCTTTCATGTCAGATCAGCTTTTTATTCACTATATCACAGTGCCTCTCAGAAACACCACTTGAAAGGTGTTTATTAGTCATGAGATTAGATTGTCTTCTGCTTCACCTTGGAAAAATTCAGTGTGAAGTACTATCAGAAGGGGTATTTTTGTTGGCAAAAAAAAACAGGAATAAGAATGGGTTACAGACCTGATTTGCAGCTGGGAGTTTTGCCTGTCATGCTTACATTACCACAAGATTTCTTGGCTAGCAGGTGACGTGGGATCAGGCTTCTCTTATTCTGCCTGGCCATAGTTAAACTACAGTGCCTAACTTTTTGTGTGTGTAATTTTAAGACTTTATGTCTCTTTGGGCCTTAATCACAAAATTTCTAAAATATGTCCATTGTGACCATTGTTTGATGATGCCTTTTAACACCCTGTGTACCTTTAAAAACTGAGACAACATCCAAGTGGATCACAAGAATAGGTGCTGGTCTTTATTCTCGTTCTGTGTGCCACCTGGGGGAGAAATAGTTATAAAGTTATGATTGCATAACTACAACATGCAAATATCAGTAGGTAGCTATGTACCTCATATGAGGGCTAAGTAGCAATGCTTGTACTTGATTTTTGCACTTTTGTGAAAGGAAGGGTGTGGAAAATATCTACTCTGGACTCAGTTCTACTCAGCTGCTGTTCTACTCAACAGCTTCTGTCCACAGCAAACAGCGTTAGTCATATGTCATACCCCTCAGTAGGGAAGTGTTAGAGATAATGATTAGTGTGATCCTTTTCTATAGGTAAATCTTATACAAAGCATTCAAATAAATGTTTGCTAATCCTTTATATATGCACCTTTCTTTTCAAGGTTTGAAGTCTCAGACAGGTTTCTTCAGCAATGGAGGGAAAATCAAAAGCACAGCTTCTTCTGTTAGAAGTGCATTATTTTTGGCTACAATTGCTTTGCTTTAATATGCTGTTACCTTCTGCCTGAATTCAGTGCACTCAAGCCTTCTCTTGATGTTTGCAACTGCTGCCGCCTACTATTCAGATATCTTCATCAATCTCTGAGTGATTGTTCCTAAGGATTATTCTTTTCCTGAGGATCCAGGCTGTTCAAAGCCCATCGGCGTGTTAAAAGTCTGATTAAACTTCCGGTGTATCTGACAGGCCTAGCTGTGGGGATTCCAGATTAACCATCTGGAATCATCTGATCTTAAACAGTATTAAAATAATGTTTCAATAAACCCATGTTTGAATGCTACCATGCTTATAATCCAATAAATACTATCTCAGAATCAGTTTTATTCACTGAAGAAATTACTTCTCTCTCAGCTGGCTCAGTTGCAATATCTAGTCAGGATTTTTTAGAGGTTTTTGCAAACTTATCTGAGCAGGTTTAAATATCCACTCGCTACAACAGTGTGCAGTATTTTTATTGAGGGCTTGTTTAAAATATTTTATAAGAGTAACAGTTCAAAGAGTTATCCTAGGATCTTGTAAAACCTCTGCTGATTTTTTTAGGAATAGAAAAGGTTTTCCTGTACCACACCAGAACAGTGTTTAAGATCACCCATTCTTCTGTCAAGGAATCGATCACTAGGGCAGCCCAGCTGGATCCAGCTGAGATGAGTTGTCCTCCCCTAAAGACACCAGCGCTCTCAGGTGTGCCCCTCCCAATGGTCACTAACCTGATCTACTGCTAGAGTGAGATGCATTTTAAAGTAGAGAAATTGTTTACCATAAGTGCTTTTCTTTGACTTTAGCTGAACTTTGACCCCAGGATACTTTATATATATAAATCCTAAAAGCTAAGTTCCCTCTTTTCTTGATATTGACTTGCTGCACTGACTGCAAGTTAGCTTCATGGGAGCTGAGGACAGGAAACAGCTAACCATCGTGATGGAGGGTGTCCTTGAGTTCTGCTGGGGGAGACACTAACCACAACATCTAAGGTGTGCAGTCCATATGTAATACAAATGTAACTTCCCAGTCGATCTTCATTTGAAGGGGGAAACCAGCAAGGCAATAGGATTAGAAAGAACAGTTAGTCTGAAATTCTTGCTGAGCTGCAGATTATAGACAGCTGTTTCTGTAGCCTTCGTGGAGTCAGCTGGTCTCCTGTAAACAAGTGATGAGAAAGTATATAAGGAAGGATTTTGGTCTACAATTTCCACACAACTTCTAGTTCTTTTAGTGTCTCTTCTTCTTTGTTTTACCCCTCCTTTTTGTCAATTTTCATCATGGTGATAAAAAACCCTTTGGAAGCTAGGTAAGATATGATAACTGTTAATACCTATTGCATATTAGCCATGTTAAACTGGGCAGAAAATGTAACTGCAGCTGCTTACCTAAGAGGAAATAATGCTTTCATATGCACCAGAACTATTCATTCTTGCTAGTCTAACGCTTTAAAAGAAGCATATTAGAAGTAGAAGGAACTGGGTCTGTAAAGCACTTTATTGGGACAAAGGATACATTGTACCAATAAGATGTTTTATTAGAAATATGGGAAATATATGTTAGAAGATTTGTTTACCTGACTGCCTATATCTTTTTTTCTGCTTCCTGACTGTAAATCAGTACCTAAAATGATGTTCACGTGTATTAAGTCTTTCTTTGAATTAATTGTCTTCCACAAGTAGGAATTCTGCTACAATAGGGGTTTTTATATACCATGATATAATAATTGGGTTTTCTGTACAACTTATCTGAGGAAGCTCCAGATAAATTAAGCATTTTTAGGAATCATTTGGAAGGTATATATTGTTATAAATAACAGTGAAAGAAACTGGAAAACCAATAAAAATATCTAATTTCCTGGGTTTCTGTACAGTCAAACAAGCAGAGGAAAGACATTCAGCCTGGATTATTCTCCTTCTGATGCAGATAGGACATGGCATAGGTACAAAACAGATAGGCCAGGCATATATTGAAAAGAAGAAATAAGAAAGTGAGCAAAATGCAGTAAGGAAATTGTATTTACTGTTTTTTACTGCAAAGATTACAACTGCTTTTTCTGACAAAAAGTTAAAACAATAGCTATTTTGCCAATTTAGCCTCTCGATGTGTCTTTGGAATCTAAGACAGAAACAGCTTTCAGGAATTTTTGTGTTGGAATATTGCACTTATCAAATATTTTCATTCTCTATAATACTACCAGTTAATCATTATAATAATCACTCATGTTCATACATGTATTTCAATCAGCTTAATCTCAATAAAGCTACACAAGCCTTACTGATAAAGGTTTTCACAGTAAGAACCACCATTCATGCTACCTCCCCACTTAACTGCAGCTTTATTGCTATTATTCAGCATCCTTCTCTGCTCTCTAAAATGCAGTTGGACTATATCTTAGCATATTCTAAGATAAATTTTACCTTTCTCATACTCTTCAGCCGAGCTTGGAAAGCAGAGGCTTTTAATTTTTCATATGCTTTCAAAAAGGCAGCCAGGTATGCACTGAGGCAAGAGTAGGAGAAGCAGTTAAATCCTGATCCTTCACTGCCCTTTTGATGTACAAGCTCCTCTTCTCCAATTCCCCAACCAAAAAGCATTGAGAATCTAACTTTTCATAAAACAAAGTAGACAAACAGCCAGGCACTTCTGCTTTCCTCTCAGCTACCTTCACCTCCTTCATTGGAAAACTGACAACTCTCATTCTGCCCTTCTGTTTTTTGCAGGCGATCTTGAGAAGGCTGGCAGAGGAAAGGATGTAAAAGTGGTCTCATGTCATTCCTTTGAGGGTCCAGATGAAAAAGAAGCATACTGCCTGAACTCTGTTGTCATTGAAGGCATAAACCACAAATAAGAGCTATCCTACTCCTTGCCAATACTGTCTCGTAATCAAGTAATTCCTGATTCTTAGTCTGGGTTAAGATTGTCCACCTTCTCAGTAGTTAAGCATCTCTGTAAGTACATGCAGGACAGGGGAGAGTACCATTTCAGCCTTTGGCTGAATGTGTTATCTTCCCAGAGTCTGGAAAGTGATCTCCATAGCCTGCGCAATATCTTTAGTACTACATGTATCTTTGACCCATACTTCCGAGTTTTCATCTGAAACTTGTGATTCTTGGTGTCTTCTTGACCACAGCACAAACCCATACTGTTTGGAAGAATATCCTCTTGTGCTCTAAGGACCAGTTCTTGATTCCTGTGTTCCTCTGCCTCCTCTGAGGAGAATTCTTTAGTCTAGGTACACCTGCTCTCAACACACACCTAATTCATCTTCTCTTTCTAGTGTCAAGATTGTATTAACGTAGATAGCAAAATGTATGTTAGATAGCAATTCTCCCCAGTTCGGAATAAATCTTGTGCTTTCTAAATGAAAGTATTTAGTGTAATTGTAGGCAGCTTACACTATCCCACCAAGTTTTCCTCTGGCTATTTTAAATGCCTAATACATCTGCATACAGTAAATAGATGTGAAGTGGGACCTACAAGGTGTCAACCTCCTGGAGTGGCAAGCTGGAAGCTTGGCAGAATACTCTGTTTCCTAAAATTATGTTGGAGACACATGTTTAGTCATCTATCCACTTTCTGGATAGCTGTGGGTGTCTGGACATCTGTCTGGCACTGCCTCAAAGTTGCTTCTCAGAAAGAATCACAGTTATTCTCATGTACAGCCCAGGGTCCAATAGTATTTTGCATATTATTTTTTTTAATGTAGAAGATGCTTACTATTTCATGGTAATGATTCATGTAGCCTGTTGGGAAGGTAATGTCACATCTTGAAGAGTATCCATTTATCACCAGAGAATAATACCCCACACACACACCTTGTTTCTCTCTTCATCTTTGGACAGATTTTCTGTGTGTTCTATTTCTTTCCCAGTAATTGAATCTTGCCCATGTAGTAGCCAGCACAAAACCCAAAGTGATTGGGTTCTGCTTTGCATCTCATCTGCTCTTGTTATAGCTGTCAGACAAAGTTATGCTCTGTCTAGATTCATAACAACTTTGATGATGTTTTTCACATACTGGCATGAAAAAAAAGACAGTTCAACTGTCTTAAGATGTTCCCCTACAATGGGGACTCAACAAGAAGTATGAATCATTATTGACACACTCAAAATAATCTGTCATGCTGCTTTAAAATACTAATGAGAAAACCCCTCGAGTCTTTTGATATTAGTAGTTGTTTCATGTTGTAATTGAATTTGAAAAGCTCTGTTAAGATTTTTATCCTCTGACAGTAACTTATTATTTCTAGAATAAAATTGTTTCATAAGTGGTTTAGATGGCAGCTGTCTGAAGAAGCCCTTTGCACTTCATCATTCTATGAACAATGGGAGCAAACTGTAAATGTGGTCTCCCGGATCCAGAAGTTTTAAGGGATTCTGTAACGTTGTATCATAAGCATCCACAGAGGTCATGTTTTCCAGATGCTTGGTCATCCTTAAAATTCTCACCTGCACTCCCTCTAGTATGTTTTTGTCTTTGTTGAAGGGAAATCTCCTAAAGATACACAGTCTGACAACCGATGCCTTAATGGTGCTGTGTTCTAGGATACTCCTGATTCACCCTGAAATCCAGTTTTGCATCCCAACACCTATGATATTACCATGGCATAGTCTGTGTTCACCCTATTCTGCCTTTGAGTATTTCATTTTCCTACTGAAGTATAGTCATTTGCACTTGGCCTTACTGAATCGCATCCAATTTTTTTCCCAGACCCTTTGTCAGTTTGTTAAGATTATTTTAATTTTATTGGAAGTGTAAAAGGCATAATATTTCTTCAGATAACCAAGTGCCTAATGAAGCTACTGGATAGTACTAGACCCAGGTGGAATTCTATGGAACCCAGTCAGCCACTCTCTCTTAATTCGACAGACAGCACTGCATAGATATTCCTGAGTTCAGTTTTCAAACTTGTTCAATCTGTGTAACAGTACTTTAGTCCAAGCAGTATTTTGGTTTGCTTGCAAAAATGTCAAGTGGTGTCAAAATGCTTACTAAAATCAAGATATATCACACTTGTTGCTCCTTCCCTAGCCACAAAGCCTATTATCTCTCCTAAAAAGGAACAAATTTAATTTAACATGATTCAGTTTCTGATAAATTCGTTCTGGTTTTTACTTCCCACCTTGTCTTCTTACTAGTATATTAATTTATCCATTAATAAGTTTGTTCCTTGTCTCAATAAGTTTATAGTATAGGGATATAATTCTGTGTCTTCTTGCTCTTCTCTTGTGGCTTTGTGTAAAGAGACAGGGACAATCTTTGCCTTTTAGATCTACAGCCTCTCCTGCTTTAATCGAATTCTCACAAGTATGTTACAACGTGCTTGATATTGCTTTATTCAGACTTCTATATGCTTTAAAGTGAATTTACCAGGGCTAGTACATATGAATTTCTTCAGTTTTCTAATTTCTGCAAACGATCAATAACATATTCTTCCTTATTCTCACCTGAGTCCTTCATTAGTGCCAGTGGTGTTACTTCAGCAGCCAAAGGTAATCTTTCTATCGAAGAGGGGAAGGCAGAGAAGAGACACGGGTTTTTTCAGCCATCTCAAGGCCATGGTTCTGTATTCATTTCTTCAAAGGCAATGCCATTTAACATGGCCAAACCTTTTATCTGGCTGCTCAAACCAGTGCCTCCAGTCGGCTGGAGGAGATGCTTGCACAGCTGCAGTGGGCTGCCCAGCAGAATGATGGCCATGCTGGAAAATAATTACTGCTGCCACATGCACCTACAGCCTTAGGGTCACATCACTGAGGGCTATGACAGCTCATTGCTGCAGCTCTTTATTATTAGTAATACGCCACTGGATATTTTTTTATTATGCTTTATTCTTCTCCCAGTTGCATCTTGTGTCTTGACCTTTCTGAGTTCATCCCTATACGCTTCTGTTTTTATTTTATATTTGTCTCTGATAATGTCTATGCAGGTCACCCAAGAGACCATTATTAAGCCAAACCCATCGCTTTCTATTCTTCTGCTTGGAAAAGTTCGTGCTCTTTCAGTGTGTGTTCTTCCAGTCACTCTGCTTTTTGAACACCTTTTTCTGTTAAACCTGTTTGCTCTGAGAAGCTGCCTGCCTTCTCAGGTCACTGCAATGTGATTCCTGGGTGTTTATTGTCCTGATTCCACTCTTCTCCTGGAATCATTATCTCTAGTGTTTCTTGGCTTCTGTAGTGTAAGCTGTCTTCCTAATCAACCTTATTTCTTATAGATCTAATCAGTTTTGTTCATTATAAAGTAAAATGGAAATCTAATCCCTTGCAGGGGTCTTTCTGGGTCAAAATGCTTAAAATCATACAGATTTCAAAGTTCTCTTAGCATCAGTTCATAACTCTAAGGAATATAAGGAATATCTAATTTTGTTTCTGTTCATGGTGATGCAAAATTTTAGTGAAGCCATATAAAAAACAAAATTACTGTGTCCTTGAAACAAATAAAAATATTTATCTGAGGATGTTTTAAGTTTACAAAAAATATTACGTTATGGGGTTTGAACTGGACTCCTCAAATTGTAAATTTAATAATTTTAAAAGGTTATATAATAATTTCCCAAGCTGAAATTGTATGTTCATTTTCCATGTAGAACATTAATTGTCTTCTCCCTGGCAATCAGAAGTATTTCCAACTGTAAAAGAGAATACTGAAATTTTAGCATCTCTTTATACAATAATTTATAATCTATCAAAAGCTATTGTTAGAAGTTCCTTGTTGCCTTAATTTAATGCATTAAAGATTTTCAAATAAGGTTTTGGGAATCTGCATTTTAAATTTTTCACCAGTGAAAGTGCACGAGCTAGTTTTTTTTGTCTTAGAGAAATTATCTCAAAATTATTGCCTTGTTTAGATTAATTTGGGGAATTGTGTTATACTGTTTTGTTTAATCAATGTTTATCCATTCTGAAACACCCCTGGCACTTTGGACAGAGTCAAGTTCTTTGTAAATATCTTCTTTACCTGTGTTTGTGTTTCATATTGCAATCTGAGAGGACAATTAATTCTCTAAGCTTCTTATGGATTTTGTTAAAACATTTAGGAAACAAAAAGAAGCCTAAGAAAGCACTTATTAAAATAATTTACTTCAATTCAGCTAATGGAAAGGATGGAATATATGATGAAATCAAGACTACTTAAGATTGAGTCAATGAACCAGTGAGTTCAGTTTATCACATCGTCCATCTAATGTGCCAGCCGATAATCAGATTGAATGCCACTAGAAAGAATTGTTTGTTATTTCTTCAGTGTCTATTTTCCTTTCTGCTTAAGACCCTGCCAGTGATCAATACAATTAGCATTAAGCATGCAAAGGACATAAGGAGCCATAGGTCACAGTGTAGATATGGCTTACATATTGGTGCGTTGAATATTGCACTTTGGCTATTGGGTATTTCAAGAGCAGAGACGTCCCTTGGCTCTGTGATGCTGAACGTATTTTGCCATTTCTCCCCATCCTTACCAAATATTAGTAGTTTATTGCTCTGTTCCTATTTTCATGTAGTAATTTAGAATCTTTCCCCTAACTTAAAATAAAGGCCAAGTTCAGCATATTAGATGTTTTGTTGGTTGATAATTATCACTAAATATTTAATATAATTTAGAGATTAAAAATGGTTGGGTTTTAATGCTGGGAATTTCTGGAAGTGTAATTTCGTAAGCACATGCATTTTCCCACGTGCACATGTAAAGAATGAGCTCTAGCAAAGCCTGAGTGACACAGCTGTGCTCTCCAAACAGACAGTAGGAGTTTACCTGATAAATATGAGTTCTTTAGATTTTAGTAAATTTACTGAACTCTGAAACCCCTTAACTAAATCCTCAGGTTACTTTTTTTTTTCTTTTCTTTTTTGACATCCTGAATGGAGAAAAAGTTGCATTTTCTAGGCCAGTCTATAAGAAAATAAAATACATAAACAAAAGAACAATTTTCTTCTAAGTACTCTTCCCTTGGGAATGGTTTTCTCAGGGCAGTTTTCAGGACCAGCTAGTTGATATTCTGGATTACGAATACAGTTGACTCCTCTGGCAATGGATGGAATTGTAGACCTTTGGTCACCGTGAAGAGTTGTGTATGGGCACAGCTTTTCATTTCAATGCATCTGCTGAGTTGACCATCTGAAAAATGCAGAGGGCACATATGTATGGGTCATACTTAGAAGGTTGATGTCAGTTTTTTTTGAGATAAGGTTGTGAATATGATTCCCACAGTCAGCTAAATAGTATTTTAGAAATGTAATGATTAATGTAACACATCCTTCCTCTCATTTAAGAATTTGTGGTTTGTTCCCCGTCACACACACACACACCCCCCGACACCCCCGGCAATTCTTTTAGTTCTTAAGTATTAATGACTCTTTACCAGTGAAGATTGGCTCACTAGTGTGACTATTTGACTTTTTAAAGACTTTGGAAACAAAGTATTTTGACACTGTTATAGCAAATCCCTCATAATTAAACAATAAAGTTTTTCCTGGACGATTTCAGATCATAGGCCATATTTCACACAATGAAAAAAATTGCAAGGACATTCTGTATTACAAACTGCTGAGAGTAATCCTAGAAATCTAGCATGATATCTGGGCATCACTCATATTGATTATCAATATTTTATGTGGAAGTATCTAGCACTGTCTTCCCTTCCACCTGGAATAGGTAGCATACCTACACCAAATAATTTCATATGAATTCCAAAACCTGAATGCAACCAGACTTCAGTTAATGTATTTTAATCCAAGAAATAGGGGGTTGAAATAATAATACATACATTAAGCCTAGATCTAACATTTTAATCTTTCCCATTGCCTAAGTTAGATTTCCATGCTTCTAATTTTCCAGCTATTTGAGTTACACCTCAGTTTTTTACCAAATGTAAATAGTGATAAAATGACATGTTTAATGCAGCAAACATGGGTGCTTAACAGCTCCTAACAATATTGCCTGGGACTTCCTGGGAAAAGAAATCTGTTGTAGCTGAAATCTTGTTTTTCATAGCCTGTGATGAATACTTTTTCCCTGAATGTGCCTCATCAGCTTTTGATCCATGTATAGGTCTCACCACTCCAGCCTGGGCATTGAGTTCCACAGTGTAATTCTAATTTGTGCAGAAAATGTACTTCCATCAGTTTGTGATGAAAGACAACCCCTTAGTTGTGATCTGATAATTTGGTGTGATTTTCCATTGTTCTTATATAACGAAAAGTAGAATTAATTATTTTCTATTAATCTTTTCCAGCCATTGGTTATATTATTTTTTTCCACAATATTGTCATCAACTGTCTCCCTTCCAAGGGTGATTTTTTTTTAATATATCTTTATTCTAAAGCTATCCATATATTTGATTATCTTTGGTTCCTTTCTCTGTACTTGTTCTGATTCAACTGCATCATTTCTGAGATGAAGAGAAAGAACTGTGTGTAGCGCTGAGGATGCAGGACACAAGGGATTTGCACAGTGGCATAATGAAGTATTCTGCTTTCTTTCTATTGCTCTTCTACAATTTGATTCTCCTTTCTGACTGCTGCTGAGCACTGAACTGGTGTTTATAATGAACTATTCACAAGTTTCCCAAGAGGTAATAAATTTAAAGCCTATTGCTGTGTATGTGTAGTTACGGTTAGTTTTCCTTATGTGCGTTACTTTGTATTTATGAACATGAAAATTTAACTCTAATTTTATCACTCAGTCACTCAATGTCATGAGATCCATCTACAACATTTCACAGTGGACTTTCATTTTGCATCATCACCAATCTTATTAGTCCTCTTTATCCCCCAAAGGGTTTTAATATGGGACATGTCTTTCCCCTTCCTTCATCTTTCATTCTTCACCGTATTGTCATGTTTGTTCCCATGTCCTTATATTGAATAATTACATTTTGTGCCAAGTTGCTTATTACAAGAGCCAGGCCGCTGCTCCTTTATTTTATTTTTGATGAAAATTGGCTTTTTGTAAAAGTTAACACTTCAAAGAACCTTGTTCTTTGAGAGAGTTGTCAATAAAATAGAACTACCTGAATTTGCTTTAAAAGAGTTAGCTCTATTTCTGCTCACAATTGAAGGGACTTGTAACAACAGGGGAAAGCGCTACAAAGCTTAACCTCCCAGATATTTGTTCAGCTAGTCTGTGCAGCACTGCACGGTTTAGTAGGCTTAAACTTCTTTGTATCTGCAAGGAAGCAAAGGCAAAGTGTTCAAGCAAAAGCCAGTCTAATGGAAGCAGAGGGACCCTAGAAACGTATTCCAGAATCTCCAAAACTGCCTGTTTTGGTAATGTCTTCAGCCTCCCCCCTGTATATTAAGGTTTCTTCCAAGGACTAAGGACATACCCTTGAGGTCCTGGTGTCACCCATGTACAGGAGTTGAGTTTTCTTGGCAAAAATCAGTCCCAGCTCTGGATGCAAGGAGAAGGAGGAGAAATGGGGCAGCATTCTTTCTGCCTGACTTTCTGTCCTTCAGGCTGCCTGTTTCAGAGTGTGTGGTCACATCAGGACAAGAGCAGAATAAGCACCATCACCTGTGTCCTAGATTTCTTTTAATTTGAGCTTGTTTTCTGGAAAGAAACTCTATGCTCTGTAGCCAAGAGCTCAGTGTAGGTGACTCAGAGTCAAGGACTTCAAAGACACCCTTCCAGTTAATACCTCTCTCCAATCAAGACATATTCTTAGCGCAGCAAAATTCTGCTTTGGCTCCTTTTGCCATTGCTTTTACCAGCTGCAGCCTCTCTTGCTGCATTTGCATTTCTTTGTAGCAGTAGCCTCAAGGTAGGAGTTAGGGCCAAATCTACCTCCTGTTTGCTAAAATTTCCTGACAGTTGGCTCTGGGGCACCCAGCACATGGGGTCACGCTCTCCAGACGTGTAGGGTTGCTTACACTGGTTTTGTACTGACAGTGTCTGACAAAGTCCTATCTAGAATAGCTCCAGTATGGACACAGCCTGGCTTCAGGCTGAGCTTAGCCTCCTTGGAAAAGACATACTGATTTTTGGGTACACCCTGAGCTTTGGTCTGCAGAATCAGACCCAGGTGAAGGTAAAGGGAGTGGTGGGCTGCAGCGTCGAACAAAAGCTGTTAATAAGAAACAGGAGTGAATAGGACACAAAGCCTCAACATACATATGGGGACCATATTTTGCAAGCAAATAAACTGTGCCAGGGAGATGTGGTATTAAAGATCACACTGGGTCAGATATGACTGGAGAAGCAGTTTCTGAAATTCATTAGGCACTGGTACAAAGAGAAGCTTCATTGCAATTCTTGATAGCTTTTCTGCCCAGTGGGAATCCAGCACAAAAGCCTTTTAGCACACAGTTTGACTGGGAATACCTGAGCAAACTGATAACGTTGCTGCTTTTATGGTAGTCTTGTTTCTCACATATCGCAGCAGACCACTCCACAAAGCATTAAAAGGACACACGTGTGTGAGTGTGTGTGTCTTTATGTACCTTCATCTGCACATTTGAGTAGCAGCTTGAAGGAATGAAACGATGTTATCCATAGTAAGAATGACAATGGGAAGGATATTCATAAAAGAAAACCAAGTATCAAACAAGAGTTTTTCAAAATGACCCGCATTGCTATCATGGAACTCTTTGTGTTGCAGTTTTGGTGTCACAGCTGAGTGAAGAGGCTGTTGTGTTACCTGCCAAACACATACATCCAGCCACGTTCCCGATTATTGTTTCTCAACTGTGGCTCAAAATCGAGTCATTTGTTTGATGGCTTTGCATATGGTGTATTCATACACAGGTGAATGCAGACCTGTGGTAGCTCATCTGCTAAACATCCCATTAGATGGAAATTGATGAGGAAAAACAAATTGATGGTGAAGAAGGAGCATCCTACCTTCAGCGCTGCTGAATTGGTTTACTATTGTTCATCAGTAGTATTTCAACAAACACACACAAAAAGGCAGAACAACATCAAAGTCTGGTTGGTGTACCAGTGATTTGTTTCATTTTTCATATTCAAGAATCATAAGCTATTATCTGTTTGCCCGACCTTTTCTTACCTTCTATAAGATAGAGGGAAACTTTCTCTGCCAAGAATAGACAGACATATCATCTGTGGTTCTCTAAGGAAGATAAGATTCTAAGAACTTCCAGTATATATTTACACCTCCAAGAAAAAATATCAACATTATTATTCTTTTATTATTTTCCTCATCTGTATTGAACAGAATATTAATAGAAAAAGAAAATTGAACTGTGCAGTCTCCAAAAATAATTTGGAATTGAGACCTACAGAGAGAAATACCGTATATTTCAAGATCAGGCTGGATGGGGCTTTGAGCAACCTGGTCTGGTGGGAGGTGTCCCTGTCCATGGCAGCGGGGCTGGAACTCCGTGACCTTTAAGGTCCCTTCCAACTCTAACCATTCTATGATTCTGTGATTCTCTGCTGCTTTTCCAGCTCCCCCTGCAGACTAGATTATAAGAGAAGTTTTCAGACAATCTGTGCTGTTTTATATGAATCTCTACAATCTTGTGAATTTTAACCAGCTCTCGGTTATTACTGAAACATTTTTCTTCCCTTTGATTTAATTAGTGCCAGGTTTAATCCGGTGCGTGTCTTTCAGGCTTTGGAGCTTACTTCTGAGTTGCATTTCTGTGTCTACCACTTGTGAAAATCCTCTCTGAGAGTTCCATTGGGGGGCTAATATGAGCAGCCTGGAATGGGTAGAGATTAAATCTTACTTTGCAGTTCATTAGATCGTATAGCATTTCCTAATATGATTTAATAGGATGGCTTAGGTATTATCTGCAGGTTGACTTCTGTTGTTCTATTTTTCCCTGAGGTATGCTCTGGTATAATTGTTGTTAGTGAAGGCTTTGCATCATTTTTCACACAGTTTTCAAGCCGTGTTTATGGATTAACAGGAGCTAAAATAATCATCTACGTCTTCAATCTTAGTTATTATTACTTAGGCATTTAAGAAGTATCTATAAAGGAGGTTAGAGAATAATGGGCATCAGGCTGTAGTAATTCTGTTCTTATACTCACTGTCACTCTGCTGAAATCTTGAACCAGTTTTCGTTATTTCTGTGCCACAGTTTGTCTATCATGGTGATATACTAGTTACGTGCATGTGTGTATGAAGAGAAATAAATTATTCAGAAGAAAATTAGTAATTCTTATAGTTTGCAATGTGTTGTTGGGATTAAAATGCATTCTCTGTGCCTATTGCTACAAGTAAGTGGAAATGATACTGTCATTATGGGCCTTCTGATCTAATAAGAAGGGAGAAAAACTTTTTTTGGCATTTTATCAACAAAGGACATCTTTCATAATTGCAGTATAAGCAGTGGAAGAATTTTAAAAGGAGTATTAGCATAAAAAATGGCCAAGATTTGCAATATGCTGCTGTTCTGAAAAGAGCAACTTTGGAACTTCCTACATGCACAATCGATTTCCCTGGGATTCAGACACCTGCCCAAGTACCTTGTCAGACACAAAGGGGTTTACACTGGCTGTAGTCACTGGCAGATGTTTGTTTCATTCTTTCTTCTGATTTTATTACTAGTTTTCCAAGTGATGCATGCAACTCAGTGAAGCTGAATTCCTTACCTGATGGATAACTTGAGAGACACTGGGTTACAAGACACAAACAAACCTGAATTTCCTTGTGTTATCAAAAGATGTGAAATATCGTGTTGTCTGCAAGTAGCTCTTAAATTATAACACTGATAAGTTAAGGTAAAAGCAGATGAAACCGGTTATTTAGAAAATATAAAAACAAATAACATGAATTCAGGCTTACAGAAATTAAAGCAGGCCAACTTTCTGTCTGCTTATTGTAAAATTAGATGTAAACAATTTTCTCACTCACTGTTGTTTAGCTGACAAGCTAACTAGTCATTAAACTAAATATGAAAACTTTGACCCCATTCTTAGGAAAACTTTTATTTTCCTTGCACATTAGAGGAAAACTGTGTCTAGAGAAAATCTCACTTCGCTACTCATCTCTTTCCTGGTGATTTTGTTAAAGTACCTTCAGACATAGATCTCCCTTCTCTTCCTGTTCTGTCTTACCACCCTCGTTCTCATACTATTCCATTGTTTTATTCTCAAAATTTCAAGGTTTTTCAATGTTTGCCTTTCACTGTATCCATTTAATCACTAACAAACAATTAATATGTTGGAAGATGAAACACGCTGGTCTAGCCAGTCGTGTTTGGTGTTATACGTATTGAGAATTCCACTTTATTCAAAACATAGAACTTAGATGTCTATCACGATAGCCAACCCAATAAATAGGATTAATTTGAGAGGCTTATTTCTTTCTCTTGTGTGAGTGAAGGATGAAGGTTCCAAATCCCTCCTCTGGACTCAGAACAAGTACCCCACCCTCGTCTGTGAGGGACGCTCTGACAATGTTATCTAGAATACGCAAATGAAATTCTGTGACCTACAGAATTACACAGGAGTCTACATTAAAGAGTTCATTCCAAATCCTCCAACTTTCCATTCTCAGAACAGACAATATTTTTTCCTAAAGATCCTGTGACAAAAACAAAGCAGGAAGGATAAGCCATAAGTGAGGTAAGTGCTTGTGAGAGGGAGAAAGGGAAAAAGAATGGGCAATGTTCTCACTTGTTCTGCTCAACACTAACCAAGCTGGGACTCATAACACAGCATTTCTTCCTCTTAACTGGTAAAGTCCTTTTGGGCAAGTGGGTAATAGGGGTAGTTATGTCTCTGTGCTCTTGGAGGAGTAAATTCCCAGACCAAGTGTAGGTAGCAATGGTTCTGATCTTGGCCTGGGAAAATTAGACTGTCAAATACACTTTTTAATTCAAGGACAAAGGGACACAGTGGAGTCACAGTATTTGTGAAGAGCGGATACAGGATAGAACTTCAAAAAGCGTGGTAGCTAACGGGTATAGTCTTTTCCAGCATGCTGCTCCCCCCCCTCCAGTGCTAGGTAGATGGCATTCAAGAGGAATTATCTCCCGCTGTAATAGCCAACAGCAACCTCTATGTACTTTAAGAATAGATATTTATTATTGTATCTCTGCTCACTTGTTTCTCCTTGATCAATATAAAGCAAAAGTACCCGTAAGCTCCCGTCACCCAATTTTAGAGCCCTTAACACATTTAAATGCCTGTCAGAGTTGTAGCCTCTGGCATCTCTCCCCTACAGTTCTAAATAGCACAGTTGGACCAGACCAGCTCTGGGTCTTCCTGGTGATATTGGTAGACAACACCCCTAAAGCCTGAATTTTATTTGAGTCAAATCCAATAGATTTTAGAAAGATGAAGGAAAGGAAAAAACATAATGCTTAGACAAGATGGTGCACTTCACACTTTGCTACTACCATATCCTGCTATTTTTTCCTGCCCATTTTCCCAGTCGTTTGTCTGCTTTTATGGTTTTAGATTCCTAAGGACTGTAAGGTTGAGGCTTCTATTGCTACCACTGCAAAATGTTGCTCATTTCATCATTTAGTTCTAGAAAATAAGAGTATACTGTTGAGACTCTCTTCTTCAATTCAAAAAATTGCATGCCATTTTTAAATGGTCTGTAATTATATAGTATTACAATGTATTTCTAATCAAATGTATATAATCAAGCATAATTATATACAGATATATAATTGGATAACAATATACAATAGTATATAGAATATAATCATACAGTTATAGTGAATGGTTGTTAAGATTATACTGCTTTTACTCTTGATCCTGTTTCCTTTGTCATTGTCTTGAAATACGTAGTTATAATTCTTTGCACCTGGTAATCTTAGACATTCTATATTCTATATTGCTGACTCGTGTATAGACACAGATCCGGGGGTAATATCCTGTTTCTCTTATGTATCTCCCATTCTGATTTAATGCTTTTCTAGTCTTTTAATGGAAGAAAAAGGCTTTACAGCCTTCTTTGCAGAGTATTAAAAATGACAGTGGCAAGTAGCTTGCTAAGAAGATGAACTACTCCTGTTTCACCTCTTCCTCAGAATTTCTAAGCTTTCCTGAAAATGCTAGTCAGGAGATAGTAATAGTCCGGATGTTTTGTAATTTAATGCATTTTTATCTTCTTACTCAGTAAATTCACTCTCACTATACCATTTCCATTTTATCAGCTAAATTTAAAGATGTTTTGCCAAGCTTTGTATCCTACACACTTTTTATACATAAACATTTAAATTTTAAAAGTCCTTTCTCCTTTCATACTCCCTCAGTCTCTGTGGGAAATTGGGTAGTAGTGAAACATCTTGCAGAAAACAGGAGTTGTGTTTGCCAAGTTGCACTTCTGAATTACCACAGAGATAGATGGGAAATAAAGTTCTTCAGCTGTCATCAGCAAAAAAGAAGTCATATTTGTCATGAGATGACAATCTGGGTGGACTGGGTAGGAAGGATGCGAAGGTTGTCTTATGTTTTTTGACTTGATGAATCTTCCAGATCTAGTTTACCTGTAAATTCATATATTTTGTCTGGGAGCCAGGACTACTGAGCCTTTATTTGGGTTGCTTGGATGGTCCTGTGTTGTTCTAATAAGATCTCTACAAAACTCTGGCCGGTAGCTTAACATTGATAAGTGTCCTATTGTACACCTGATCTTGAAGATTAGCCTGATAGCCTAGGGCGCTGCCTTATGTTATCTTAAGTACCCGGCAGATACTCATATCTCCTTTTAACCAGTGGAACTGAAGTATGTGAAGCAGATAGATAAGAAAGCAATCACATACAGTGAGAGCATATTTAAAGGCCACAGCTGATGATGACAAAGCCAAGCAGAGAGGTTTCAATCAAAATTATCTAAATCATCAATTTTAATCAAAAATATTTCAGTCTGCAGACAATAGCCTTGATTTAAATCATCACTTCTAATTTTATTTTGCATTTGTCCTTGTTTTCCTAAGGAAAGGTTAATCCACATTAAGTAGTAACTATTAAAATACATTAATTTGCAAGTAAATATATATTTTACACTCAGTTTGGTTCTTCTTTTTAATAGGATCTACTCTAGCAATATTAATTTATTAAAGCAATTACATGGCACAGCATATATTTGTTCAGATGATTAGTTTTTTAATTTCTTACATGTTTTCATAGTTTCTTACAGTTTAATGATGGACAATTACATAATTTAATTTAGCTTCTATTAAACTTGGCATTTATATTTCATGCAGATGTCCGTAGCTTAAGCCTAGAGATTTCACTTAGAGTAAAACATTTAGGTCCTCTAGAGACTACACTACACAGGAGAAAAATAACAGAGATGACTACTTAATTTCTACCTGAGGCTATCAGCAGAAAATAAATTATACATCAAAAGCCTTGATAATACCATCCTATAAACGTACCCATGTTCCACTAATAAGAAATCCCTTTCTGCACTCCCCGCTGAAGTCCCTGTCAGCTTAGTGTAGGTGGTAACTGTTTCCCCTACCTTGAGCCTGTTCAACACTGTGGTTTGGAGAATGTGAGCAATATTTAACAACTGGTCATCATAGAAATCAGGGGTTTGGTACAAAAATATTTGTGGTCTGAAAATACCAGATGTCTGCATCTGGAGAGTTATGGCTTAATACCCAAATGGAAAATAGTACAAGGGGTGTCCCCCAGGAACATACTGGGATCAATGCTATTTCATATCGCCATTAGTGTCATAGTGGGATGGAGTGTACCCTCAGCAAGTTTGCTCATGACACCAAGCTGAGTGGTGCAGTTGATATACTTGAGGGAAAAGATGCTACCAAAAGGAACCTTGGCAGTCTTGAAGAGCGGGCCTGTGAGAACCTCATGAAGTTCTCAAGGTTCTGGGAGATGGATGAAGTGAGAACAGCCCTGTGGAGAAGGACCTGGGGATCCTAGTGGATGTACATGAGCTGGTGATGTGGGCTTGCAGCCCCAAAAGCCAGCTATATCCCAGGCTGCATCACAAGAAGCATGGCCAGCAGGTCAAGGGAGGTGATTCTGCTGCTTCTCTCATGAAACTCCATCTAGGGTACTGCATCCAACCCTGGGACCCTCAGAACAAGAAAGGTAGGGATGTGACTAAGTGGGTGCAAAGGAGGGCCATGAGAATTATCAGAGGAATGAGAGAATTTGGGTTATTTAGTTCTGGGTAGTTCTTATTGTGGCCTTTCAATATATAAAGGGGGCTTATAAGAGAGAAGAAGAGAGGCTTTTTACTGTCTTCTGTAGCGAGAGGACGAGGGGCAACGATTTTGAACTGAGAGAGAGGGTATATTTAGACGCCCTGTCCTTCAAAGTATTCAAGGTCAGTTTGGATGGAGCTTTGAGACCTGATCTAGTGAAAAGTGTCCTTACCCATAGCAGGGGGGTTGGACAAGGTGATCTTTAAAGATCCCATCCAACCCAAGCCATTCTGTGATTCCATGAAATATCTGTGTATTTTATATATTGCTTATTCTCTCCAGCGAAGATGTGTACTCTAACCACTGTGTAGCTGGATGAAAGCAGGGGACAACAGTCTCTTCCCACAGTTTCCCACATGATTTTCTGCAGAATAGCACTGACAAGTGTCTTCTGGGACAGTTACTAGACTGGGCTCTGCAGGAGGTCCCCTGAACTGTACAGGGATCCCAGAAGGTTCCATCCCTTGAAATTCAACATTGCCAAGACAAGCCTACTTTTGGCATTTAAATCACTCACTAGATCAAGCCAGAAGTTCCCATTTATACTTTCTGGTGCTGGTGACCTTTGATGCTTTGGAGATCCTGTTCTAACCACTTCATTGATCCCTTTAAACGATTACTGGAACCCAAGATGAGAAAACTTAAGTATCTTCCAGCTCATTTGCATCACTCTTTCTTTAGTTATCAGGGAACATACATTTAAGTCTATCACTTGGTGCCAGGCCAGTAGCCAACGTTTCCAATACCAAGAAACCGGGCAGTACACATCAGTCAGCTCACTGCAAATTGGCAATTAACATGATGACTAGATGGGCTCACATGAGCATAACGTTATTAATTAAACAGCAGCTGGGTTAATCAAGATAGCAAAAGTAATTTGTTGGAATAAATATTTTATTAGTGTGTCCATCAGTAAGGAAAAATAAGAGGTTTTAATTAATTCATTTATAAAAATATTCACACTCTGGTAGCTATAACTCTGTTTGGGGATCTGAAAACAGGTCTTGTCTGCAGAAGGGGATATTCCCACTTTATCACTTCATGTTAATTGAACTGTAGATATCAGTTACCCAACTAATAAGTACCAGTATGTTAGTTACAAGCCAAACATTGCTGTCCACCTCTGAACAGCAATACCTGACAATTGATGCTAAATGGCTTTTTTTCCTCTGTTGCTTTATTCTTTCAGAAATCTGCATTTCTACCATTTAATTACAGAAAGATATTCTTGGAATATGGTGGGTTATGATACCTCTCAAAGTAATTAGAGACTTGATCTTTCCTTTTCACCAAAAACACCGTGAAAATAAGAGAGGTTGAATATATTTTTTTATTTCTCCTGATATTAATAACTAAACAGACTGGGGGGAAATGGTATATTTTAAATAAGTATATGCCATAAACACAAGAGGTGGCAGTGACTTCTATCTGACTGAGGAATATTTATCCACTAATACTGAGAAATGTAAAGAAACACTGAGAAGCAGAGAAAGGCTCCTGATTTTGCAAGAAGCTCGTAGATTAGACAAAGTATGTTTTAAATACTGAAGAGAGTGGGAAAAGATTTACTTAAGATCTGCTGAAAGAGCAATGTGTAAGCTGTCAGGACTATTAAAACAATCATACTTTTTTAGAGGGAAGGCCTCTTAGAGTATTTTTCCCCTCTTGCATTCTTCTTTGTGTCAGGTGGCTTATTACACATTAGAGTTGAATTCTCTTGTTGGGCTTTATCCACTTGTCCATCTTAGACATGTGAGAAATTTGCTGGAAGCCCTCATGGATAGATACCTTATATAATATGCATGGATATGGAGTACATATGTGTATATAAAGAAAGAATTGCATTTGTAAAAGTAAAGTTAGTTTAGTACAGAATAGTAAAGAAGAAAAAAGAAAGAAATAGACGTTTGGAAAATGGTAAATAATTCTAAATATTTCATCTTCCTTCACAAACATTTAACCCAAAAGCTCAGTTACAATCCATTTGTACCATCTTCATTGTTTATGAAGCAGTTTTATTCTTCAAGTTTTTCAGTCATGTTCAGGGAAAAAAACCAAAACCAAGTAATTTACACAGTCAAATAACACAACAAGAATGGTGAACAGGAAATACTGTAAATAAAGAGGTGACAATTCCCTCATGAAAAGCCACTGCTTTTCTGGCAGTTGAGTTGTAATTAATGCAACAATTACTTCATCTATATGTAACGTTCAGGTGGCAAAAGTAGTACACCTCAAATACATTTGTCCTGAGAAGGGCAACAAAACCGGTGAGGGGTCTGGAGTATAAAATAAATCTTATGAGGAGAGGCTGAAGGAGCTGGGGGTGTTCAGCCTGGAGAAGAGGAGGCTGAGGGGAGACCTTCTCGCTCTCTACAACTCCCTGAAAGGAGGGTGTAGAGAAGCGGGGATTGGTCTCTTCTCCCAGGTCACAGATGACAGGGCATGAAGAAATGGCCTCAAGTTGCGCCACAGGAGGTTCAGATTGGACACCAAGAAAAATATTTGCAGGGAAAGGGTTATTAAGTGTTGAAATGTGCTTCACAGTGGAAATGGTTGAGGCACCATCCCTGGAGATATTTAAAAAAGGGTAGGCATAGGACTTAGAGATATGTCAGAGTGATGGTTTTTGTCAGTGTTAGGCTGATGGTTGGACTAGATGATCTTAAAGATCCCTTCCAACCTAGACAATCCTATGACTGTTGTTTTCATCCCTTGGAAGCCTTTATATCGTATTGCTTCAATTACCGTGGCTGAAAGATGCTCTAAACCGTAGAGTATGGGGGAAAAATGTGCACAATATTTCAAGGAGTCTAAGACAGTGCTGGTCCTGGAGTTGCAGAGCTGCAGAACCACAAGATGTCATTTTCAATAACAACAGAAGGCTGGACTCCTCTCACCCACCCTCATGATCTACAACAGGCAAACTTGGTCTTGCTCTGAGCCAGCCAGCTCCACCATCTGCCCCCCACTGGAGGGGGTTCTGGGTCCCCCTCCAGCTGCAGCCACCACAGCACTAGCACAGTGGGGCTTGGTAGTGCAGGCACAGCATGGTCTTATCTATCTCCAACAAGTGCCTCCTCCACAGCTGGTTTGCAGTTAGCTGGCTCTTAGCATCAGTTCAACAAAGTGATGTCCACCTGATGGTGGCTGTGGCAACACCACCCTAGGAAACCGGACCATGAAAGAAAAAGACAAGGAAGCTGCCAGTACTGCAGCCTGCTCAGAGGGAGAGGAACGTTGGGTTAAACTCACTTTCCTGAAACACCAGAGGGGAATGGAGAGGAAGCTCCAAAAGGACTGTGCGGCAGCCCTGAGACAGCTCCCATTCACAACTCAGCTTCAGTGTATGGTAGCTTAATTCTCCATGGGGAAGATTAATCCCTTGGAGGAGGATTAAGCTACAGTGAACTAAGGCCACTTTATTTCTGAATGGGAAAGGCCACACAGGGATTTAATGTACTTTATCTTATGTGCATTGATTTCACAGCTTTAGTTAATTCATCTTAACTTCCCTGAATTCCCTTGTGTGGACAAGCTATTGTCTGCAGAGAGGCTCTTGGAGCTGCCTGTAAAGCTCCTCATGCAGTCCAACTGGAAAGCAGGTTGGAATGATTTCTGTGCCTCTGAAGGAGCTTATACCTGTCTAGATACTATTAAATTACCTCTTTTTTCAGACAGTTAATCCGTGACACCCTTAGACGAACTATTTTAATTAGATTTTTTGAATGAACCAGAGGGGAAAAAAAAAAAAGAGTTTTCTTAAAACTAATCTCTGGGTTATTTTAGAAATCTCTCCTGAACTGTCTTTTCAGGGCTTTCAGATAGCGTGGATTTTGTACAGCTGCGCAAACAGTATTTTCTCAAGCATGGGCATGTCTGGGCAGAGCAGTTTAACAGGTTTCCTTGCCCAGAGGGATTTGCTACTTGTTTGGTGGCGGTCGTAAGAAAACATTTTGTCTATATGAAAAGCAAATGAGAGGAGTTTCCATTCCCTGATCCCAAAGACCTCAATCCTTTCCTCTCATTGGCACAAGTGACACAGATCTGGGTTGAGGAGGATGTTTTTGTGGGAGCTGCTGTTAAAATAAGGGTATGATTTTGCTGGTGTTGTCCTTTGGGGACACAAGTCTGCTCATTTCTGGCATAATTAATGTGATTTACTGATAGGCCCTTCTGATAAGGTGTTTCCTGATGCTGATGAATCATAACCCAGCTTTACCGTTCAGCTACGTCATGACATTTCACATATCAAATTAAGCTGTTGACAAGTATTTCTTCACTGGGACAGTTTATGCAACACAAAAAGATCTCTTGTGGATTCCATACAGACTTTACTATGACTTGAGTCTGTAGCAGTCACTAAATATTTTACCTTTTTAATAGGCAATTAGGTGCTTAGGGGGGATTTGTGAGAACAGGGGAACCGAGCAAGCGAAGGAAGGTAAGTAATAGCTGAATGTCAAGGTCCAAGTGTTTTCCACCAGTATTACTCCATAGTAGTATTTGTCAGTACTTATATCAGGGGGGTTAGGAAATGGTTTTAAAATGTAATACAATATGAGCAAAAGAGAGAAAGTCTCTTTAATTTAGCTGTTTGTGACCATTTGCACTGGCATTTGCATCTGAATTCGGGAGATGGAATATAGCTGTGATACCTGCGTTTATATAAAGCTTAATAGGTGTTCAATGTGTTCTAATGATTGCTTTCCCTTCCCTTTCATGCAGCTGATTGGATTTGTGTACGCCTGTTACGTGATCAGTATTTTCATGGAGGAAGAGGACAGCTGTAAGTACTGATACACACCTCTCCATCTCTGGAGCCACAGAACCTGGGGTGAGACTTAGTCTTGCATTAACTACCAAGGCGAAGAGCAAAGTTTGATAAATAGCAGAATCTGGCATTCATGTACACAGCCAGTTTTGCTCAAACACATACTGATTTAGGTAGTACCACCTTATTTAGGTGTCAGAATTGTACTTACTAAACTTGTTCATGGGGGTCTGTGAACCACTTGCATGAGCTGGTCATACTGCTGAAAAGAGTGTGATCTGTGTTGTGTATGTATATAAGTTTTTTATGTATGTACCTTTTATGTAAGTACATTTAAATTTGAATCAAAGCTCCTGAAACTCTTTAGCCTATTTTTCCAAATAACAGTTTTATCAGCAGTAAAGTTAACGCAGAGGACAGGTCAAGCCATTTGTGGTGTACAATATGTCTGTGATCAATAGTTGCATAGGCCTGTTCAACACGTTTAACACTTACAAGTAACGAGATCGTGCATCTGAAATGCTGGCCCCACGTTCTTAACCTGCCTGTATCAAAAATCCCCATTATACATGATCATATCGCTGAAAAAGTTTGAAAATGTGAACACATTTCCAAAAAGCAATTATCGAAAGTCATTAAATGGGCATTGGAAAAACCTGAATACGTTGAGCACTTTGGTCGGGTGCTGTGTGAAAAGACATTGTGAGAATCTCACGATGGTACGAGCTCACTGTACCCACATGACTAACAAAGGGATTGGTAAAAGAAGTAGTGAGGCTGGAATGACGTTGGATAAACAAAGACAGGCAAATATAAGAACCATTCTATTTTAAAAAAGGGAGAAGATGTGATTATGTAAGTTACTTCCCTTCACATACAAGGAAGTAGTAAAATATCTACCTCTAGGAAAAGGAACAAATGTCATTAACATTTTATGACTGTAGGATAAGTAATATACAACCAAATATTTATTCATAAATTTTTATTCATAAATCTTAGGATAGTTGTTTTTTTTTCTTCACAGAATAGCACTAGTGGCAAAATGAATATAGTAGAAAAAATTAATTTGGTTTGTAGGAAAGCATTTGATAATATCTGGAAAATCTTATTGAAAATATAATTCAAGTAATTCACAGCTGTGATGGAAAAATAGACCTTTTGATTAAAAAACAGTGTAAAGTACCATAAACAAAATACTTTTCCATTGTCACGAACTGTGCCATATTTGGTTCTCCATCATAATGCAACAGACATTAATGTCAAATCTATTTTAAGATTGCCATTTAGGTTTCTAGTAGGAAGAAAATATATCAGATTCTCAGATAAATCTGAGTGGGAAGGAGTCATAAGCATGTTGTGCACATCATGTACTCTGAAAAGGCGGAAGGGGCCTTGACAAAGACTGGTGCTGCAAAGGAGAAATATGAACATTTGGAGAAGCAGCATAAAATCAAGAATGGCTTGGGATTGGATCATGGAGCTGCAGCCCCCTGACATGGTCAAGGACACCTCCCACCAGACCAGGTTGCTCAAAGCCCCATCCAGCCTGGCCTTGAACCCCTCCAAGGATGGGGCAGCCACAGCTTCTCTGGGCAACCTCTTCCAGTGTCTCACCAGCCTCACAGCCAAGAATTTCTTCCTAGCATCTAATCTAAATCTCCCCTCTTTCAATTTAAACTATTATTCCTCACCCCATCTCTCCACTCCCTGATCGAGAGTCCCTCCCATCTCTCCAGTAGCCCTCTTTAGGGACTGGAATGGGCTATAAGGTCTGAAATGTAGGTGTTGAGGTGAAGGAAAAGCCCAGTCATTGTTCCCTTGGAAAGGCAGGAGCTGCCAGGTAGTGAGGAACCAGTAACACAGGGTGACAGCAGAGAATAGTGTGGCAACAAGATGACCCTATAATTTGGGATATATAAACAGAGTCTTTGGTCAGTGAAATCCAGAGACAACTGTCCTTTCCCTGTGTCTGTGGTGAGTCATGACAGTAGCTTGGACTTCATGCGGATATCTGGAAGCTTTTTGAGACAATTACTAACAAAATTCCTGGAACAGGAAGGCTTCATTAAATGATTAGGAAGCCTTCATTAGATGATTAGGAAGGCTGGCAGAGTGATAAGGAAGACACAAACTATAGTGCCTTTAAAAGTGTAATAGCGTGTGTATATTCACAGCCACATGCAAACACGGCTATATCTGCACCTGGGAAGACAGGCTCTTCACTTTTGACCTGAGGATGCTGTAGTAGCGTTGGGCTTGGGCTTGTTTAGTCCTTTATAGTATGCTTCACACATCCATGTAAAACACAAAATGCGTGCGTGAAAGTAAAATTCCCACCAAAGAACACAGCGTGTCCTTGGAAAATGCAGTCAGCTGCTGAAGAGCATATGCAGTTTATATTCAGGGCTTCACAAGTGGTTTATTGCCAAATTAATGGCCTTGGTCACTTAGAAAACCTGTCTAGTTCAGAGGCGTTGGGGCAAGGTCTGTCTTGGACATCCAAGGCCGATCCACTTTTTAGATGCAGCTATTCTATCATATTTTTTCAGCAGTTTGCACAGAATAAATCCTCAGCTATCCGAGAGTCAAAACCTACCTAATTAAATATACTCTGCAATATTCAGTGCATCAAGTTAACGCCAGTTCTTGGTCGGGAAACCGTGAGGCAGACTTAAAAATTAATAATAGCTGCCTGTTTAGTCTCTGCACAGTGCTTAAATGGATTTTGAGCCTGACATTTCAGCTGATGGACACTTTTCTGAACAGTAATATTGCTTGAGGAAACATTTATTTCCAGATATTGCTCACCTTACCTACATTTCAGACTGCAGTTAACTTTTACTTAGAAGGAAGATGATAGCAGGTCAAAAGGAATGAAAAAGACATGTAAAAGGTACACTGCTGTAGTGGGGTTAATATCTTCCATCATTCATCCTAATGAAAAAGTCTATTTATATCTCTCCCTTTCTATTTTTTTCATTTCTTGCTTTGTAGATCTATCAATCTATATAAGCCCTTCTGAAAGAACTGAATATGTGAAATCTGTAATCATAAAAGCCTGTCACTATCCTGTTTATGAAGCATTTTTTATCCTAAAAATGAACTCAGAAGCTTGTTGCTACCTTGTCAGAAGTAGTGAATGGTTTTAATAAAGTTGAGTGTGGAGACTAGGCAAAATACATTGCTAAAATCATTATTAAATTTCTAAATAGTTTCTGGACCTTCTTTGAGAAGCAGTTGATAGCGGTGTTGTTGCTAAATGCTAGTTCATGAATATGACATTGACCCGTATCAGCAGCAATAGTGATGTACTCTGTATGAATTTGTGGAGTGGAAGCTGAGTTGCATGCAAATTGCATGAGGGAAGAAAAAAGTGAAATCAGAGGGGAATATTTGCTAGAAACCTCCAATTGTGATTTTGGCATTCATTATCAAAACAAGGCTGAAACACCAAAAGGTCAATCCAAGGAAGCTCAAGCCTCTTTTGTGCATGAGTGAAAACAAAGGAAAGGGTTTCCATTCCCCATGAAGGCAAGCTTTATCCTCTAAATGAAAAAAAAATAATAATAAAAAAAGAAATTTTACTGGTTTTTGTTTGTTTTTTTGTTTTTTGGGTTTTTTTTTATTCAGAGCTTAGCTGTACTTTCAGAACAGAGGGAGATGAATCTGTTCTGAAAAAGGGTTTCCCCATACTGTGATATCAGTAGGGACCTCCATATACCATCATTAAAAAAATATTAACTAAAGCAAGATACATTATTACCACTGTTGAAAAACTACTGCATTGCCTTATCTGACATATGGTGTCACATTTATACACCCCATTGAGCATCTGTTGGCAGGATTCAAACAAGAGAAAGGATCCTTTCTTCACATAGAATTTAAGATTTCTGATTACACAGTAGATCCAGCAGTGATAAATTTCTTATAAATATACTATTTTTTGCAAAAGGAATAAAGAACTAGCAATAGCTTAGATTAGCAACAGACCCCTAGATGTTTGTATATGTGATTACCTTTGTGTATGAATATACAAGTTTCCTTAACTAAGCAGTTCTGGGGAACACACTACTAATATCTTTACATCAATTGCAATTTCCCATGTGGTTGAGTCCATTTACCTTTTAGAAAAGAGAATTTTTATCATAAAATAGTTAATACAAAAGATGACCAAGAAGGACGACCCTGTGCTACGCTTCTGTTTGGCATTACAAGAATCAAACATCCCCAGACAATGACTATTTTAAATTACCTCACTGAAAACGAGGCCTTAGGAAACTTTCCCAACAGCAGCCAACAGCACAGATCATCACTAGGCTTTAGGACTTGCTGCTCTCACCTTTAGACCATAATGACTTCAGATATTTAAAAACAAAATGGGTTGTTACTGACCAACAGATGAATACGCTTGAAACAGACTTTTAAAATTATTAAGTTTTACTGCCTGGCACAGAAACAGTGCTATAGCTGCCAGGTTGAGAGCATTCTCCTGGCTTTGGCACTTCTGCAAAATGGCAGTGATTATCAGTGGTTTTGGAAGGCTTGAAAAGCAATTTGCATCTTTCTGTTCATCTGGGACAGGCAACCCAAACCCCCATTATTTTGATATACCAGTTTTGGTAAAACAACATAATGAGTGATTTTTGCCTGGTGTAGACTGTATCGCTAGGCACAGAACTGAAACCCGCTACATTGAATCATAGAATCATTCAAGGTGGGAAAGACCCTTGGGATCATGGAGTCCAACCATCAGCCCTACTCTACAAAGTTCTCCCCTACACCATATCCCTCAACACCACATCTAATTGACTCAAACACATTCAGGGATGGCAACTCCACCACCTCCCTGGGCAGCCAATTCCAGTGACTGAATTGGTTATTGGATCCAAAACCAAAATATACTCTGTAAGTGGTCATTCAACTGAATGGTTGTCTAAAAATATAACAAGTGTGGACTCCTGCAGAGATGAGGGTTCTAACAGGTGTCTTCAATCATTGCCTGCTTGTTCTCAGTCCTATGGAAACATTAGATATAATGCACAAAGACAAGGGTAAACACTCTCAGGTGGTGTAAAATAAAATCAGCTATACAATATGAATACTAAATACTCAAAGAAATCTTGATCCTGGTTAAGTCAGTGGCCAAAAAAAATTAAAAATGCCATGGAGGCCTGATTCTCCCTTCCTCTTCTTCTGCTTTAAAAAATATAGATGATCAATGCCTCACAGCCCAGTCCAGTTCTGGGCTCCCCAGCTCAGGAAGGACAGGGAACTGCTGGAGAGGGTACAGCAGAGGACCATAAAGACAATGAGGGGTCTGGAACATCTCTTTTATGCGGAAAGGCTGAGGGACTTGGGTCTTTTTATTCTGGAGAAGAGAAGGCTGAGGGGGTATCTGATCAACACCTATAAATACTTCAAGGGTGGGTATCAAGAAGACAGGGCCAGTCTTTTAATCAGTGTTGCCTGATGACAGGACAAGAGGAAATGGGCACAAATTTGAACCCAGGAAGTTCCATCTAAACATGAGGAGAAACTTCTTCACTTTGAGTGTGGCAGAGCCCTGGAAGAGACTGCCCAGAGAAGTGGTGGAGTCTCCACCTCTGTAGAAATTCAAAACCTGCCTGGACAAGTTCCTTTGTATCATGCTCTAGGAGGACCTGTTTTGGTGTCGGGTTTGGACTAGATGATTTCCAGAAGTCCTTTCCAACCCCATATCATTCTGTGAGTCTGTAAAAACAGCTCAACAAAGATATGCATGCCACTCTGTGCTTTTACATTCAACTAGCAAAATGAACAAATAAGTCTTCATTTCCAGTTGTAGTCTCCGTGGACTGTTACAGAACACCTTGTTCTAGCAGAAAGATTGTCTTTAAATAATAGATAGTGCAGAGCATATAGAAATGGAAGTCTCTGTAGAACATTTCTAGCAGCAGCAGCAGTTCTATGTCTGAAAGTACCACACTTTTAATGTGGAATGCAACATGTAAGGTTTATCCAGGTAGAGCACGGACAAAGCGTGAGAAGATGGCATCATCTAAATGACGTGTAAAATAATTCCAATTTCTTAATGCCACCAGGAAGACTTTATAGCAGCTTTCCAGTACCTAAAGGGGATACAGGAGAGGTTGGGAGTAACTCTTGATCAGGGACTGCAGTAAAAGGATGAGGGGCAATGATTTTAAATTGAAAGAGGGGAGATTTAGATTAGATGCTAGAAAGAAATTCTTTGCTGTGAGGGTGGTGAGAACTGGAACAGGTTGCCCAGAGAAGCTGTGGCTGCCCCATCCCTGGAGGGGTTCAAGGCCAGGCTGAATGGGGCTTTGAGCAACCTGGTCTGGTGGGAGGTGTCCCTGCTCAGGGCAGGGGGGTTGGAACTCAATGATCTTTAAGGTCGCTTCCAACTCTAACCATTCATGATTCTTTGAAAGAGCATAGCTCACTATAAGGTGCTAATCAAACAACTTGAAGAAATCCCCCTTGACTTTCTATATCTCTTGAGTAAAATATTTCAGTTATCTTTCGTAGACAACTCATTTCTTATTGTGGCGTTGCATCTTATTTCCTCTTCCTGCACTATTATCACTTTAAACTCAGAGTAACTTGCCTGGCAATAAGCATGATAAAGATAATAGTCAAGCTACCATTTCCATGCAAGCCAGCAGCTCGTTTATTTTTCATTAAGGAAAAGGGTAAATCGCGCAAACTCTGAGAGTCCTCCAGTGCCTGTCCATAGTTTCTCCTGTAAGCACAAGCCTTTCCCTGAAATTCAGCAGGAAAGAACCAACTCAATCACTTCAGCACAAAGAATTATTATTGGATGTTCCCCAGAATATTAGTAGGGGACAGCATTAGTGGTGAAAACAGTTCTGCCACTGATTCTGAATATTATATGCCATATACATATATATACACACACATATATAGTCGCAAAATTTGAAGTTAACTTCAAATAGGAATATAATTATAGTCCATAATCATGTCATTTTCCTTAAAATGAGGATCATACTTTTTTTTTTTAAGATTTTTTGGTTTACTACTGTATAAAATAGTATCCTTATAAAAATGGAAAAATTATTCCAATAGAGGGAATATATTGTTTATTGAGAGGTCCTCAGCATTTCTTAGATCCATGAATTGCTTCCCTACTCTCAGAGACTCACTATGCCCTTTTTTTTAACTAACTGATTTGATTCAGGCTTCTACTTAGCTAATTTAATATTGATTTTGTTTTAGTCTCCACCTTCTACCTCCTTGGCCTTTCTATTTAAATTAAATCTGCTTTTAAGTGGATGCTGTCCCAGCCCCCAGTTGCCAGCACCTTAGCCTTTTCACTTAAATTGCATCTATTGTTAAATCAATCTTACTTCATCCAGCGTCCCTCTCCTGAGCTTTCCACTTGACATCACACACAGGCCTAAGTGGTGTCCATTCCTGTCCCTACCTTTCTCCCAGTTTCTCCATTAAAATGAAACCTCTGTACAAATCCATTTTCCACTCACACTACCAATCTTCCTAATTCTTCATTTCTAAATGGCAACAGCTTTGTGTCTGTTCTAATTTGTGGAGCTTGAAAAGGAACTTGTGAGACTCCTACTCTTCTGCGCAAACGTCATCTCCCCAGTCTTAACTTTCATGCAGGTGGGTTATCCTAATTTCTGGGCCTCATCTTAAGTAATAGCATTTCATTCTTATTGTTGCTTGAATGAAAATTTCCCAGTTAGCACATAGAATCATAGGATGGTTAGAGTTGGAAGGGACCTGAAAGATCATGGAGTTACATGCCCCCACCATGGGCAGGGACACCTCCCACTAGAGCAGGTTGCTCAAAGCCCCGTCCAGCCATGAATCATACATTACTGTCTTAGAAACTACTCAAACAACTACTTGGCAAAACAGCTACTGTATCAATTAAAAAAGACATGGCTCACCAGCACAAGTCAGTGAAGTGCCTTGAACCAAGCCAATAATTTCAGGTCACAGTTAGGTAATTTTGGAAGATCATTTTATTTGGTAATACATGCTTCCTCAAACTGTAGCAAAATCAAACAATTCAAATAAGAATTAACTATTCACTACCCACCCTTGAAAATCTCAGCTCTAAATCTCATCGGTCTAAAAGGAACCGGCTGTTTCACTGAGAAAAGTTGTCAATTTTGTTTGTAAAAGGAAGGGATAACAGTGTTGATTACTGATAAAATCCAAGAAAGAGAAAAAAACAGTGCAAATGAAGAATAACAAGGATCTCTTAGGAGAACCACAAAGAACAAGAGAAAGGAGAAGATATTCAAATACTAAAAATAATGTAAGGGTTATTTTGCTAAACCCATTTCTTTATCCTGTTGAATTTTTGCCGTAACTTATTCTTTAGTTCTCTTTGCTGTGTCTCTGATGTCATCACACCTTCAACCCTTCATAAAATAACCTTTGTTAGTTCCTTCTATTTGTAAACCTGGACCTTTTGACTACACGTTGTACTTTTCAGATTTTCTAGTTGTACTATTTCAGTAGTTCTAATGATGTCAGGAATAAAAAAAGCAAGATTCATAGCAAGAAGTGCTATTTTACTAATTTGGCTGATATAGCCAGTTGGTTAAATAACTGCTTCCTCGAAGACCTATTTTTTTAAATAGTTTTTAAAACTATAAAAAACATTTTTAAAAGTCTACAGCATATTTATTGTATTTACTGTGTGTTGCTGATGTGCTTTATTAGCTCTGTACTGTAATGAGTCTTTCTCTTACCAGTGCTCTGTGATCTGGGTCATAGCCGGACTCACTTTAAACATCATTTGACAGTCTTTTGCCTTGAATCAGTAAATATACAGTTGGTTTTGTTAGCAGAAATTTAATCTCGGTGCACCTGTGTTTTTCTCAATATTACAGGGTAGATGCAGCAAAACCAAGTAATGTGTCTCTCACCATTTATATGATGACTCTTAATCCCTGGCATTGATTTCTACTCATTTTATTTTCCTCCTTAATCATGACAATGTGTTATTTTGGAGGGCTGAAATTTGAGAGTTACAAGGTTTTCATAAAAGTGGGTTTTTTACTTCAACTTTCTTCAGGGAGAGAATATTTTATTGATGAGCTCAGTGTTACATTACATTTCTTTATCATTAGCAAATTGATTCACGGGTGGCTTCAAAATGATTATTAATCCTGTTGCAGATTCTGTCTCCCTTTTGCACATTCATCTTTTTCCTAATATGAAAAGACACCAACTTTCTAACAATGAGAAAACCATTTTCCTAGCCATCATGTTTGCTCACAAGTGTGATATTTCTTTTTGCACTCCATCATGTATGAGAAGACCACTGGCCATTGTAAGCCCCAGTTTTGTATTGCTCTATTTTGAAAGATGAGAATGTAGTCAGATTATATTCTGGGGTTCTGGGGTGGTGATGGAGATGGTAATGTCAAAAGAAATATTAAGAGATCAGCAAGACAACTTGAAGGTGAAGATAGGGCAGGACAAAAACAATAACCATATGAGGTGCAATGAGTTTCCTCATTTGTGGAAGCACACTCAAGAGACAAATGAGTTCTCAGTGCTGCACTTGGATGTGATGAAGTAGTGGGCTCATCAGATACTTCCACAGCACTTATGAAGTATGGATGACCACTGAGGGCACCACAGAAGGACTTGATAGTGCATTCAGTGGAGCTAGAGAAGGCTGGCATGATACTGCTCAACAGAGGGATTATTTTGCCACCTTCCCCATCTTGAAATATAAAGGCAGGAGCAAAGAGAGGATAAGAGCTTGCTGGTTTGTGCTCGTCTAGGGAGAAAAAAGATTGAAAGGAAAAAGCGAGAATCTGGAGGTCACAGAAGGAGTTTATCCACTGCTCTTTCTCATCTGTAGACTTGAATTCAGAGAAGGCACAGTAGGACCACAAGCTTACTTACTGGTTAATCAAAGAGGGTGAATGTGGGATTTTCTGCTGGGTTGAGGAGAGGAAGGCCCCAGCAGTGCTGAAGGAAGTGGTGTCTGCTAAGCAGAGGGAGAAAACATAGTTTAGAGCTTAAAGAGGCTGAAACCCTGGAATATGCATAGTAGAAAGCCTTGGGATCTGACCCCACAAGGATTCAAGCAGACCACCGCTAAACACGGTGTGCTGTGAGCAGAAGTTGAAGAGGAGGGAATGCATGCAACACCCCACACTAAGGAGAAAATGACATGTGGTGTAGCAGGATTTCTACACAGGTTGTTGCTGATGGACATGGAGGTAAAGGCAGGATGATTAATAAGAAGGAGGATGAGGAAAAGGAAATTGCCTCATATGAAATGGAAAACAATGTTACAAAGTGTTAATGTGCTTGATATCATAAAGTGGAAAATATCACCAGATCAGTGTTTTTCTGGAAAAGCTGATACCTGACCTCTCAGGCTACTGGAAGGATGCAATTTGATGTGTGAATCAAGTTCAAGGTGTCCAGCCTGTCAAGGTAAAGATGTTCATCCTGCATCTGGATTCCAGGAAAATCAGCAACTAATAAAGGAAAGAAGGATCAGGGAAGGAGACTCTCCTGACAGGCAGCAAAAGGCTTTAACAGGCAAAGATGTTAAGCAGTTTATAAAACAAATATTTGAAAATAGGGCGGTAAAGAAAAGACTAGAAAAATTGTAACACAGGCTGAATGTGAGAGAACTTCAATCAGCCAGAGCTTTGAAGTGATATGCACATACCCCTTTATAGAAAATTCCCAAGGAAAACCACAATACAAAACTCAAAAAAGGCAGAATTAATTGGATTATAAACTAGCACCCTTCTTAAATGGAAAACTTAAAGTTACTAGGTCACTCAGAATTAAAATTAAAGACTTCATTCCTCTCTTGCTGTCTGTGTCCATGATGTTGGAGAACCATGCTTCCTACTTGAGTCTCAGCCAAGTCTCTAGTTTCTCAGATTGCAACAGACTCAATGAATCATAGAATGGTTGGGTTGGAAGGGACCTGAAAGATCATGGAGTTCCAACCCCCCTGCCATGGGCAGGGACACCTCCCACTAGAGCAGGTTGCTCAAAGTCCCATCCAGCCTGGCCTTGAACACCTCCGGGGATGGGGCAGCCACATCTTCTCTGAGCAACCTGTTACAGTGTCTCACCACCCTCACAGCAAAGAATTTCTTCCTGAAATCTAACCTTAATCTCCCCTTTTTCAGTTTAAAACCATTACCCCTCGCCCTATAGCTCCATTCTCTGATCAAGACTCCCTTCCCAGCACTATTGTAGCGTCCTTTAGGTACTGGGAGGCTGCTATAAGGTCTCCCTGGAACCTTGTCTTAGGCAAGACTCTGCTTTGCCTCCCCAGTTCTTAGCAGTGCCTTCTCTCTAACACCCTCCTGATTTGCTGCTCTCTCTGCAGCCTCCACTTGAGGACCGGGCTGTCAGCTCCTTGCCTCTCTGGTTGTGTGTCCTCTGCCGTGCCACAGAGACACGCTCTCTCAGGATCCTGGGCTCACTCCTGTCCACTGTTCTTACGGCAAGTAAAGATACAACCACATGAAGCAAATGCTGTCGTGGAGGACAATAGCAGCGAAGTTCAATAACTTCCTTACATTCCTAGGAAGGTCAGAATAAAAATCCAGAGTCATTCAATGATAAAAAAGGCCCCCTCCAATCCTATACCTTACTTTTAAAAATAATGTTCGGATTCTTCTAGTTTGAGTAGATGAAGTGAACTTGCTTTTACGCTTAGAAATCCTTTCCTCCTAATGCCACAAGTGTCCTGAAAGACATGGCTTTATCTCATATTCGATCCTGTAAATACTGTGCTCTAGGAAGTCTATCTTTAATTATCCAAGAGAGTTGAATAGGGTCTGCATTATATAAGGGGACATTAATTTCACACACTGCAGCGTCAGTGACTTGTAGTTAAGGTTAGAAACAGCAGTTGTGATATTTTGGATAGATAATAACCAGGCAGATACAGATACTTAAGAGTCTCAAAAAATAAATAATTGGATCATACAGCCAAATAACTGAAGCAAAACGAAATTGGTATGGATAGGAGGCCAGAAATAGAGTTCTGTGGGACTCATCTGACAGGGGAAAAAAAACCAAACAACCAAGAACAACTTGAAGGAACAAAAACCATAACTTGCAACCTAGAAATGAACTGTAAGTGGCATAGATCAATTCCAGTCAGTCCTAGCATTTGCACTGAACATTTTCAACAGTTTATGGCATCAAACTCAGCAGAAATATACAGGCACGCTAATACATAACATACATCCCTGAACCAGGACACCAAAAAAGATCAAAGCATAACTTCAAAAAGCAGATTCGGAGTTCTGTCTCTTCTGAAGCCAGCTTGGACACATTCATGGTGAAGATTATGCATTTGGAGGTGTGACTGAAGCTGTAGCAGCCTCTGCATGACCGTCTTCACTCTTGACTCTTTGAGCTGCCATTGTAGTGGGTTGTAAGATTATGTGTGGTGAGAACTCAATGGAATTGAGTTCTTTTCTCTTGGTGTTATGTGACTACTTGACGGACAATTTCTGGGCATGCAATACCTTTTATGGGTGGATTGTTTTTCCTTTTCTTGCTTAATTTGTACACAGGCAGTATAGCAACTTCAATGGAAAGAAAAAGAGGGAATTCCAGAGCAATCTGCACCAAAACGGATTAGATCAATAAGGGTGCCAGAGAAAGGAAAACCAGTAATTAGTGAAAAGAGGTGAGCTAAGGTTTCTGAAGTTTCTAATTTTCTTAGTGTGAAAAAATTATGTAGAAATTATAATTGGAGTTGTTTGCCATTTACTTTAGTCATAGGCAGTAAGAAGGTTGCACTTCCCTGTGCTTGAAAACTTATTCTAGAATTAGCAATAGCACTTTTAAACACAAGTCTCAGAAAAAAAATATATTTTATATAAAAAATATATTATATGTTATATATTATACATCATATATAAAATATATTTTTATGTATAATGTATGTATTTTGCATTTGTGTTTTGTGTATTTATGTTTTTATATATAACTTCCAAATGCTTTTATTCCATAAATAAATATCTATGTGTTTAGTTTTTAGTCATTAGACAAATATTTTAGCCATCAAGACAAAATTTTTTTTAAAAAAAGTATTATGACAAAAGTGTTAGCATTTTCATTAAAGTGAGGAATAGAAAAATATTGACCTAGAATCATAGAATCATAGAATGGTTAGAGTTGGAAGGGACCTTGAACATCATGGAGTTCCAACCCCCCTGCCATGGACAGGGACACCTCCCACCAGAACAGGTTGCTCAAAGCCCCCTCCAGCCTGGCCTTGAACCCCTCCATGGATGGATAGATGGGACAGCCACAGCTTCTCTGGGCAACCTCTTCCAGTGCCTCACCACCCTCAAAGAAAAGAATTTCTTCCTAATATCTCATCTAAATCCCTCCTCTTCTAATTTAAGGCTGTTACCCCTTGTCCTGTGGCTCCTTTCCCTGACTCCAGCTCTCCTGTAGGCTCCCTTCAGATGCTGGAAGGCTGTTACAAGGTCTCCCTGGTGTCTTGTTTTCTCCAGGCTGAACAACCCCAACTCTCTCAGCCTCTGCTCACAGGAGAGGTGCTCCAGCCCCCTGATCATCTTTGTAGCCCTCTGGCGGACCCATTCCAATGGGTCCATGTCTTCCTGGGCTGAGGACTCCACATTCATACCTTTTCTTAATGAATGTAATTGCATTAATATGTTGCCATCCAAAAAAAAAATTCTGAGCACGAGGAAAATAATTCAATGCAAAATAGTGTTTGGAACCCCATAGGTTAATAAAATCTTCTGTAGATAAAAACACACGTTGGAGCAGCTGCTAGCCTGCCCCTCTCTTGGAAAGGGGACAGCTGGAGGTGCCAGCCGTTCAAGCTGTCAGTTTTGGGACTTGCTCTCATTTATTAAAAGTGGAGGCAAGCATCAATAGGATCTAAGGTATTCCAGCCCAAAAGCTGGAGGATTTACTAAGAATCATACTATCTGCCTGTCGCTGCTCTGTTCATACCCTGCACCTCCAGGCGCGCTTAGAATTTGCCAACCTTGAAAGGAGAAATTAGTAATATAGCAATGGGTTGACAGAGGGGGGCTGCTGTTTGCACAGGGCCTGCCAGCAGGTCGGTGGGATATTGCCAGAGATGCTGAATTCCAGATGAGAGGGTGGGAGAAGAGAAAGGATTATTTTCTCCAGAGCTCTGAGTCTTCTGCGCTGACTTCAAAGGAAAGCAAATTTTAACTGGCACATGGGCGAGTGCGCTGGATTAATAGCAGTAAGGCAAACCTAAATGTCATCTGTCTCGAGAAGAATAAGCCTCAAAATTACTGATGACAGTGGATACACTTTCTTCAGCCAGCAGCGTATTGCACTTTTCTCGCTCGGGCAGATTATGACAACTGTTCCTCTGATATGGCCCGTGAGTGAATGAACATCATTTTAATGGGCTGCCCGCGGTGGGCAGCCGGCACAGATTTACACTTCCAAGCCCAGCAGGTAGTGAACTCTAAAGGAACATTTCACACCGGCCATTAAGCATCCGGCACGACCACAAAACTGAGGTGACACAAGGAGAGAGCAATTCCCTGGGAATGTGGATCATGTTTTGCAGCCAGCTGCAGATAAAATAACGGGCTTCTGCTGTAGCCCGCTATTATCTGTGGGGTGCTAAAAAATCCTCTCCCTAGGATTTTAAGTTTCTCTCCACATGACTCTAGTTAATGACCGGACTCTGCGGGGTGCTCCTTGTTTAGTGGCTGAATATCCCTACTGCTAACAAGTTGTGTTTTGTGGGTTGTTTCTTTTTCTGTGTGCGTGTGGTGTGGGTTTGGCTTTTATTTTTGGGTTGTTTTTGTTTTTTTTTTTTTAATTTATTGCAGAGAATAATAGAACTGTATAAAAAATGATATTTTTTTTTCGTTGAACCCTGTTCCAAACTTATGCAACTTTCTAAAGTTAATTATTGTAGTACTATGGATCTACAGCAGAAATTATCCAAAATCCATGCACCAGGCCAGGAAACAAAAAATAAAATGAAATCAATTACTTAACATCATCCTTAGACTAATGTTTTCCCCTTGGGAAACCCACACAGATGTTTCTGCCTTTTACTTTTGGCCAAGAGTGATGTATGCATCCTAGAAGTTTAGTCACTGTAAAGTTTTAAAGTATTTTATCAAAATGGGCTAAGATGTCTGGTTGAAGTGAAATGTACATGGTAACATCTTCATCCCGAATGAAAATAAAAATTCAAATGTCTATATTTAAAGGTCATTTGAGGTCTTAGTCCTGGGAGTGTACTAGACATAAGTGATGAAGGTAAAATCAGACTGAATATTTAAAATTAGAAGTAACCTATAATTCAAATAACTGAAGATGAATCTTCATATTAAAGAGCTACCAGCCATAAAATAGAGTGCATAGTGAAAAATGGCACATTCCGTTGTCTTGTGTGCTAGAGCACCTTCTTGCCTTGAGAATTAGCTTCACATGAATTTTAAGTCAAACTTCAATTTTAACACAGTGTAACACATCTTGGGCTGCTCGGAGAAAGCCTCAGCTAAACAGGATTGAGCAGTTCATCTCAAAACTTGTTGGATGGTGCTAATAAAAATATTTCCTTTGTCAGACACAGGCATGCCTGTGTTGTTCATCATTACTGCATACATTTCTTTCTCCAGGAGATTTGTTGGTAGAAGATATTGTCACTTCACCCTCTCCCACTGCTTGCAGTTGCAGATGATGCTTGCAATGGCTAAGAGGAATGATGTGCATTGCATTGTCTCAAAAACAAACTTTCTAACTCCTTCTATCACATGTCCATAGTAAAAAGAATAAACCCCTTCAGAGAGCAAGGAAAGCTAAAGTACCTAACCACAAAACCAAATTATATCATTATGGATGCAATTTTTTTTTCAAAAAAAAACCACAAACAAACCAACTCAAAAAAGAATCAGTAGCTATGTCTTACATTAGACATCTAGACATTTGAAAAATCAGCATTTACAAAAATGTATCTGCCAATATGTCTTTCTGTAGGGGTTCGGTCTCGTTAGTGCTGAAGTCAGTTTTGATGCGAGGTATTGTATTTGGTGACAGCATTCCGAAGGGGAGCTGCAACGTGGGAGAAGTAATTATAACGAGGAGGTGTGGGTAGGCTAGGGTTGACACTCGGGCTGGGCTAGCTCTTCAGCACTATGGCCCACTCAGACGAATTTAAGACAAAAGTCTGGAGACGAATGTGATGCTGCATGATTGAAGTACATCAATGTTCAGCTTTCGGCTAAGCTACCCCTTTCCTGGACTCCAGAGAAGAGGCAACTAAAGTCAGCAGGAGCATTTCCACAGATTTCAGAGAGTCCTTCAATCTCAAAACCTCATTTCCTCATCCCCCCTCACCATGAATGCACACTCCTTTCTTTACCTAGGGCATATATTGCTTGGGAGGTGGCTGTTTCTTATTAGGTGTTCACACAGTGATTAACACAGTAAGAACCTTTGATATATGCCTAGATATAAACAAATGGAGGCAGTTGCTTTCCACGTGGCCAAAGAATCCTAATGTGCTGAGAATTTGTCAGGTCTGCATGGGTCTGCAAAAAGTCCTTCTGAATGAACAGAAATAATAGCTTGGGCATGTGGTATCGTACCAAAAATAACAAGATACAAGACTCTGAAATGTCTGAGTTTAAAATTACTATGACCATAGAAGGAATTAAGAACTTCTTAAAGGCAGATATCCCCACATTATTTCTGACACAGACATCTTGAGAGAAAGTGGAAGGGTTTTGAAAAGGTTTCCTGTCTCCACAAGTTCATCCAGAGAAGATGCTGCTGTTTTGTTTTGTGTTTGTTTTTTTGTTTTTAAATTAAGTTCTCACCTGTTGATTCTCAGCTCAGAGGACACACTTTTGGCTTTGCTTGTTGTGTCACATTCCTGCTAGATATGTAAAAGCTTAGGTGAAGTTCAGCTCACGGGCCAAACTTTCCACTGCTTACATCTTTTAAAAAAAAAAAAAAAGGAGCTGAAAGCAAATGATGAAATATATGGTGAGATTGCCCTAAAGACAGGCAGGTACATCACCCCGCAGTGGTTTCTGGTCACATACTCTGCAGATCCACAAATGCTCCTTTTGCTTGCACACCGGTAGGGTTGTGCACGTCTGGTCAGCCCGTCTGGCCAGGCACAGGGCTAAGAGGACCCCAAGGATGACAGAAGACAGGGCCTTCCATAGGTGGCTTCTGCAGCATGTTTTTACCTGTTTGTTTATTTCTAGGATGCAAACCTGTGCATGAGCTTACTACTTCTTTTTTTTTTTTTTCTTTTCTTCTTCTTTTTTTAACACAATTTGTCCATGTTTCTTTTTCAGTTGACATATTTTCATTTCCATTTGTTCATTTCTGGAACTGTTGTATTTTCAGTTGATTTCATAGGCGGACTTGACACATACTCCTACCGACAGCCCCCCCAGGAACATGTTGAGTTAAAGCCTGTAAAGCCTGTAGGTAAGGTTCTGGTCCTCCGGATCACATTAATCCTTCTAACTGGACTGAAAGCTAACCTTCTCCTCAAATAATTTTGGCATTGGGTTACTAATAATTTAATTATGTTTTAATTAGAACTTAATTAAAAATTAATCCACACAAAACACGTGCATCAGGACACTTTTGTCATTGATGACATACCCGCTAAAGCGAGGATTAGTAGATATCACCGTGTCTGCTGCCGCAGCTTAGAGCAAGGAGAGGCTCTTGGTGAAGGATAGAATGGCCTCCCTGCTGACTTTTTAGCAAGAAAAGAGCTGGTTTATGGCAGTTCCTGCTGCATAAACCCTAATGAGATTAACCCATTTATGGAAAAGCAGAAGCTTTTCCATTTGTCTAGCCACTGAAAGAAAAATGTTTGCTGAAAAACTGCTTAAATATCTATCTATCTGTAGAGTTTCGCTGGCAGTTCATTACCCCTCTGGCATCACTTATTTGCTCCCACCATGAAAACCACATGTTTTCATAAACTTTTCCTACTCTGCTACCTAATGAATAAGTTTGGATGCGTATCTATTCATTTCATTTGGAATAAATTAAGGTATGGGGAGACGTAACTAGTACATATATTTTGTCAGAAGCTCAGATAACATCAAATAGATGGTATTTCAAAGTATTAGTGGTAAAACAGAAGATATTCATAGAAAAATTCTTCTTAGATGCTTGGAAATTGTTACCCTGATGTTTTATGTCATTATATTCACCATTGGGCCTTTTGTGTATCTTAAATGTAACATGAAATCCATGTGCAGTTAACTGACTGAAACTGATTTAATGACTTACTGGATTTTACTTACCGGTTAACAGAATTAAAATGGGTTTGAAGACTTTTCCTGGTGTGCAGGCACAGGGAGGTTTACTTAGTTTAGTGAACACCTGCTAAACAAATGCTTTGTGGGGAGCACTCGACACCTGAACTTTGCTTGTGGCTTTTATTAATTTTTGCCTGCTTTTAAAATACCATTTATTCACGCTGCGACTTTCAGTTTGTAGAAATAAACATGGTCAAAATTTCAGTCAAATTCAGTGAGTGGATACTGTAGGATTATGAAGGCCTAAAGGGGAGAGAAGCTGTATCTCAGTATGGTGGTGTAAGTTAGATCAGGATGAAACATGCCATTAAGAGAATAAAATGAAACAACAGACAGTTTGACATGGCATTAAGTACCCTCTGTACGCTGAAATCTGCATTTTCAGTAATATTTCATTAAATGCCAATTTTGATGCATTTTCTGTGGGAAAGATGACAGCAAAATGGGGGTTTGACCACTCTGAATAAGCAGCTAGAGACTGACACGGTGAAATTGGTACCCAGGAGGAATAAAGCCCACAGCTACAACATTTACACCTCCCCATAAGAGATTTTAATCTCTAAACCCACATTGAGGTTAATTTTAAAGTATTAGGTGAATAAATGTTTGCTACTTTTGGTGTTATGCACTGAAAGGTACAGAGAGGATCTTTACTTAAGCAGGGAGGCAAAATGCTAACGGTGATCGAAGTCGGAATGAAAAGGCAAATTCCTGGAAGCACTTTGAATGGTCAGTGGATTGTGCCAGAAATTTGTAGATGCTTCTCTCTCTGCAGCACATCACATTTCTTGACTGTTAATCACTATATATAGTCTGAGAATCCGTAGTATCCCTAAGAAGCCTGACTTCTGGTATCCAGGCTGTGAAAAACTCCGTTTCCGTTCTCTTAGATGGGAACGTGAATAATGCTTGTTAAATACTTTCAAACCTTTAACAAAGGTTACAGATATTTTGCCATCCTTACCGTTTTACTCTTGGAAAAAAAATGAGAATTATGCTTTTTATAGGTGAAAGCTTGGCTGTATCTCCCTTTTTCTCACCACTTTTCCTTCCCTTATTTCATTCATAAATAAACTAACCAGAGCCTGCTGAAAAGACAAGGTTCTGCGGCCTCATCAAATTTGCATAGAAGGCAGTCTAGTTTTGTTGAGTACTCACATTCAGTACAATGTCTGCTGAGAGCTGCCATAATTATTAATGGTGAACAAGTCTAGGATCAGTTTTCATTTTCACTCGGGAGAAGAGGTCGAATTTGAACTTGTTCTCACGGGGGAACGTGTTGGGTTTTTTTAATGCAAATAGGAATGATCATAGCTTGTCTGTTTGCTCTTCATTCTGCCTATAACTCCATCAGGCTACAGGACAAGGAGAAGCAGGATCTCTGCCCTGACCCTAGTTTCAATTTAGATGTACATGAGGCAGGAGACAACAGAGGCAGTGGGGAAGGGAGGGAAAATCATGTTCTCATTGGTACTAATGCACATGGACTATAAAGAAAAATGTGTTTTCTTCTGTTTCAAGCTCAATATCAGCCCAGGTCACTCATTAGGAATTAGAATTGCTTCACCTACTGCTACCCAGAAAAGAGACAAGCATGGGGATTAGAAGGAAAAAAAAAGTTTAAAAAAGTTGTGTTTTGGCTTGCATTGGGGATTTTATCATTATTATTATTATTACTATCATTATTGTTATTCTTGTTCTTGTTCTTATTCTTGTTGTTATTATTATTATTATAAAGTTTACATGTGCCTTATATTCCTGTTTGGATAAGTATGTCTGATCCAGTGCTACTACAGCTTTGGGCAGCCCTGTCTGGACAGACACTGAACCCTTGACTCCAAGTAGGGATGTCCCTAGCATTTCTAGAGACATTGTGAACTTCTGCTCATGGGATTGATTCGGTGTCTGAGAAACTCTGCCGGGGCAGTGGTCACTTCTCTGCGATGGGTCTGTGTGACCCTGTCCTGTTTGTACCTTCTCCCAAGACTCCACCCACTGTAAAATTGCTTTGAATGACCATCTTAGATTTCCCAAGATTACACGAGTGAATGTGGTTTACAGGGAGTAATGTGAGACTACACAGGTTCAGCAGGCGGTTGGGCGTGGTGAGGACTGTAAATGTTGTCAGTCCAGCTCAAATACAGGCTTGCAGTCAGGTCATGTCTGAATTTTATCACCTGGTGAAAATACATCTTATACTGTTAAAATATACAGTGCTAAAAGGAGTTCATTACTATATGAGCAGCAGACACATTTCTCCACTTGCAGGATTTTTCCCCAAACATTTTCTGCCTTTGTGGTATGCATAATACGAAGCTTCTCCTTTGTACCCAGCCATTCATAGAATCACATCATAGAATCATAGAATGGTTTGGGTTGGAAGGGACTTTAAAGATCATCGAGTTCCAATCCCCCTGCCATGGGCAGGGACACCTCCCACCAGACCAGGTTGCTCCAAGCCCCATCCAGCCTGGCCTTGAACCCCTCCAGGGATGGGGCAGCCACAGCTTCTCTGGGCAACCTGTTCCAGTGTCTCACCACCTCCACAGCCAATAATTTCTTTCTGATATCTAAATTCATTCTTGACCTTATATGTGAGAGTTACAGCTGAGGAAATTAGTGACCAGAGGTGCTTTATTCTTCTTTAATTCATTACTTAGTTCAATACTTACTAACCTGTCAGCTGGTATGGATTTACACCTCGCAAATTAGACAATGAACAGAATAGATGTTTATTTGCAAGTAATTCATATATTCTGCTTTTTAGGTTGAAGTAAGTAATGGACATGGGCTCAAGACTTCTGCTGCTGTAGCTGAAGAAACAGATTTTAGAAGTAAAGACCAACCTTGTGACTCATCGTTCTGGAAGAACCCCACCTTCCGTTTCTCACGGCACGTGGATCGCTCTTCCCACAGGCTCAGTGTCATTATCAGCGTTGTTATTTCGTAGATCCTTGTAGATGATCTTGAATTTTTTGAATAATTTGCTTATATGGACACTTGTAAATTGTAAATTTTTTCTTTTTTAATTTCAATATTTTTACAACATTTAGTGTTAAGGCATGAAAACAAAATAACCTGTGAAAACTAGGAGAAGGGTGCGCCTTTCTCAAAAAAGTCAGTATTTTTTGACTAATAGAAACATACTGTGCCTGGTGAAGAATGTGTCAGTAAACAGTAATTTTGAGTCCAAAATATGCATCAGGAGTCAAGTCCTAACAGTGTACAAGAGATCATTTCAGTGCTGTATTTAGAATTCACAATGTCCACCCCTTGCGTTGTTTGAACTGCTGTGTGCAGTAGGAATTGAGCTATGACTCTTCTTACCCAGATGTTCCAGCACTAATGTACTCATCTAATTATTGCAATTCATATATGGCTCCTTCTCCTTTCCTAACCTCTTTTGTCCACCACCAGTATCTGTCTCTGATTTGAAGAGAAGTGGGACGACTGCTCTATGGATGTTGCTCTCTAGAAACCCGTACATCCAGGGCTCTTCAGATGTTTGTGATTTGCACATTTTGCAACTCTTTTCCTCCCTCCTCCCAGGAAGAAGCCAAACATGAATGTACAGTACAAGGCACCAACGGAAGCCTTAGAAGCCTCTGGGGACTAATCTTGCTCTTAATTTAAAAGTAACCAAGCAAACCTGAAAATGCGTGTAAAAATTTGTAAAGATATTTGTAAATACTTCTAGACAAAGAACATGTATGTAACTCTGTGGTATTTTGTTTTCTATTCTGTCACCACTAGCATAAAGTGATACACAAAGAGATTTTCTCTGGGGAACTGACAGTCTTTTTACCAGAACACTTTGTTCCTTTCTTCTTAATTACTATATAAAGTGCTGTGCACAGTTATATGCCCCTGGGAGTTATGTCTCTCCGCAGAGCCTACGTGCCTCAGCATTCAGCAGAAAATTCATCAGGGTTTTGGGGCTGTTTCTGCTTTTAGGCTTTCTCATTTTGTAGTTTCTTTGGTGGCACTGTCAGGAAGGATGTTGCTTCTGGTAATATATCTCTACCTCTCCACCAGAAACTCAACAGAGGTCCACTGACTTCCCTCATAAACATCCTAAACACTCTTCAGCTGGTAATTTCTGGTCCAACATCATTTAGATCCTAAATTGGCAGTATTCGCTTGAATCACGTATTCTCAAGTTTGAGCAGATGAGAGCTAGAAGAAGGCTTTTCTTGATTCTTTTCCTTCTAAGGACTATGTTATTTATCAATCCAAACCTGCCAGGGGTGCTAATGAATGCAAAGGAGGTAATGTCTATCATTTTTAGGTGCTCTTGCAGTGCATCCAGCTGTTTCCCAGCTAATTAAATCAAAGACCTGACCACCTAACGAGAAAACACAACTTGAACACAGCCTTCCCAGAAGCCAAGTATGAAGTAAACGTTAAGACAAAGTCAACAGAAATGACAACTGAATAAAACCCTTTCTTAGTATTCTTAGGACTGGATACACCTCAAATGGGACAACCCTGTGTGCGAAGTCAGTCTGTGCTGAAAAGAGGGATGCTTTGTATGAAGGTAACACCATCTGTCCCCGTGTGTTTCTGTGTTCCCTCATGCACTCTTTCCCCCTGTATTGTAGAAGACTGCAAAGTACCAAGTTTGTTCTATCTTGAACAACTCAGCACTAAAAAACAGGTAGTTTGTCACAATACTAATATAAATAATATAATTTTTGAGGCATCATGAGGAAGATACAGAGTGAATTGCTTTATGGTGATAATATTTTAATAAGGTGAAAACATTTTTATCTACTTCTGTAATATTTTACTGCTGTTCAGTGTGAGACATTATTTCATTTCTATACATGATGCCTTAAATGGTGATGATGTCTACTTAGGCAGTGCCTGCAGTCCCTCTGTGTTTGTGATGGCTCCAGAGCTTGGGATATCTCAGCACCCTTCAGCATCTGACAGTTTCCAGAAGCTGCTTTGCTCCAACTTTCTCAATCAGAGAGAGGGTTTGGGCTATGGCCATCCAGCATGATGATTCCTGTGACTGAATCCCATCTGGGCTGTGCATTCCAGTGTTAATTTCCCTGCATTAATTATTATGCGCACTGACAGCCGAGAAAGCCGACTGCACTCTGGGCTGCATCAAAAGCAGTGTGGCCAGCAGGTCACGGGAGGTGATTCTACCCCTCTGCTCTGCTCTCATGAGATCCCTTCTGGAGTACTGTGTTCAGCTCTAGAGCCCTCAACACAGGAAGGACATGGACCTGTTGGAACAGGTCCAGTGGAGGGCCATGAAAATGACCAGAGGGCTGGAGAACCTCTCCTATGAAGACAGGCTGAGAGAGTTGGGGTTGTTCAGCCTGAAGAGGAGGGTCCAGGGAGACCTTGGAGCTACGACCAGTACCTAAAGGTGCTACAGGAATGATGAGGGGGAGCTCTTGATAAGGGAGTAGAACCACAGGATGAGGGGTAATGGTTTTAAACTGAAAGAGGGATTATTTAGATTAGATATCAGGAAGAAATTCTTTGCTGTGAGGGTGGTGAGACACTGGAACAGGTTGCCCAGAGAAGCTGTGGCTGCCCCATCCCTGGAGGGGTTCAAGGCCAGGCTGGATGGGACTTTGAGCAACCTGGTCTGGTGGGAGGTGTCCCTGCCCATGGCAGGGGGGTTGGAACTTGATGATCTTTAAAGTCCCTTCCAACCCTAACCCTGATATGATTCTATGATTACGGGCTGGGATTAAAGGCCTCCAGCTGAACCCAGTGCTACCCCCAGGACCAGGCAGGGGAAAGGGTAGGAGTGCTACATCTCTGCCAGTTGAACACATCTACACTCTGCTCTGGAAGCATGTTATTCAATGTTCTACTAAGACAGATACGTCTGCTAGACCACGTTCTACAAGTTTGTTTGAGTGTGTCTAAACCCTGCCGTTCTGTGGGTCCTTCAAGGTTCCATCTTGCGAATGAAAAACTGTGCACATGCCACAGAAATTCTGCAAAGGCAGAACCTGGCTTCTCTTCCATTTGAAATATCTATCTTATTTTAGCTGGGGAACACAAACCAGTATATCCCAAATACGCTTAAAATCTCGGAATCGTTACCAAGACGGCGGGTCTGCCATCTGTCTCACTTAATGAGCAGAACGATCCTGATTGAGAGGAATTTGTCTTCATTAGAACAAGCCAAAACGCACAGTGCAGGGCTGTGAAGGAAAATGTCGTTCTTTTCTAAATTGAGATACAAAAAACAGTACCACTCAATCTGTACATGTTGGGGGGGGGGGGAAATCCTGAGAATAATAAATGGATTTGAATGTTAATTGCTGTGTTCTCCAGTATAGTAGAACGTATTGGCTAATTCCTGTTGTCGGAAGCCTTGAGCAATAATGCCTTTATTCCAACAACACATACTTTCTGTAAGGTGTTAGGGGAGTCTGGGATCAGCCAGCTACAGAGGAATTAAGTGTTGCCTTTCTAAATAAACTTGTAGAGTTTTCTTAAGCTTAACAGTAACCTGCAATTTCAGGAAATGACTAGGTTTGTACCGCAAAACGCAATTTGCTGACAATCCTGAAACCTCCGAGCAGATTATCAGTCGGTATGAACTGTTCTGGTGGCATTAATAAGTCACGCTGTAACAACTTAGAACAGCTGAAGATCTGTCCTTCAAACTTGCAGGCTTTTTTTTTTTTCCCTGCCCAAAGTTTGTGCTGCTGGACTGGGAGTCTTACAGAGAACCTGATTTGCACTGGTGCTTTGACTGACAGACAACCTGGAGGTACGGCTGCAGGAATGTGGCACTTGACACGCTCGCTAAGGGCTGAGCCAGGTACCACCAGTTTTATGAAAGAGCAGCTGATGTCTTCTGGGCCTGACAACTGGAACCGTATTGAGAAATGAACAGATTTTCGCCTGGGTACAGTGACAACAGAGTGATTATATATTACAATTTCTGGTGTTGCTGGAGGCACTATTGCTTGGGCTGATGTCCCCATCTCTTTCCTATTCATTGGTATTTTTTACACACAAAAAAAAAAACCTGAAACAAATGGGGTTTTTAAGTTCAACTATGATCTGGAAAATGTTCTCTGGATTTATATAGCCTGGATTTGCTGAAGGGTTGGTTTTTTTTGAGTGCTAGGATATGACTCAAACTACTGCAAACAATTTTCAATACAGCTATATCAGTTAAAACCATAAGAATTATGCTCAGTTTTATTTAACACCTGCTTTCTTTCAATATGGTAGTAGACTCTGTTAAGAAGATGGCATTTACCATATATTGATAATGGTACTATAGTTCTAAGCTATGGTTAGTATGTGTGAAGACTAAATTTTCTTGTCTAAACCCTGAGAACACGCAACTGGACCACACAAAAGCCTGTATTCCTGTCCCAAATATAGCGGATTTTAGCCCAAACAACTGGTGGTTTCTCTCTTTCCAACAACTTTGAGCACAGGCTTTCTTTGTTCACAGCTGCTTTGCAGGGCTCTACTCCACGTTTGAATCTTGAGTTTCCCCTCTCTATCCAGCTGCCCACAGCTCAGGGGCTGTGACACCATTGTCACCTCCGAGTATCAGGAAGAAATTCTTTGCTGTGAGGGTGGTGAGACACTGGAGCAGGTTGCCCAGAGAAGCTGTAGCTGCCCCATCCCTGGAGGTGTTTAAGGCCAGGCTGGATGGGGCTTTGAGCAACCTGCTCTGGTGGGTAGTATCCCTGTCCCTGTCAGGGGGTTTGGAACCCAATGATCTGTGATCTTTAAGGTCCCTTCCAACCCAAACCATTCCATGACTCTATGATTCTACCATTTGCATTGGCAAGTGCAGCCTTTTTTCAACGGCAACTGCAAGGTTTTTCTCTGTACCCGTCTGCCTGTCTTTCACATGGGGGTTATCTGGTTGAAAAAGCCAATCAAGCAATCTGTCAAGTTCTTTTTAATGGACTTTGTCAGCGGCAAACAAAAATTGACATCCCAAACTAATTGGCTTGCCTCCTTCCAGTATCAGCCTCATCTGCTTTAATTACAACAGATTACAACCTGGGAGCTTTTTTGTACACTGAAAAAAGTTTCATTTCAAGTTGGTACAATGTTCTTTCCACATATAGCTCCCATGTTAGTAGGGCATTTTTTGCAGACAAACTCGGTTCTTACCCATTCTGCTGAGTGTTTTGATGGAAACCTGTTCTTCAGTGCCCGACACAGTGATGAGGTTGTGTTTTTGCCTTCCAGAGCAGGGCTTTTACTGCAGGGGGGGCTCAGCTGGAATCATAGAATCTTGGAATGGTTAGAGTTGGAAGGGACCTTAAAGATCATGGAGTTCCAACCCCCTGCCATGGGCAGGGACACCTCCCACCAGAGCAGATTGCTCCAAGCCCCATCCAGCCTGGCCTTGAACACCTCCAGGGATGGGGCTTCCACAACTTCTTTGGACAACCTGCTCCAGTGCCTCACCACTCTCAGAGCAAAGAATTTATGAGTGTCTGAGATCATGTCAGAGGTTTGATGGGTTAGGGCTGCAGAAGGTGGAGGATGCTGTTGTTGAGGCAGCTTTAAAGAAGTGGTGTCTCCAGGGAGCTGACTATCTCTTGAACTGCAACTGGGGATCAGCCTGAAAGATTCACTGTTTTGCAGAGGGTTCATGAGCAAACTAATATATGTATTATGGACAATAACGGAATTCAGATCTGTGAAAATGGGCACATAAAGGAGATATAGATAGGGCTACAAGGATGATTAGGGGACCTGACCATCTCCACTATGAGGACAGGCTGAGGGACTTGGGTCTTTTTAGTCTGGAGAAGAGAAGACTGAGGGGAGATCTGATCAATGCTTATTGACACTTAAAGGGCGAGTGTCAAGAAGAAGGGGCCAGTCGTTTCTCAGTGGTGCCTAGTGACAGGACAAAAGGGAATGGGCACAAACTGGAACACAGGAAGTTCCATCTAAACACAAGGAGGAACTTCTTCACTCTGAGGGTGGCAGAGCCCTGGAACAGGCTGCCCAGAGAGCTGGTAGAGTCACCGTCTCTTGTAGAAATTCAAAACCCTCCTGGACACTGTCTTGTGAAACTTGCTCTGGGTGGACCTGCTCTGACAGACACATTGGACTAGATGATCTCCAGCGGTCCCTTCCAAACCCATATCATTCTGTGATTCTGTGATATTTTGAGATTACTGCTGCAGGGGTTTGCCCCTTGGAGCTGCTGGTGGTGTGCTCACAGAGTGACAGAGCAGCCCTGGTCATCCAGGAATGCCAGCAGGACTTTGCTTCACTCTAACAGTACCCTAGGCTGTTCACAGCCCTAAATTTAGCAGCTAAAAACAGAGATTTAGCCTGTACATCATCCTGTTTGCAAGCTACCTATGAGATGCACTGTTTTCCCCAGGCTGAGGCAGCTACTGATAAATGGTGCTTTCTTGCCATATTTTCCATTTCCTTTGCACAAGTCATAGTTTAAATGTTTCTCACCAATTTTAAATTAATTAAACATCTGGATTTAATTCCTACTTACAATGTGTACTTGCTGGTCAGTGACACAACACAGTCCTGGATGTGACAGCTTTGTGGACTACCTGCCCTTGTATGGTCTACTGCCTCCCAAAACCAGGCTCTGAAGAGAGTCTCACTGAACAGCAGCCATGCATAAATAATAACAGGAAGGCAAAAAGGATTCTCTTTGTTTTGCCTACCCCCCCAGGACCTAATATCACTTCTTTAGGCTTTCTGCCCCAGTTTCCTACTTATTTCACACCAGCCACATGCGCCCACACTTTCATAACGCTCCTGCAAGGCAGCGCCAAGCAGACTCGCTGAAGCCGAATTGTAAGGTGGCCGGATGTCATTCCAAGAGTAATCTAATTTCTCTTTTTCCACAATATTGTGTATGTGCCCAATTAGTAGAGAATCAAGGAAGGGTTGCAGCACTTCCTAGCTCACAGTGACATAGTTGGAATGAGAACTGTGTTACACACGAGCAAACAGGTCAGCTCCCCCCATGCTGTTCAATATGACATTACTAAGGGTGTTCTTACCCTGTTTTGTCTGTGTCACCAGAACCGGAGGGGCAAGCAAGTAGAGTCCCAAGTGCTGGGGCAAACACAAGCCAACAACTTCTTTAAACAGCCTTGGCCTGACATTAATGACCCACGCTGCAACAGGGTGTTTTTCTTAGCAAATAAAACTGCCTGGCTTAACGGTTGCCGCCACATCCTCAGGTGTATGATAACCAGTAACCTTCTATGCCACTCTTATACATACATATGCACAGCCATGGTTTGCTTTCTGAAGGCCTTATCATTCAAATAAGTCTGTTTTCCCTGAAGCTTAGAGGAGGCTGTATCTAGACTGCTGTAGGAAGTGTCCCTTGGAGAGTTTAGAGACCAGAAAAACACCTATGGAGCCCATTGCTTGCCCACAGGAGCCCCTCCAGGATCCGTTCTGGTGCCAGCACTGGCTAGCAGCTCTGAAGAAAACCCAGAGGAGTCCAGAGGTCCAGGAAGAGCAAGAGGGTCTGGCTCCACAGTCAGCTCCCACCCCTGAGCTCTCTGACCTGCAGCAGCCTAATGGGAAACAACCCTGGGAGACCTCATGGATCTCTGGCTGGTGGCTACTCTTCTCAACAGGCACAGGGTGAGAGGGGCCCAACAGCACAGGCAGTGTCCTGCCAGTCTGACCATCACTTGCAGCTCCCAGCTTGCCTGCCCTGGCCAAGCATCCCCCTCCTGCTGCCCCTGACAAAGGCTCATGGAACACCTATGTTCTAGCCCCGACTCTTCCATCCTTCCACTCCTCCCTTAGTGGGCTGGGAAAGGAAGGATCAGGATTTGTTCCTGTATAAAGTATCCTCCACCAACAGCTTCAAATGACTTCCCTTTTGCATCCCTTTATCGTAAGGTGTTCCCTATGATAAAAACAAGACAGCTGTAATGGAGACTGTGATTATCAGGGAAGCAAGACCCATGGCATATAGTCCATTTGCTCATTTATGGCTTGCCAGGGAGTTTTCCCAACCTGCAAGAAGTCTTTTTGTGCTGTATTTAATTTAGGATTACAAAACCTTTAAGCTTTTTAATTCAAGCAAGCACATACAAAAAGCTGTGCTCAAGAAATGAGTTTCTGATGTGCTTTTGATGATGAACTATTAAATTTATGCATTCTCATAAAGATGTTCGTATTCAAATTAACAGTCTACCTTGTTAGGGCAAGTTGTGTGTTTGGGGAAGTATTAAATTCAGGTATGTAGTTACAAATGTGTAATATGCATTTGATTTAAAAGACACTCCTATTAATCTCCAATTAGCAAAACATGAGACCTGAGGCCATTCTTAACTCATCAAATTTAGAGTTTAGATACTCAAAAGAAATTTTAGATAGTAGAAAGAAATTCGTTCCTGTGAGGGTGGTGAGGCACTGGGACAGGTTGCCCAGAGAAGCTGTGGCTGCCCCATCCCTGGAGGGGTTCAAGGCCAAGCTGGATGGGGCTTGGAGCAACCTGGTCTGGTGGGAGGTGTTCCTGCCCATGGCAGGGGGGTTGGAACTCAATGATCTTTAAGGTCCCTTCCCACCCAACTCTTTCTATGATTCTATGAATGATTCCACCCAAACTTGAGAGGCTAGCCCTGTGAAGGAAGAAAGATTTGGGAAAAGGAATAAATCAGGATTAGAAAGGGCAGAACACAAAACCCACAACTTGATAGTGGAAAGCAAAATAAGTTAAAAAGGGAAAAAAAAAAAGTGGTTTTACTTTTATGATCATTTGCTTGAATGAAAAGCACCACAACACGCACACCCCCCCCAATATGTATCCTTGCCATTGCTTTTGCAATAGTATAGGGTTTCTGGAAGCTCAATTAGTTTTATAGTCTGCCTTTCACTATCAAAATGTAATCTCCTGGGGAAATACGATGTACACAGGAATATTAAAAGAAAGGTTTGACTTCTCTTCTGCTGGGCATGTTACACCACCTCATGGTTAGGAGTAGAAAAACCAACACAGTCTTAAGAATGCCATTTCTAAAATATAGCAGAAGGAGAAAAAAAAAGCGGCACATCTCATTTATTGGTACATATTAGTGCAATGTAAGAGGTCTCACTGGGATCAATCATGGCAGAGGGCTGAGAGAGTCCAGGGCAGGGCTACCAAGATGACTAAGGGAGTGGGGCATCTCCCATATAAAGAAAGGCTGAGGGAGTTGGGTCTTTTTAGCTTGGAGGAAACTGAGGGGTGACCTCATTAATGTTTATAAATATGGAAAGGGTGAGTGTCAGGAGGATGGAGCCAGGCTCTTCTCAGTGACATCCAATGATAGGACAAGGGGCAATGGTGCAAGATGGAACATAGGAGCTTCCACTTAAATATGAGGAAAAACTTCTTCACGGTGAGGGTGAGGGAACACTGGCAGGGGCTGCCCAGGGAGGGTGTGGAGTCTCCTTCTCTGGAGACATTCAAAACCCGCCTGGAGGCGTTCCTGAGTGACCTGATCTAGGTGTTCCTGCTCCAGCAGGGGATTGGACTAGATGATCTTCCAAGGTCCCTTCCAATCCCTGATATTCTGTAATTCTGTAAGGTAAATCTGTGAATTATATATAAGGACAAAACACTGCAAAACACATCTTCTTTTAACACTTGACTTTGCTGTTTTACTACAAATACCCCATGTAACCTAAATCTGACTTGGTACTGTCCCATGAACATTCTATGAGCTAAATTCCCATTTCACTGGTTTTGATAGGTTGTCATTACCTGGATGCACAGTGCTACCTACTCCAACAAGTTTTGTCTTTTTGCCTCCTTCACTTCAGTAGTAAGAAATATTATTTGCTTACAGGTGGATAAGTAACAGGGAATTCCAGTCATGGATGTGTATAATATACATCTAATTATCGGATTTGGATTTTACCATGACCTAAAAAAACCCCAGGACCTGAGAATATGATTTTCACTTGAGTCAGGAGTTCATAATATACAGTAGCAAAGACTAAATTACATTTTTACATTATAATAAATTATACAATGAGGTAGAAATGGAATCTTGATGAATCAGTGAGGCCTGGAGTGCACAGCCAGTCAGGGGATGCCTCGAATAGCTATGCTAAAGTCACTTTGGAGAAAAGGTTTGTTAAAACCAATGGGTTGGACTCAGATGGCTCATATACAAGTAGAAACAGATTAATCTCACTTAAGACATTTTTATATGAAAGTATCTAAAGTTAGGAAACTGGTCACCTGACATTATCAAAGGAGCAGGAGGAAGTGAACTGTGTTTAAGGTCAGGGTGAATGGGGCTTTGAGCAACCTGGTCTGGTGGGAGGTGTCCCCCCACCATGGCAGGGGAGCTGGAACTTTATGATCTGTAAGGTCCCTTCCAACTGTAACTCCATGATTCTTTGTGTCTCTCTTGCTCCAATGTGGGGTTTGTGGTAATGAAGCTCTTAATTGAGGTGTCTCAGTCCAGCCCAGAATCAGGCTGGACAAATGTGAAACAAACTTAACTCCAAATCCTGTCTTTTTTTAGTTTCCTGGCCTTTGATGAAGCATAGTCAGCAGCTTCAGACAGTTCAGAGTATGGTCAGCTCCTGAATATCTGAGGTAATGCAAAATCTTGTATTAATTAGGCACAAACATGCCATCTTGAGAGCTGAAAATGAGGCATCAAAATGAGGCTTTGGGTTTGTTTGTTGTTTTTTTTTTTTTTCTATGACCTAGTTAACTCACAAAGCAGATCATCCATCCAGGACACACGAGAAACAACCACACACAGTTTAAAAGTCCTCTTCTGAAGTCTTTCCACCATGAGAGAAGGTAGAGAAAATTTGCTTGATTTGTCTGTCAGCAAGAAACTTGTAGGTTTACTTTGTAAAAGGGTATGTGAAAGTCTAGGCACCATTTGCATTTTGAATATTCATATTCCCCTATTAAGGTAGTTGTTTGAAACAAAGGGCCATGCCCTGTTTTTGATGCAATCTAATTCTGAGATATTAAACCACTTTTGGTTTGTGTGTCTAGAAAGGCTATGGATGGGTTCTTTCCTCCTTACCCAGGGAATGGACGTGTTGGAGCACTAATCTGAAGTACAAAACTAACTGAGGCATTTAGGGATTGTCCTCATTTCTCTGGTGCAGGTTCATGTTCCCAAAGGATGATTTACCGCACAAATAAATTAAAATGCCAGCCCCATCAGAACAAAATACCAGTTATTTCCTGCTCAGGAGTAATTGTTTTTATTACAGCAAAACAGAATACATTTATTCGTAGCTATGCCAGCGTTTAAACTTACAATTCAGAAATATATAAACAGCCTAAAACCTCTTTCTGGAGGTTTTGCTTAACCAAGGAGATCGTTGGTGGGATAAACACGACACTGGAGTCAGAGCCTTTGGGGAGTCAAGAAAGCTATAAATTGTGCATTCTTCCCCTGCTTCCAGTTTCTGGGGTTAATTTGGCCAGTCATGAATAATGCATCACAAGACCAGCTTCCTACCTTTTGAGATTCATTCTTGTTCATCCCGTGTAGCTGTTATGACTCTCAGTCTGCTCTGTGTGATATATAATTTTGCATAACATCAGTCAGTACGTGGGAAGTGGGGGCTCCTTAAGAAATAGAGCTTCTCCTTCCAAATTACATACAGATGACTTCCTGGATCTGCCTGGAATATATACTCCAAAAGCTATCTGCTGAAAACACTCACATCCTCTATAATGACATTTAAAATGACTGATGAAAACCTGCTTGGGCTGATGCATTAGTAATTAATGGTGTGTAGATACGCCTTTGTCCTCCTGGAGAAGAATGAAGACTTGGCTTCCTCAGAAGACGTGCTTTCTTATTCTACTTTAATAGAGCTGTTACTCTGAGGTCCAAGCCTTACTGGAAACCAGAGGGGAAAATGCAGCCCTTCTCCCTTTGCACTAGGAATTTCCAGGGCACTCCACTAGCTGTATTTGCTGGAGAAACTTTAAGAAAACAGAAGCCTGGGATATCTCTGAAGAAGCAATGTTACCTGCTAGTGAGATCTCAACTTAATGGTCCAAATTGTATTGCAGATGTGACATGGAGTCCCACTGTGGAACTTGGACTGGAAATATTCAACCTCTTGGTACCACACTCCTCTGTGAAATGAGAATAGTAATGGCTATGTAGCACTTGCCCACAGAAACAGGTTTAACACAGATTTGGCTTATTTTATTTAGTGAAGATGCTGATTAAGAAGTAGGGTATTTGTATAACCATACCAGCAGTTCCCAAGTCACCTCCTAACATTTCATTCCCATTGACTCCAGACGGGAATTATTGGGTAGTTGCAAAGACAAAGGACCAAGGCTGTAGCTCCTTCAGAAAGCAAACCTGTGCTGGCACCAATTGCCTTCTCCATTCTCCTCCATCCCCCCAAGTCAGTGGTTGGTAAAGTTTATGGCAGAGCAGCTTCTCAGGCTCTGTATCTCCTAGTACCCTGATGTAGGACAAGGCCTCAGGCATCAATCCTTGACCACCATTGCTATGGCATTATCACTAACCCTTTGGCATGGCTTTCTGTAAGGCCAGCTCATCATCCCAGCAAGGCTGGCCCAGACTTGGTGAGAACATGGGCCAGGCACTGTCCGCAAGAGTCACTATGGATGGGTGCACCCTACTTTGTTTTTTAACAGAGGGAGAATAGGCTGCATGGGGCCACTTCAGCAAAATGTTAGAACACAGGCCCTGGGCCACTTTATTTTCTATACTGATGCAACCAGAATGATGGTGCTCCTCGGGTTGTTGAATATGCTGTATGTCGCATATGTCACACAGAGGTCAACATGTCTGTGGTACCACCAACCACTTTGCAAAGCTCCAGTGCCTGGAGCAAATGCCATCCTCAACATCAGATCCCAGATTCCTTCCAGATTCCTCCCAGATTCCTTCAGGCTGGATTGACAGGGCATAGGGAGACCTCTGTACAGGGTGGGGGATAAATTCAAGCTGTGCTTAACCTCAGAGTGGGTGGAAATTTCAAGGACCATAAGGTTTCCCTTGCCTTCTCTTGAGCACTTTATTTTCTCCGCTTTATGGACACAGACATGGGGCCAATTAAATGAAGTGTGAGGTGAGGCATGAGGAAAGCCCCGAGTATGGGTGTATTTGCAAAGAAATGGACTACAGAGGGTAACACCAAAACCATTCTGTGAACAGTGCCATTTAATGGAAGCACTTTAAAAGCTTCACTTCTTTTAAAGAAAAAACAAGGTAAGGAGCAAGGAGAAGGGAAGGGAAGGGAAGGGAAGGGAAGGGAAGGGAAGCTGTGCAGGAAACCAACAGAGAGGGTGAGAATTTTGCATTATGTTTAGGTTTTTGATGGTGGTTTTCAAGGCGTGTTATAGGCATGTGCAGGTCAAGGTGAAGTTGCCCACTTTTAAAATAAGGAGGAAAGCATTTGTACTTGTTAACGTCCGAGGATTATATGTAGAGGATTGTGCCACCTTTGTCACACACAACTTTAAGGATGTTCTTTACAGACAAATTAAAGGATTTTAATTTTTAGGAGCTATAACATGAACACGTATTGCTGGAGGGCATAGGGGTTTCTTTTTCATTTTCAGCTGGATAAACTAATTAAGCATAGATGATTTCAGGAACTAAAAATAACATGTTGACTGGGTTTTATCTAAGTCTCCTTTTCCCTCGGGGGAAAAGGGAGATAAGTTTTTTAAAAAGCCCAAACAAACCACAAACCCCTTCCCTGGAGTATGTTAGGAGACACAGGCAAATGTATTTTTCTTCATTGTAGTTAAAAGTGCTGCTGAACACTTAAAGCAGTTTAAAAAAAAAAATAGTCAGGAAATTTGACACAGTCCCCAGACTTTGCTTCCATTTCTCAACCAAAAAGTCACCATCTCTGTAGAAATTCAAACCCCCCCGGACACCATCCTGTGCAACCTGCTCTGGGTGGACCTGCTCTGACAGAGACATTGGACTAGATGATCTCCAGAGGTCTCTTCCAAGCCTATATCATGCTGTAGTTCTGTGACTGTAGTCACAGCAAGAGCTGAGTTAGTGCCTGCTGGCGTGACAGGCAGCTTAACCCTTCAGCATACTCTGCCAGATCTTGGCACTGCTTGCACTGGATTAAATCTCTCTTCGGTCTGGGAAGAGACCACCATAAACTGGAGTGTTTCTGTGTGCATGTGCCAGGTGGTCTGCATTTGCAGTCCTCTTGGTTTCATACCTGCATTCTGACCATTCAGTGGATAAGGTGTGACCATAATGATTTGACCACAGGAGAAAAAGAGATTAATATAATAAATATAATATCATGGAATCACACAGAGAATCACAGAATCTCAGGGATTGGAAGGGACCTTGAAAGATCATCCAGTCCAATCCCCCTGCCAGAGCAGGAACACCTAGATTTTGATTTTTTGATTTTTGATTGTTCAGACAGGACTAGATGATCTTGCAAGGTCCCTTCCAATCCCTGAGATTCTGTGAACATCTAACATATAGTTTTCAGGATTAATGCTGGAGGGAGAAGGAAAGGAGCCTGTGGCTGTACTTGTGGTGTAATCAGAGTATGGCTTATGAGCCTGATCATCTTCCTTCCTCCTGCGTGGGGAAAAACATCCACTGATCAACAGAGTAACCCTGTGTGTCTTGCAGATTATCACAGAATCTCGGGGATTGGAA
>VZTM01028294.1:8735-23956 GCA_013400555.1 Jacana jacana | reverse complement strand
CGTGATCGTCATCCTGGGAGCCTGATACGGTTTTGTATAGACTGTATAATTTTTTTTTATCCTTTCTTTTATACTTTTTAATTTTTATTTTTATTGTTTATTATATTATTATTATTCATTAAAGTAGTTTAGTTTTTATCTAAACTCCTGAATCTCTTTAATCCTTTCCTCTCCTCTCTTTTCCTTAGGGGGGGAGGGGAGGGGGGGAGGAGTGGTCATCATCTGTCCAATTGGACAAAACCACAACAGATCTTTAAGGTCACTTCAAACTGGAAGAATTCTATGATTCTCCCAGGAGAGAGAAGTTAAGGCATGGTTCAGCTTGTGATGGAGGGTGTGAAGCAGGGTGTCAAGATGGCCAGCTGGGATGCTCGTTCAGGTGAGTTTCTCTCTAGGCTGATGATGTCCACGTCAGCCAACCTGGCTTCCTCTTCATGAATCTCCCCAAATAATGTCACCCTCTCCCGCTTCCCCTGGCACTCTCAGACCATGATGTTCACCACACATTGATTTAGGCTCCAGGCAGCTTTATAGTCCATTGGCTGAGCAAGAGCCCCACCTCCTGGTGGAGATTTCTGCAGTGCACTGAGGAAATAAAGACGTTTCATGGCCCAGAGGTGTTCAGCAGGACCCAGTTGTCACTCGGCCGGTGTTATTTCTCACACCAAAGCAGTCTGCAGCTCAGCTGCAACGATCAAAATCGAGTGGTTGTAGACAAAATAAGGGAGATTGGGCCATAATCAGAAACATCTAGAAAGCATCAGCTTTTTCTACTGGAAACTTTCAAGAGCAAATTTCCATTGTTAACGGCGTCAAATGAAAACACTTTGCAGATGCACGACAGAGCAAGACTCAGTGACTCTGAGAACAGCAGATGGCTTATATACAGCTGAGGAGTTCTTTAATATTAAAAAATAAATGAAGATTGGAGAGGAGTGTCAGTCACACATCTTGTTGGATGTTTAATCAGGCAGATGAGACGTTCCAAATTTTAATTGCCTCTATTTTTTAGTGCTCCAGTCTAATTTCAAATTGCATAAATGAAGCTCTTTAATTTTTCTTGTCTGGTTGGAAGTCTTGGTATCTGGATTATAATTTATCAATAAATTCTGCAGGACACAGAGAACCAGACAACTACCAAAAATCCTGCTCCTTGTGAAAGCATGAGATCGTGTTTCTTTTTAATTACTTCTCATATAATTAATCATCCATCTGCCTGGATTGTATTCTTCAATATTATAGTCGTGAGTTTAAAAAACAAAAGAACCACAACAAAAAAAGCAATGAATTCATGGCAATCTTGGAGTTAGGTAAACTGAGCCAAGAAAAGGAATAAAAATGATGTGTGGGAGTGATTTAGGCAAAGTCTATCAGAAAAATGGCAGTTTACCCCTTCATTTCCCAAACTGGATCATCTGTCTTGTAACTAAACACTGAGCAGGACAATCAAGTGGTGGGTTTTTCACAGGATGTTTTTTTTCTTTACTTTCTTTACTTTCTCACAGTAAACCCCAGCCCTAATGGCACTGTATAAATGTGCTCCCGCTCCTCCCCTTGGGGATAACAGACCCCAGGAGAGATCTGCCTTGAGTCACCCACCGCCCTGAACAGGCTAAGCTCTGGGAATTCAAAATACACAGGGGTTTTGTTGGCAATGCCACTGCATGGACGAGCATTCACCTCCAGTGAGCGCGCACAGGACGCTTTATCATGGTGGTTGTCACCATCCTTCTTGGACCAGGCAGCTGGAGGGCAGCAGTAAGGAAGCATATCTGCTGCTGGGAGGGACAGCCACAGAGCAGAGGATGGGGCTGATGTCACCTCTGCAAGCCGAGCCCTTTGCTTCGTTATGCATCATGGGGGTATGGAGAGCAAACGGAAAAGGTGAGCAGGAGGTGAGCACTGCTACCCTGTCAAGGTCCCAGGCAGCAGAAGAGAGAAAAAACCAAACCCCCAAACATTTATTGGCATAATAAGAAATAATTTCTAAATAGCAATGATTTCATTGTGTTACGTAGGTATTAATTTTATCTTGTATGAAAAATCATAGAATGGTTTGGGTTGGAAGGGACCTTAAAGATCATTGGGTCCCAACCCCCTGCCATGGGCAGGGACACCTTCCACCAGACCAGGTTGCTCCAAGCCCCATCCAGCCTGGCCTTGAACCCCTCCAGGGATGTGGCAGCCACAGCTTCTCTGGGCAACCTGTTCCAGTGTCTCACCACCCTCACAGCAAAGAATTTCTTCCTAAGGTCTAATCTAAATCTCCTCTCTTTGAATTTGAAACCACTCCCCCTCTCCTATTGCCTTACTCCCCGATCAAGAATACCTCCCCATCTCTCCTGTAGCCACTTTAGGTACTGGAAAGCTGCTATAAGGTGTCCCTGGAACCTTCTCTTCCCCAGGTTGAACAAACCCAACTGTCACACAGCCTGTCCTCACAGGAGAGGTGCTACAGCTCTCTGAACATCAAGAATGAAGACAGAATACTCTTTGGCACCTTATGATCTTTCTGAGCATCACAGAAAGACATAGAATCATAGGATGGTTAGAGTTGGAAGGGACCTTAAAGATCATGGAGTTCCAGCCCCCCTGATAGGGTCAGTGACACCTGACCACGAGACCAGGTTGCTCCAAGCCCCATCCAGCCTGGCCTTGAAACCCTCCAGGGATGGGGCAGCCACAGCTTCTCTGGGCAACCTGTTCCAGTGCCTCACCACCCTCACAGTAAAGAGTTTCTTCCTAATACCTAATCGAAATCTCCTCTCTTTCAGTTCAAAACCATTACCCCAAGTCCTTTGTGAACACTAGGAATTCATGGCAGGCTTTGTGCACACCTGTAAAGGAGAAGCTTCAGGCTTGCTCTGCTTTGAGGAAAGTGAAACTCTCCAAACATTGCTTAAGTATGAGGGAGAGGTGACAGATAAGGTGTGAATGGTAAAACCCTGACTTGTCAAACCTCATCTGCCATGTGACTTGCATTCTTCCCCCAGGCAGTGCTGTGACCTGATTGCCACCAAGAGCCAAGCCACAGGAGGAGACGTGACTGGGTTTAACACCAAAGCCCTGGTGTGACCGTCACCACCTACGCTGAGCCTTTGCAGGAGGGGTTGTCAAAATGAGAGTTTATTATAAACTAGCCTGGACTCTGCTGTCAAAATGCTCAAGTGAGGAATCTGGGGGAACAAAAGATGTCCAGAAAGTACAGGTGTGTGAAGGTTAAACTTACTGCTCTGAAAGTAAACACAGAAGGTTATTGCAACCCATTTATACCGGTGCCTCAAGAAGCTCAGAGAGAAATTAATTTCCTAATGTGCTCCTAGCCAGAAAATTTGCTATTTTAGGCTTTCTGGTTTTGCTGATCTACTCTTCACACGTACAAGATCAGCTCTTGGGCTCGTGTAACTGCATAAACAGGGGTAACAGCTTTAAATTAGAAGAGGGGAGATTTAGATGAGGTACTAGAAAGAAATTTCTTTGCTGTGAGGGTGGTGAGACACTGGGACAGGTTGCCCAGAGAAGCTATGGCTGCCCCATCCCTGGAGGGGTTCAAGGCCAGGCTGGCGGGGGCTTGGAGCAACCTGGTTTGGTGGGAGGTGTCCCTGCCCATGGCAGGGGGGTTGGAACTCCATGATCTTTCAGGTCCCTTCCAACTCTAAACATTTTATGATAAACACAGTGAAACACCTTCCAGAGCAGATCACCAAAGGAAGCTTGGGAGGTAGAGAGCCAGCAGGCTAACAGGACTCGACCCAAGTGCTTTGATGATGGGAAGCAACAGTTGCAAGAATGCACTCCATTTGGCCTTTTCTTTTGTTTGCTTTTCGCTTTTCATTTTGAGAAAGCTTGGTTGTGAGGGATGTTTGGTTGCTACATCTCCTGGAATCACAAAGCAAACTTGGAGGGTTTTTTGCCCAAGTTTGAAGTAAATGCCTTGTTCAATGCTCTTTCAAATAGTGACGGCTATTTTTAGATGGTTTGGACTTTTTCAGGTGAAAAGGTCTTGGAAAGTTTTTACTTCTATGTAAGAACTTGTAGAGAAAGTTGGCTCTTAAAAGAGACTGCTGACATTGTGAAACAGATATAAACATTATGAGGAAGTGATGAAAGCTGGAATAGCTCCCTGACCAATGGGTGGCCCTGGGCAGGATATTCCTTACTATTATTTGCCCTAAAAAAATAAACCCTGGCTTAGGAAAAAGGCCTGCCCTGGGGAAAGACATAAGGCTAAGGAGGGAAGGTCATCAATCACCTCCCAGTATCTGTCAATTTGTCTTCCCTGTAAGTGCTCAAACCAAAATAATTTGAATGGGCAATTAGAAACCTTAATGGGACTAGCTGGATCCCAGAGCTTCTCTGACACCACCACCACCACATACGTACAAGTGAACCAGACAGAAGAAAGGATAAAAACCAGAACACCAACCCCAGATAAAAATAAAATCAAATAAAATGTGCAATTTCTCTCCCCTCGGGACTCTCGCCTCATTAGGACAATGCAGGGATACTGCACAACTGGGAAACTAGTCATTCCTGTTCTTCCTTGTTCTTCAAACTGTCCCTCTGCTCCACTCCCCACCAGGCTGCTAATTTCTATGGAAACCTGCCCCAAAGCACAGCGAGGTCCACCTTTCGAGACCAGTATTTCACTGAGCGGTGCCCACAGCAGGGAATAAGGCAGCACTGGTGAGGAAGAGGTGAAAAATGCTGAAAATTAGCCTTAAAATAAAGCTAAGTCAGTGTTAAGGTGGGGATAGCAATGTGCCAGCAGTGTGCCCAGGTGGCCAAGAAGGCCAATGGCGTCCTGGCTTGCATAAGAAATAGTGTGACCAGCAGAAGTAGGGAGGTGATTGTCCCCCTGTACTCAGCACTGGTGAGGCCACACCTGGAGTCTTGTGTCCAGTTCTGGGCACCTCAACACAAGAGAGATCTGGAGGGGCTGGAGTGAGTGCAGAGGGGGGATACGGAGCTGGGGAAGGGCCTGGGGCATAAATCTTATGAGGAATGATTGAGGGAGTTGGGAGTGTTTAGTTTGAGGAAGAGGAGGCTGAGGGGAGACCTCATCCCTCTCTACAACTGCTTGAAAAGACATTGTAGAGAGGTTGGTGCTGGTCTCTTCTTACAGGGAATTAGCAATAGAACAAGAGGGAATGGCTGCAAGCTCAGCAGAGTAGGGTTAGGCTGGACATTAGGAAAGAATTTTTCCCAGCAAGAGTGGTCAGAGCCTGGAATGGGCTGCCCAGGGAGGGGGTGGAGTCACCATCCCTGACTGTGTTTCAGAGTAGATTAGATGTGGTGTTGAGGGATCTGGTGCAGGGGAGAACTTGTAGAGTAGGGCTGATGGTTGGACTCAATGATCCCAAGGGTGTCTTCCAACCTGAATGATTCTATTCTAATGATTCTATAGAGCCATGGTCTGCTCAGACACAAATCTCCACCTCGGACTCGCCCCCTTGGCTAGGGAATTTTGCAGAGCTGGTGAGCCCCAAAGCAGGGGGGTTTGGGTGGGTTGTTTGAGGCACTTCTTGCCCTCACAAATCAGGTGGTGGGTTAGGTTCTTCCTCTTTAAACCAGTACATACCTTGGGAGGATTCTTCCTTGTCGTTTCTTCATCACCAGAAGGAATTCAAACTGGTCTCTCCTGCCCCCCAGGCAGGGGTTTTCTGAGCTCAGGGTCTCAGTCACTCCCGTCTAAGCTGTTCCATTTTTCATGAGCAAGTTTCATATTCATAGAAAATGGAACCAAGAGAGATTCTGTAGCTACAGGGAAGGAACAACCACCTGAAAATACGGATGTGGTTCCAGACACCTCCAGCAAATGCTCAAATGTTTTAAATATTCACTGTAATCAAGATTTAACCCCAGCTGAATGAATTCTATCATCATGTACTCTGTTTCTCTCCTGCAATTCTGCCAATCCGGCTGCTCATGCCAATAAGATTCCAGTTTTACTCTGGCTCCTCCCTTCTTCTCCCCCAACATCCCAAAGACCCTGGTACGAAATATCACAGTACAGTAAAAACCTTACTCAAGGCATGGCTTTAAACTCTCGACACCACCACTGGCCGGCAAAATTGCGCGAAATACTGGTTCTTGCAGGCCATCTAGTGGAAAAAGCAGAAGAGTGCAAAGAGCAAAGCGTTTCAAATTTGTCCTGAAAGATGTTCTAAAGGGAGTGGGACATCTCCCATCCGAGGAAAGGCTGAGGGAGCTGGGGCTCTTGAGCTTGGAGGAGACTGAGGGGGGAACCTCATTAATGTTTATAAATACGCAAAGGGTGAGTGTGAGGAGGATGGAGCCAGGCTCCTCTCAGTGACTTCCAATGACAGGACAAGGGGCAATGGGTGCAAGCTGGAACAGAGGAGCTTCCACTTAAATATGAGGAAAAACTTCTTCACAGTGAGGGTGAAGGAACACTGGAAGGGGCTGCCCAGGGAGGTTGTGGAGTCTCCTTCTCTGGAGACATTCCAAACCCACCTGGAGGCATTCCTGTGTGACCTGCTCTGGGTGTTCCTGCTCCAGCAGGGGATTGGACTGGATGATCTTTCAAGGTCCCTTCCAATCCCTGAGATTCTGTGATAATCTGCAAGACACACAATCTGCAAGACACACGGGGTTACCCTGTTGATCAGTGGATGTTTTTCCTTACACAAGGGGAAGCAAGATGATCAGGCTCATAAGCCATACTCTGATTACACCACAAGTACAGCCACAGGCTCCTTTCCTTCTCCCTCCAGCATTAATCCTGAAAACTGTGTTAGATATTCACAGAATCTCAGGGATTGGAATGGACCTTGAAAGATCTAGTCCTGTCTGAACAATCAAAAAACATATTGTAAACCACTCAGAGGAAAGATAAGGTCTACTGAAACTTCTCTGAAACAGATTTTGAAATCTTCTATTGGGCAATTCCAAGCTCCTATAGTTTGCTTTTGACTAGGGGAGAACCTGATGGAACACGTTAGGATTCTAAGGACAGGACAGAGGTTCCCATTTCATTGAACCCTGCAGGCAGGAGTTGATTTGCTCGCAGCTCTCAGGGCCCTGAGAGCACCCACCGGCTCTGCAACCCCTTCCCACCTTCACAGGGGTTTGGCTGCTCTGACGATGAGCCTGGCACGAGAAAGAGCCAGGGGCAGCCTTGAAAGCTTCTGCCCCTTGGCTCAGTAGCCACATGTAAGTGCACTGAGAGACAGGCTTGGGGCGGGGATCCCTGCCTGAGCTGTGCTGTCAAGTATGTCTGTGCTGGGCCATGGACCTCACTCCCCCTGACCCAACTTGCTGACACGACTACACCAAGGGGACACCAGTTACAGCTGCCTCCTGATCTGTGACGGTCACAGATGGAAATAAAAAGGCAATAACTGTTAAGGCTCCCTCCGTGGTATCTGAAAGGGAACAAAACACATCTGCTGGAATAAAGGTTTATTTCAAGTATCATAGAAAAATCATTGGTGCCATCCGACAAGGCTTTACAAGATAAAGAAAGCATACAAATTCGTAATACACACCCTGCTCTCTCATCACACTACACACAGTATTCCTTACAGTCACACACTGAGGAACTACTTGCTACCACTTGCAGCCAGCAGACATGTCACTTGCAAGATTGATCCCTGTTTTTAAAGCTAAATCCTACCCTCCTTACTTAGGCAAGTTCCTGGGGCTATTCCAAAGAACTCGACCTGAATGAGTAGAAGACTGGACTAGTTTGTAACTCTCTCAGCTGCTGCACTTACATGGAACTATGGAGCATAATCCTCTTTTTTCCTCTTGGTTCTACTCAGCTAACAGTTAACATAACAAAGTCCCCTATATTAAAAAAAAAAGAGCTCCAAATTTAGCCGATTAGAAAAATGTAGAAATAATCTGAAATATCACATGTTTATATTTGTAATTACCTGGTAGCGTCTTTCTGGTAGTCACAGTTAATGTTTCCCTGGACTTTTTTAATTAATGCATTTCACATTCTCTTAGGCAGCTGTTTCACAATAAAGAACGAGTTAGAGAGTCCTTTACTTGATAAACCTGAGAAACGTCCCAGCTTTGACTGTCCCGATGCAGTACTCGAGCGTGTGAGGTACCGCAGAACAGAGCTGGGGTACAAAGCTGAGCTCTTCATGAACTCCAAATCCCCACTGATGTTCAGAGGGTTTGGCAGCTGTGCAATAGAGGAGAGCTGTGTTTGATTGTCTCATCTCAGTTCCTTTTTGGACATCACAGGAGAGCACTGAGCAAAAATTTTCACTTAGCGTGCAGCAAAGGCAAAAAATAAAGAGAAAAATCACAAAGGTATCACAGTGTACTGAATGCACGTGCTGTTACCACCACTTTACATCAACAGGTTTCTCATACACATTCACCTGCTGTTTGACTTCTGGCTCCACCAAAATATCCAACAAGACAGAAAGAAACTCCTGTCTTTACCCAGCTAACGGCAAACCGCTTCCAGACTCCGAGTGAGAATTCTACCAGCAGCCACAGGAAAAACCAGATTATGTGAAGAGAACATTGAGGTTTACATTCTTTTAGAGACAAAGGAATGGATGGCTGCATCTCATATCTGTCCAGTTACTCTTACATCAATTCCTAGAGGACATACTAAACTGAATTTGAAAAGAATGGGAAGTGGAAGCAGCACTAAACTGTGCCCTCCAAATTCCCTTCTCTTCCCTGGTATTTGCAGTGCCCGGTTTACACTGCATCCTCACATTTACGTAGCTGTCCCAAGGCCCCAGCACTCCAAAGAGCATTGAATGGATAAGAGAAACAGCTTCACAAATGAGATGTGGTTTTCAGGCAAAGATGTCTCTTTGCTCTCATACACCTTTAACAGAGTTGGTCGTTTTTTTCATATGTCCCCATCAAGAACTTGGTTACATACACACACTTACAACAAACCCAAGATCAGAGTTCTCATTTGTTAAATCATTTGAAGAAGATTTTTACTGAAGCCTCTAGTGCTGTCATAGTCCACAACGTTTTCCAAAGACAACTCTCACATTTTAAAAGTATATGAATACAGTGCTTTTCCTTCTAATAACCCAATTGCTTCCCAGTTTATAAGCGTAACCCACTTCCCAGTTTATAAACATAATCATGACCTCTTCTGTGGAAGAAACACTTTTTAGTTTGCCTTAGAGTGTGATCCATGTCAATTACTATGTTATGGAATGTCAATTTTTATATTAGTGGTCCAACAGCACAGAAGAAACACAGGATAAATCATTGTAAAGGGAGAGAATTGTTCTGGCTTTCTGTCACGTGCAGGTTAATAACACAATGCTGGCAAACAATTCCATTTATAAACAGCAACACTGCAACCTTTGAGGTGACACTCAGTCGAAAAAATACATCTGCTGAAATGAAGAAAGCATTCCTGTATAAACTGGAGTGTAGTTATAAATCAATTCTTTTGTTTCCTCATCTTCACTGGGGAAATGGTGCAGGCTCTTCCGGGCTGTAAGAGATTGTAAAAGTACAGATCACTGCACTGTCACCCTCTTCTTGGACAGTGTCTCTCTCAGCAAAGTGAGTTAATCTGAGTAACAACAGCCAATAGAATTACAGTAAGTCCTGTCTGAAGAGCTGTGAAAATACATCTTCAGAAAGCTGGTTACAGCAGTATTTTATTACAGGGGAGGAGGAAATGTTATTATTCATTTAAAAAAGTATTTATCCGTGAGGTACTGGCAGCACCTACCAGAGACACCAGTACTTGTAATACTCTGAGGCATTTCTTTTAGTATCAGCCCACTGAAAGCTGCAGTGTCAGCCTGGACCATGCTGGTGAGGGCAACAAAACCTGACTCCTCACCTGGTTTATCACGCTGGCAACTCCACACAGATCAAAATTAACAAAGGATGGGTACAAAAAATGGCATTTCACTAGAATGGTCTACTCTAAGTGACCATATTAAGTTTTCACTAGCTGAAAGCAGGTTACATTTTTTCACCCTGTGGTTTATTTGGGTTAAGAGAAGACCCTCTGTCTCACATTAGCCAAGAACATCGATTCCTCACTGCCACATTTACGATACGAAGTACTCAGCAGGAGCAGCTGCACAGGGACTGGGGAGGTAATGGAGAGAGTAACTCATGAGATGGGGGACAGACACATACAACTGCCTGACACAACTTTGTTCTACTACAACTGAAGCCCAACAGACCCAAAAGTGACATTTTTGCATGTATACAAGTCCCATGCATTGTGTCTCAACAGGACTTGGAAGCAGAGATGGCACTTATTTTGCCAAATTTACTTGGAGAATGGCCTGTGCAGCCTCGCTCCTGCCTGTCATACAGCGTGCAGACAGATAGAGAACGTGGCAAACAAAACTGCAAAACATGCTGCATTCTAGTATTAGAACAAAACAAACAGAAAAAAAGCCCACTATGCTTTCTCCCATTTTCCCCTCCACTTTTGTCTCAGTCTCTCATATGTACCCTATCAAAATTATTATAGTACAGGAAGCTTCCAGACTCTGAAGAAATGATTTTATGTGATTTTGCTACCTTTTCACCAAGGGGAGCAGGGCTACATTATGCAAAAGAGCCTTGAACAGGCTCTTTTACAACCACAAAGCATAACTTTTATTTCTCCACCCTCACTGGCCAGGTCAGCACACGTTGCATTTCTTTAAATCACCGTCTGCTTTCTCCAACTAGGTGACTCTCGATTAAGGATGAAATCTAGGGACCAAACTCAATTAGGTTATTGATTAAGTTCTTCACAGTCCAAAAATCAATCTTGTGAGACAGTTTCAGAAACAGTCAATTTAAAACATGAAAATGAAGTTTCAGCAGCACGGTTTAGGAAATATAAATAAAGGAATGAAGCGAGCTGGATCCCTTCCAACACTCTTGTATTTATATCCTGCTTATTGATAGCAAATATGATATGATAGCAAATNTAAATAGACCAGAAGTGTCATAAATTATTAAATTTTTTTACACATTAATTACTTCCAGCTTTTTGTGGTATAAACAAACAAATTAGAAGCTCTGTAAAACTCACAAACTTCTTGTGCTGTCTATAGTATGTAACTGTTGGGCACACACATCCACGTACTGCCCACGCAGTATTTATAAGCTTGGTGCAGATCTTTTGCAAGCAAAACCGAGAATACAGTGAACTGATTGGAACTGAAGAAACCTCTGGAATTACACATGGAGGTTTGTTTGTTTGTTTACTTGTCTTTGTGGAAGGGAGGCTAAAAATGTTACAGCGATGATTCAAAATGGTAGAAAGGCACAGCACAAACCAGACTTTTGAGCTATCTTACTGCAAAGAGTGTGCAGAATGCCTGACCTTTTGATGTTGCTTTTACTAAGCCATTCTATTTCTAGTATTCCTTGGTTTTTATCTAAGCCTATAAAAAACTCACAGAATAATCTTCTCAGAAAGCGATGAGAGGTACTGAACTTTGACAACTGCAAAAAAAGTCTGTCTTCTTCAAAGATTTTCACTCTAAAAACTGACATTTATAGATAATAAACTTTTTTTTTACCTTCATTAACAAAGAAGTCAGCTATATAATAGGCTGCTTTTACAGCTGATGGGGAATGGGGAATGCCAGGCGAATTCTTCCACTCAAAAGGATTTTTCTCTGGATGCCACTGGACACCATAAATTGGGTATTCATATGCTGCAACAAACACAAAGCATCTAAGCAAGGTTTATGCTTTAAGAATCATATGCTTAGTCTTACTGTTAAAGAAACTCAAAGGATAAGCTAGACAAATACTTTGCTCATCAACAGTTTCACAGAATCTTAAGCAGCAAGTTAAAACTCTGCTAAAGTCACAGTAGAACTGAAGAGAAAAAAATGGATATTGTAAAAGGGCTGCATTCCATACAAGAATATTTTTGTACATCCCTTTTTTTGATTATTAATTTCAGAATATTTAGATATTAAAAATAACATTACAAATGTATAGGTCTCAAAAGTTCCTATATACTGCCAGCATCACTCAACTTAAAATATTCATAGCCTCACAGGGTATCTCTGGGAGTTCCATGAGACAGATCCAAGCCTTAGGATCTCCTTGAAAGCCCAGTCAATCCAGGGGCAGCTCCCATCTGCTACCTGTGCCAGGCCTGACACACACCAGGGGAAGCCAGTCCTTAACTCTTACACAGATGATGATGGCTCTATGGTAAACTGCTTGCAGGCATGGGAGATGTTTGTCATTAGCCTAATCAGGTCTTCTGACCAAACTGCTATTCCTCTGTTCTGGAGGACAGCCAGTTTGCTGTGCAGAAGAATCCCCATGGGCTGACAGGTGGGCATTACTGCAGAATGGTTAGTAGTGCACCCATCGAGATAAATCACCCCCCGAAGAGCTAACTTCTTTCTGGAGCTGAGCAAGCCCGGTGCAAAACATAGGCAAGGAGAGATAAGTAATGCAAAAGGCTTTTGGAGGAGGGCAATTACCAGCCCTGCTGCTGAAGTAATGAGATAGGTCACTGCTATCTCAGTACTTGGAATTGTTCTTTCCATAAACAGCGAGTGGATACAGAGCATCACAAGACTGGAAGCGTAAGCAGACAGAAAGCACGGTGCAACACAGGCACGTCACACCGTGGAGGGATGAAACCGCTACAGGATGAGCCCTGTGCACTTCACACTGAAATATTCCTAACATCTGGAACATAACATCTGGAAGGGGAACAGTGGGCGAGGGAAGGAATTAATTAGGTTCTCGGATATGTACCCAAAAGATAAAATGTAAGCAGAGTTATGTTCCTCACAGCCAGAGCTGATGTTCACCCTGCTATTCTGACAGCAAGCTCGCTGTACAAATCAGATCACTGCCAAAACACCTTGAAAGAACTAGTTTGTTGTGGTCACAGTTTACAAAGGAAACTCATTTCCCTACCTTCCATGGTAGATATGAACTCCACTTCACCGTCTGTGTTAGTGCTCAGAACGTTATAGAAATTACGAAGCTTCTCATTCTTGGTGAAATTCTGTGACAAGGAGGGGTAGGAAAAAAAAAAAATAGAGATGTGTTATTTGCTCATTTATTTCTAGTTTTAACAGAGCAAATGCGTTTGTGTTCAGGAAATGAAGTGATCCAATACCTCCATGGAGAGGCTCCATTTGTGAAAGTTTGATGTCAATGGCTCGGTAGCAAATGCGTGCAATATCTCATCAGGGAAATTCTTGAATAGTCTACTGGTTTTTGCAGCTATTACAAAGAACAATGAAAAAAAAGGATAATTGTCCATTACCTAAGCTGCTAACAGAATGGGACAACAGAACAAATTTAACAGAATACTGTATTAAAGTAATCTTTTTCTCTAGTATAACATTATGATTTATAATAGGCTGCAAGGAAAATCAGTGAAGTAGCAGGTTTCCAATATGCTATTACCACTGTCCCCCAGTCTTGACCCAGAGAGGAGCCAACGTTACTACTGAAGTTCTCACTAAAATAAGCCTCATTCTCTGCCCCTCTCCATTCACAAGGAGTACAAATGACAGAATCTGTGAATGCTACACAGTCACACATGGATTACTCACACATTAAAGTATCAACAGAGGCCACATTTTACCAGTGGTGCTGAACGGCACGGCTCTGTCTTAAGGGACATCTCTGACTTCAGCAGGGTACAAGTGAGACACAACGCTAACATTCATCATTAGGAAAGATAACATTTGAAAGAATTAAAATCACCTGCTCTCCCAGTTTGATAGTTTTGGACCCATCGATTTTGTTCAACTTGGTACCAAAAAAGGGAACTAAACCCACATTATTTTTGTGGGTCCACATTATCCACTGATTCAAAGAGCCACAACTGTGGTTTTTGCTGACTGCTGTTACCTTCACGTGGCTCGTGCTCAACATTTCTGCTTTAAAGTGAGAGTTGCACTGCCTTTATAAAAGTCACAGCAACTCAATAAGTAAGAATTTAACAAGATAACGATCAGAAACTTCCCAAATATTTGCCCCTGCATATTTATCACAAACAACACACAACACCCCTCAGCAAAGCTCAGGCATGAGGAGATGTAACTGGTTTTTCACCTGAGGTGAAGTTCAGAGGGAGCGCAGAACCCTTTGTCTTGGTATTAACAAGTAAAACTTTGCCACTTGTGAGATAGGTAAGCTCTTCCAGTCCAAGACACGTTCCCCAGACTGGGAAATAATCTCCTTTTTTGTTAGCCTTCAAAATAAAAAAGCAACAGCATCATTAAAAAGTACAAAAGTTTTACAGAAAGAAGACTGAGTAGAACTTCCTTCTCTTTTACTTCTCACCGACATAAGAGAAAGCAAAAACTACTACAGCAGCCCAAGTCACCACCAGAGGAATTGTAACAGTTCAATTAAAATAGAAATAAACACAAACTCCTTTAGTTTTTTTCTCCTAAAATACAAAGGCCAGGGAACATACACATGCCTATTGCAGCAGTATGAGCCTAATGTTGGTATTTGATTGTTCTGTTCTGAGTAAGTGATGTTGGGAGCAGCCTAAAGAGAAACCACAAACCAGCAACATTTCTATCAAAAAGGCACTTGTAAGAAGGGACACATATCCATCTGTCACCGTTTTCAAAGTCCATTCATTACAATTCATACTTTTATGTGAAGTGTGTTACAGTCCCATGGCAATAACCATATGCCTCTGTATTAAGAGAACATGAATCCTGTTCCTAGCACAGCTACGGTCTTAAGTGACATACCTATACACCTGTGTCCCAGAAAGATAACTTTTGCATTTAAGCAACAGAAAAAAAGGTGACAATCCTTTTTGAAAGAATAAAGACCGGCAGGGAAGTACAAACACGAGAGAAGAAAGAAAAAACAAAGCAGGAAAGGAAAGCAAAAAGGTCAGGCAGCCTCTTGTCACTTCACAAAGCACAGGGCGTGCATGCAGCAGCAATTTGTATGGTTTATTCCTCATAGTAAGCAGAAGTTAGAGGCTGGAATGTTTCAGAACTCTTGTTTTTTTGTGAAATCTCAGTAGTCTTAACTTGTTTCTAAACATTTTTAAGTTATGCATTCAACCACACCACACCCCTAACCCCCCAAAGAGCTGGTGCCCAAAAGCCATTTTAGAGAAAGCTGAAATGACAGGCTTGGAGGAAAAATGTTACCCTACTGCATTACTGATAGAATGGTAATAAAAGGCAACATAACTACTTCTTTTGGGACCAAAACATGGAAGATTTGCAGAAAGAAGGCTAATAGTGCTGCAGAATCTTCATGATCAC
>VZTM01028293.1:0-106164 GCA_013400555.1 Jacana jacana | reverse complement strand
TTCTATGATTCTATTCTATGATAGATAGTAAATACATACATGATATAATACAGATAGACTAGATACATATCCCAGTTCTTCATTATAATATTTATATGAGGAAAAAAAAGTAATGAATATGCAGCTAAGTAGGACAGGAGTGCAGGATGGTTGTATTTCTAAAACTTTGGGGGAAGATAAAGAGGTTCTGGTATAGCTGTTATATTTATGGTAAGATTCTGACTGCTGAACTCAAATAGTAACAAGCGTTGAGTATGCAATAGGTCCAGACTCCCTTATTATGGCTATAAAGTATGCAGATTTTACTAATCCATAGATTAGTAACCTGAAGTAAAATTCTAGATACTTCTTTGCTACAGGGACTTTCCCAGGGCTCAGAGGTGATTTGCCATTTGTGGATTAATGCAATATTTCTGTCTGGTAGATGGGAGGAAAAAGGGAGACAAAAACTTTGGAAATTACTTATATAAGTAACTCCCCAGTTGCTTATTTTCAATTTATTTTGCCACGGTGAAGGCTTACCCCAGAGTTGAAATGTCTGGTAGAAATCTGTGTGAGGGACATCACAGAGGATAAGGTGATGTGATTATGAAGCTTACTTCATTTGCATTGCTAGTGAGAAACCATATTAACTCCCACTGTTACTAAAGCAAGGCTCCTTTGAGGAGTAGCCTTCCAGTATTGCTCTGGTGCTGCAGAAAAAAATGGCTCTAACTGTCCTCCTCTGTAGCACGTATTTGCTGCTGGAAGACCTCAATTTGAGTATTTACACATACCAGCTCTCATTTGATATATTTTCTTAAATATATGGCTTTCTAAATAGTGAGATAAATCAAACTGCTAGCAGTTCAGCAGATGTTAGCTAATTGTTTTCTGGGGATTCTTTACCATTTAAACAAATATTTCCCTGAGACCAATCACTGATGCATTGCTTTCACCACTCTAGTGACTAAGGTCACTAGATGTGGAGCTGGGCAGCAGCAGCTTTTCCATTAATATGCCTTAGGCCTAGTTGGGGCGGATCATCTAGGCTGACAAAAGGAGAATATTTATGGTGTCCTTTCCAATTAAATCCTCAGTGTCTCTGCTAAGATGGCCAGGGTTGCCAGTGGTATTTTTAATGATGTGAACAGCTGCTTCCTAAGAAGCCTAATGATCAACTCATGGCCATGAAATAGGTGCTGTGTAGTAACAGCGCTTGATAAGGTCCGTGGACTGGGCCAGATTCAGAACAATAGCCTCACAATGAAAGGCTCTCCAGGCTATTGCCATCACCTCTGTAGACCCCTCTCCTGACTTGCCTCATGCTCCTTCTCTGTTGGCGAGGACACAGGGTCTTTGAACACAAGTTGTCCAATAAATGATGTTTGCAACCTGCATGCCTTTTCCCTTGGGGGCAGGAGGGGAAGCGGGAGCCTTTGCTCATTTTGCTCATGTTCCCGGGCCATCCAGCCTGCAAATTGCTTTTGTCCGCAGTGTACAAAATGCACATCTGTGTGGGATGCTGCCAGGTCTCTTCGGTCCAGGCTTTGATAAGTATGTGAGTGGGAAGGCTCCTTGTTGTCCCGGGGAGCACTGGGTGGGCTGGTCTGTTATGCTGGTGGGGTGGTGGAGCTGCTGGGGCAGCTGTGAGGAGTGTTTTCTATCTGTTGTTGGTGTGATGTCATGGTCAGTCTCCAGTGTGGGAACACACCGCTTCCTGCCTTTCAGGGTTACTGCAAATGACTAGTCGGAAGATCCTGTTCAGAAGTGGGACAGGCAATTAAGTAAGTAGCCAAACTTAAAAAAAACCCCAAACTATATATATATAAAAGCACTGGCACTGTGCCTGCTGCTGGGTCAGAAAATTGTTGTATAAGTCTCTAGCATAGCTTATATGTGCCACATGGGCTCTTTCCAAACGCTGCAGTGTTAAATACGCTCAGCGGTGACTCTAGAGAAAGCTATCTGGCAGGGAGCAATGAGTCTATTCTCTATGGTGTTTTCCATTCCTGGTCTCTCTGTGCAGCCTGCCAGCCCCTGTGTCAGCGGAGCGGGGGTGACTGTGCTGGCAGCACAGGGATGTTTCTTGAATTGGGCTGACTCTGCTTCATAAAACATCCCAACAGCTTGTGTGAAATGTGCCTAATCCTGCTGGGCAGTGAGGTGGCCTTTGAGAGCCAGTGGTTTGAAGGAAAGGAAGGTCTCCTGGATCATACATGCACACAGAATTGTGTCATTCCCTTACTTTTCTCTCTCAGATGAAGTTTTATTTCAAAGTTCAGGTCAGGCCCTAAATTTGGTGATCTAATGTCTCGAGTCTCTCTTTTGTCTTCATAGGGCAGAGGCTGCCACAAAAGATCCTTGATAAATTGCCCTGACCAGCCATTAGTGTTATGCATCCACATTATCTTCCCGACAGCAGGCAGCGGGGTCGGGGGAGCTGCATCCCTGCCCTCCCCAGGGGACCTGGTGTGCAGGGAACATGTGTGCAGGGGCATGTTCTCCATCCTCTCATGCTGGCAGGACTACAAAGCTACTCTGCTTCTCAGGATGCCCGTGGGGTAAGACACCTGTCTGGAACAAAAAGAGACCGGGAAAATGCTGGCCCCGCTCCCTCTTTCCTCACTGAGAGCAGCGGTTGACCTAACTCAGTATCTGGTCTCTTCATGGCTAGCATGGGTCAGCAGGAGGACTTGGCAAGCAGATCATGTCACTTGCGCATGGCGTTCATCCAGTGCCCAGCAATATATGACTCTGAGATTGCCTTACCAAGGATTGTTGACATTGTAGTTATTATCCCTCTGTGCCTGTCTTTGCTACAAAATTCCCTGGTTGCCTTTTGAACCCATGCCAACCCCCAGTGGGAACTCCCATGGCAAGCAGTGTGCCTGCCCTGACATTGATGGATGATCTGTGTGCCCTGTACTGCCCAGTGTGTGCTGGTGACACATCTACCCTCTGCAGCCCTTTTTTCACCACCCAGGAGCTTTATGCAGGGAGATGCAGGTGCACCCAGTGCCCATGCTGGCCCCAGCAGCCCCATGCAAACAGCCCCGCTTTGTGAAGCTTAGGAGCCATGTGAAAGTGCAAAGAGATTTTTTGCTCCTGCCTCCTGGCCAGAAGGAATCTATCATGCTTCTCTGCATACGAGTGTGTGCATGTATGTGCATAGGATCAGGGAGGAGCAGAGTTTTGGTCTGATGAGTTGCAGAGGGTGTGGGGACCACATACCGTGCACGTGGGATCAGGGGAGGCAGTTCATTAGCCTGAGCAGCGCACCTTGGGTTTGTTGGCTGGGAGGTGGGTGAGGTGAGTGCAAAATACTTCTTGCAATGTGTCATGAAGTCCACTTCCAAAAAATGAAAAAAAAAAAAAAAGGAGGAAAGAATAATGAGAAGAACGGTTGAAAGAGGCCACTCTGGGCTGATGAGTGCCCCTTTGATGTTGGCGTGCCTTTTGCTGCTTCCAAACCACGCTGCAGCCAGCACTGCATGTAGCATTCCAAGGAAAGAAGGGGTCTGCTTCCTGGAGGGGCTGGCCTTGCCACTCCAGCTCCCTTTGTTTCCCTTCGTGCTTGCCATGAGCCCACTGCTGCTTGCTGCTCATGCCAAGTGACAGACACCACTGATGGCAACAGCTTCTGTGGCAGCAGGACGCAATGAACACAGTGTTTTGGCACGGAAGGTTTTGCAAGGCAGCAGGCAACTGAGAGAACAGGGAAGATACGGCATTTTGAAAGCCAGGGCGGTGTCTTACCATGAGGGTAGAGGAAGCAAGCTGAGGAAAGGGACACTATGGCTACAGGAGCTGTTTTGGGTAGGGGCAAGGAAAGAGGACTCAAAACAAGAAGACTTATGTCCCTTGCATCATGTTAATCCTGGGCCCTTCTTCAGGCTTCCAACTGTACCACTGACTCGCTGCCTGTCCTTGGCCAAGCTGCTCGAGCCCTGTTGCCCCAGCCTCCTCGCCCGTGTCAGTCTGTCATCTGGTATGTGCAGGCGCAGATTTAACTGGCTCAGCGGCCTCCATTCATCCCTGTCTCATGCTCTCCTGCTGTGGTGCTGACAACTCAGATATTCCCAGCACTGCGCTGTGGTTTCTCTCCAGCTTTGGGAGCCCATGTGCCAAATACTGCTGATCAGCCTGCTGACCAGCGGCATCTGGTGCATGCAAAGCCAGCCAGGAGCTGTGGAGCGTGTGCTTCTCCATGACGGCTGCTCAGCACAGATCACAGCACATGGGTCAAACTGGTGGTGCAGGGGCAGGGCAGAAACCTGCTCTATCTCCGTGGCTCACGTCCCACATCCATTGATAGGATGGAGGTGTATTGGCTTCAAACTAGAAGAAGGTAGATTTAGATTAGATATCAGGAAGAGATTTTTCACCATGAGGCCAGTGAGGCACTGGAACAGATTGCCCAGAGAAGTTGTGGATGCCTCATCGCTGGGCAAGATCAGGCTGGATGGTGCTTTGAAAAACCTGATCTAGCAAGAGGTGTCCCCGCCTATGGTAGGTGGGGGTGGAACTAGATGATTTTTAAGGTCCCTTCCAACCTAAACCATTCTATGATTCTATTCCACCCTGTGCTCAATGAGCAAACTGCCTGCCCCTGACACCAATGCAGGGATCAGCCCTGAAACCAGAAGGTTTACACATTTTAGATACCTAAAATGGGAGGGGATCTCTAGACCCTCCTTAGCGGACTTCTGGTCTGCCTTGAAAGCAGTGTGGCAAACTGGGGAATTGCTCAGTGGAGGCTGATGGCGCAGTGAGAGTATCCATATTGCATTACCAACCCTGTGTTAAGCACAGGCTTTCTTGGCCTTCCCTCTTTGCTTTCTGACTCCATGCCGATCCAAACCCTGTAGCAAACAGCAGAAGGAATTCCTACATCTGCCCTGGAGCATGCAGTGGTGGTAACGGGTGGACCGTGCCTGGCCAAAGGGTGGTCTCCTAACCCGTTTTGCCAGTCCGAGGTGGTGGCAATTGAGCCTGGGACTTTGACCACCTGCTAATGCTGCTTAGTTGGGTCAGCTGAAACAGAGGCTGTGGTGCTTTAAAAGAGGGTCCTTCTACAACAGCTGTTTCAGCAAAGGTCATGCAACAATGGCAGGTATTGGAGGTGCTCTGGGTGATTTAGTAGGGGGATTTAGCCAGGGTGGTGGAGAAAAGGCCTCTAATGCAGTAGAAATCTCTGCAGCAGCTATTTCAGCAAAGGGGGTGCAACAACAGTAGGTATTGGAGAGGCACTGGATGATTTAGCAGGAGAATTGAGCTGGTGTGGTGGAGAAAAGACTTCCAATGCTGTGGAAGATTGACATTAACCTCAGAAATATCTTAGGGTCTTGGAAGAATAGCAGCATATAAAGAGGTACTGGTGTTTTGTTGCTGTTTAGACAGGTATATTTCTTGATCTGCTGGAAATCAAGAGTATTACCTACTTCAGTTTTCCTGTGTTTCTGAGACCAGTGGTAATCCTCTCTGTGTAATGTCTAAATTGTGGGGAAAAAGTCTGCTGAGGTAACAGGAGGGCCGGCACTTGTCCTGAGCACCCAGGAAGGCTGGGCTGGGCAGAAGACCTTTCTCGTCTGCAGGTTGAGAGTCTACCCCTTGGGTGTGTTTGAGAGGGGAAGACACCGTGCTGGAGCTTATCCTGGGAAGTCAGGGACATGTGGATACGTTTAAGTGCAGCAGCAGCCCTACTGGGGCCCTAGTGCGTGTAGATCACCTCAGGGGCAGTAATGCTGTCCTTGCTCACGTGCATGCTGTGCCTTATGTACACGTGCATTTGGCAGCAAAGGAGTGCTTTTTTTTTCATATGTTGAATCCCTGAAGTTGTACCTTGAGTTAAGTAGAGGAAAATTTGAGGAAACAAGCATAACTCTCCTCATACCTCAGAGCCCTGCACTCCTTAGCCTGACAACCCGCACATTTACCAGATGAAGTTACTGTGAAGAGGGCAGAGCAGCTGTGGTGAATTAATTAGTAACTTCCATAGGTGTTGCAGCCTCCGGAGATAGCTTATTACCTGTTAAGCCTTAGAATAGTCACATGTAGCTCTCTCAGAACAAGGACACTAGTGTTATCTGGTTGCAAGGGGTAGAGTCAGCACAGATGTCTGGCCTGTAAAGAGCAGGGGAGATGCCCAGAAGGGATGGCTCTCGCTGCTACCTTGGGGTTATCTGGGGACTTGCAGCCTTCTGGCATGGAGCAGTGGGATGCAGCCACCCTGGGGTGAGCTGAGCTGGAGCTGCTGAAGCCCTGTGTTGTCTCAGAGAGCTGTGGTCACTTGTATGCTCTTCAGATCCTTATTATTGATTTTAGCTTCTGGCATTGGGGAGTGTGTTGTCAGTCCAGTTTGGAGGGTCACCTTTCATAGCCAGTTATGACTGTAATGAGTTTAAAAGTGCAGCAGGAGCACTGATTTTAAAACAAATCAAAAAACTTAGGGTCTTCTAGTCCAAGTCTTAACTGTTAAATTTCTTATTGATCTCGCAAAGGTGGAGTGACATTTGGAGATGATTCCCTTTCCTGTTCTATGTAAAGTAGGAGTGTGCAAACTTCATCAAATGTGTCAGTAATACTGAGCAAGCCTGGGAAGAAGGAGGGTAAGAGATGCACATGACAAACTTACCTGGAAATCATAATATGTTTCTTTAAATATGGCCAATACAGGGATTTATTTTCTCTAAAGTCATCTTAAGAGTACCTAGAGAAGTGTCTGACAGTCCACAGGACCCTTATCAGTCAGTGAGAGTTGGGAGCTTAAACCTCTTGAGCTCTGTTAATGGCTTCTCATATTTTTCTCATAAAAATGTTACCACAAAAATAATTTTGGAGGGGTTTGGACGCTCTAACATATGCTCTTTGGTTTCATTTTTGGAGCCACAATTACTTCTCTGGCCTGGACTGCTACTTACTCAGTTTTCTATGTAAAGTCACAACCTAGCTCTGAAATGGGCCAGTACTCATTAAATCAGAGCAGGATGTTCAGTTCTGTAGATCTAATTTGAAAGTCAGTTGGTGATTCTGATATATTATTGCAAATTTACAGTTGTCCTTTGTTGATACTTATGTTCTAAGTCTGTCCTTCAAATTAATCTGGGTGCATACTCTAAACAGCTCTGCTATGGCTTTGGTTAAAGCAAATTACTTACAGGAATGACACATTTGTTACTAATCCTTGAGCCTCTTATAGCCAAATTCTGTAATTCTCTCCCAGACTGGTAAATTTTTCTTATGCAAGCAGTCCTACTGACTTCATATTTATTCACCCGGTTCAGACCACCACTTAAGCACATGGTTAATTATAAACATGTGTTTAGGTCCCATTGACTTCTGTGCGGCTTAAGTGCTGTCTTGAATAGGCATTCTTTTTCGAATTGGAGCTGGAAAATTAAATTTGTCCCCCTGTGTAAAAGATCAATTCAACTGTTATGCCTCCAAAAGAAAGCTGAAAGTTCTGTTGGATTAAGGCAGGATATACACTTAAAGTGTAATAACTGTTACTGAATACCTTGTCAAGTAAACTCTTATGCTGGAAGGAGCATGCACATTCAAGAGATGTTAAGGGGTAGCTATTTTTGACACTAACTGTATATAAATAGAGAATGCATCTCAACTTTACCTGGAAGATAAAAATGCTTTTCCAGGACCAAACCAAGGAATTTATAGGATTTCAAATTAATGACTTGAAGAAGCAGCACTTACATTAAGTAAAATAAAAGGATTTTTTGTGTTTTATTTGGAGTGAAGCATTGTTACAAGTTCTCTATTCCTGTTCCAAGCCACCTCAACGGAGGCACTGGCCTGTCAGCTCTCATTAAAAGGAGGAATACAAAGAGCATCAAGTTCTGGCTGCCCATGTGCATGGACATATGCTGCAGATCCTGGGGGAGCAGCATGTTTTTACCATTATTTTGGCTCTACTGAGGCCTGACGCAGGAAGCGGAGGTGGGCAAAGCTGTATGCAGGTGAGAATTTCAAACCTGCCTTTGCATCCCTCCCTCTGTCCATCCTGGGCAAGACAAGTGGGGTGCAAGCAACATCAGAGGGTAATCAGGTGGTGGGCTGTTGCAAGGCCAGAATGTGTCCCATCTAGTTTCTGAGCATGCTCATGTTAGGGCTAAAGAATCTAATAACCACGTACTTGCGGTTTAGTTTAGTTTCATGACAGCATCTTGAGTAAATAGCACTCACATGGAATGAAGAGGAATGACCATAGTCTACATGCATCTGCAATCCTGGCTATTAGGGACCTCTTGGAAATTGTTATGAACTGGAAGGCTCGTGGTGGCTTTGCAATAATCAATGTGTGCTCAGTGGGTTGGCCAGCTCTTGCTGATGTGTTGCTGTGTCCTGGCTGCTGGATAGATTGCTGTTGATACTGAAAATGGGGCTGAGAAACTTAGGAAAGTAGGTTAACTGCAAGTGATAAGTCCAAGGAATCATACTTCTAGAACAAAACAAGCAGGAGGGAAATCTTATCAGAGTCTCTTCACAGCTCTTCAGAGGGAGTAAAAGAAGGGGTTAACCTTCAAAACATTTTCACCAATTACTTGACTTTCCCATGACATCAGTCCTCTCAGTTTTTATAGTCCTTTGAAGAACAACATTACTAATAACTAACCTCATGTCTTTCATGTAATCCTGAGTTTTCCTTTGAGTGTTCAAGGAAAATCACAATTTCCCTGTGCTAAGCTTTACTTTGAATTTGGAGTCCGAAGTTTTCATATGTAGGGCTTTGTGAAGGAGTGCTGGGAGAGCAAAAAGGCTTTTGCTTCTCATGCTTGAAAAACACTTGACATTAGTTGTGTGCTAGCATTTTAATTCTTTACCAGCATTGCAGATCCGTGTATTCATGCGATGCATATATGCACAATGTATGGGATATACCTGAATATTGCCATGTATTATATTGGTGTCCAAGCCAAATCACAGAATGGTAGGGCTTGGAAGGCACCTTTGGGGATCATCTACTCCAACTCCCAATGCATATACATAGGCTGTGTGACAAATTCACATAGTTTGAAGGTGCTGGGTGATATGATGTTTATACACACACATTTGCCCCTCTTCCAGCAGCATCCTTTCTAATGTCAGTCATATTACCACATTTTCGAAACATTCAGAGTGTTAAGAACACCTCCACAAGTTGCTGTGAAATGCTTCACTATGTGATAAAAACCTTGGTAAGAGAAGAGGGGGCGTACCTGTGGAAAGGCATCGCACCCCCTACTTAAGAGTGGGCTTGAATACAGTGGTAGTTCCACCAAAGCACCACTCCCTTTTTATGGTGCCTGGTAAATGCCAGGATGTAGGTGGTGATTAAACCATCCCAGAGTGCTCCAGATGTACCTGAAGAAGGGCCTAATCATGTAGACAGCAGGTGTAGTGCTTCTAATGAGACCCTAAGGGCTGGTGTGTCACACAAGTGGCCTTGTGGGGATGTAAGGAGAGGTTAGCTGTTTCCATGGTGGCCATAGTCATCCTTGCCAAGCATTTGGGATGCTCTATGTACACTGAACACGGAAAAGATGCTTAACAAAGGTAATTTTTTTTTTTTTTTTTTTTTTTTTTAATCTTAACAGTTTGTCTTTTGGCTTGTGTTTTTTTTTTTTCCTGTGTATACTTTGAGGCTTCTGTCTAACTATCTCAAAGGGCAAACAAAAGAGTTAAATAAACTTGATGTTCCCCATTTCATGGCCTGTTGATAACTACACGATAACCCTCTCCATTGGATTCTTCATTTAAAAAAAAAAAAAAAAGTAAGAGCAGGGGAAAAAAAGAGCCTTTGTCAGCCTGGATAGCACTACTAACTGTTTTACCAGCAAGTTACAGTCAGAACATCAGCTTCCTGTCCTTTTGTTGAAGCCCATTGATCTTTCTCGCCAGTAAAGTGGCTGTAGCTTTTGTTTGACTTGTGCTCCCCATTTGTGCGGTGCATTTCAGGGATGAAAAGTGCTGTTGTGGCCGTTCTGCATAGAGAGAACTGGGACAATGGCAGTGGGACAATGAGTGAGAAACATGTGGTGGCCATCACAGGGGGTTGCTGGGCTGTTGGGCCACCACCACAAACACATGGCCTTTGGGGAAGGAGCTCAGGAAGGCTGTGGCCAAGCAGCCTGGATTTGAGCAGCAATGGGATTTCAGGTTCTTAATGAGAAGCAAAATCCCTCAGCGGTGGCCAGGAGGTAGGAAGGATGTGGCAGCAGATCTGAGATCTCACTCTGGCTTTATTGCTCACTCAGTTACCAGTTAATTACAACAAAAGTTATTGCAATTAAATTTAAGTCTCCAAGCTGGGGAAGTGTGCTGGAGCTGGAGCATCAGCCATGGTCCTTTAGGAGCACCTTAACTAGCAAGGTCCTTCTGCTGTAGAAAGCTGAGTGTGGGGGAAGACCTTTTTGAGCGGGTGAAGTGCCAAGCATGGGGCAGAATTGAGGCTGAACTGGCAGAGCTTGTGCCAGGGGAGCATACAACTGGGGTGGTGGGGTGGGAGCCATGCAAAGAAATAAGCCTTTTTTTACCTTTGTTTTTCTTTCAGTCACTAAAGTGACTGAGGCTTTAAAAATCAGAGCAGAGACCTGGGGTTTCCCTTGATGATGATAGGGTGGTTCAAAAATGTGTGACTGCTGGCAGACAGTAAGTGTATGCATTGTCTGATCTGAAAGAGCGAAATCCAAAGTTTACTTTCCCTCTCCTGCCATTCAAGCTTTGTTTAAGCAAGGAAACTTTTTCTTGTTGACTTTCATTGTATGCAGGTATTTTTCTTGGCCATGCTGGCCCTTGAATTTGGTAAGCTTAAATAAAAGAGAAATAATATAGCAAGTCTCAGGGGGATGCTTCCCGTGAAATCTCAAATACACTGAAATGCAGAACTGTTAATTTTTCTTCTGTTGTTTTGTTTCAATAGCAAAACTGGATTTTAGTGGGATTCTGGCCTTTCTTAATTCCTATTTATCTAGCAGTGATGTATGGGAGGCTTGATGACCAACCACAAGCTTATGATGCTAGGCACTTGGCATCTACAGAACAAAAACTCTGTCCTGAAAGCCTGCAGACATGCCATTCCCATTAAGATTTCCTGGTTTGGTGTTGTCTGCTAATAGCCAAGCAGAAACACTCTTTAGCAGTTGAAGGTCTAGGTGTGGGTTGCCCTATTCTTTTTCCAAAAGTCTCTGAAAAGAACTAAAGCAAGTAGATTCAAGTGCATCTTTACTGATAACACTATCTCTGCAGATACACTGAGCTGCGGTAATTGATTTGGGTGATTCTTGTTACTCTCCAGAGGTTTAAGCAGACCTTTGCAGCACTGAGTTTGAACAACTTTTTCTCCATCTTCCCCATTTGTGACTGTTGATGAACTTCTTGCTTCACAGGCATAGTCCTGGCATGTGATTAGCCAATATATTCTCCTTGAAACTTGTAGCAATGTAACTTATCTAGACTGTTTCAGAGTCCCAAAACTCGTTTTGTGCAGAGCGTTCAAAATGAAGGAAATCTCAGAACAGATTAGAATAAAATTGTATTGTTCCCCAGCTACTATGTCAAACGGTTAAAATGCTGTGGTGACTAAAATCTTCTTTCAAAATAATTTACAAAACGTAAAATCTGGAATGCACAAATTTTCAGAGATTTGACCTAGCTCTGCCGCTCGCTAGCCCTTTCTTCACTGCTCTCATTGTAGGTAAAGCTAGAGAGAAATGTAGTTTTTGTTATGGTTGGTATACAGTTGACCAAGGCAGTTCTTGTGAGAAGCTTGTGGGATGAGGCTTGGGCTCTTTTGAAGTGCTATGTTACAGCAGAAAATTGGTGGGGTTTTTTTGGTGGTTTTGTTGTTGTTGTTTCTTTTAAATCAGAGCCAGACACCTGTGTAATCTGATAAATAATTGTCCAAACATTTAAATTTGGAATAATCTATTTTATAGTCTTTTTAGAATATGCATAACGCACACCTGTTAGTGAGAACAAAGTTGTAGAATTTTGTAGAGAACACAGAAACCTCTATGCATCTACTAAGGTAATTTGACTGGTTGTGTAATGCAATGCTCATCTTTTGTCCTTGTGGAGGGTCTGACCCTAAAGCACACTTTTGTGTCGGTAGCACTTGTTTTGAATTCCTCCACTGATACGGCACAGTTGAAGTTTTGTGGACTTGTGAGTGCTTTGCCTTGACTTGTGAGGGTTTCACAGGGCAAATCGATGTTGAAAAATTATACACAGGCAAAAGCCTCTGAGCTTAAGGCCTAAGGAAAGGGACACCTAGGAGAATGCTGGTAATATATTTCAATGGCTTTTTGGTGTTGATTTTGGTGTTTTGCTTGTATTGTGCAAGGCCAGGTGTAAGTTATGCTGACAGGCTAGCAATGTAAGTAGAGTATACTTCCAAGTAAGGAGGCTCACTGAGTAGCTTAAGTTTAAAGGATATCAGTAATACAAAGCTGTTGGGCTGGTCAAGTGACATAAATCCTTTTTACATCTAAAAAAAAACACTTTTCAGCTTCACTGTGCTAAGGAAAATGTCAGAACCTTGTGGTGTCAAGCTCCAAATCCATATAAGCAACCAGCCTTCTAGCCCTTGAGGATTTTGCTAGGTGTGTAGAAGTCTTCTGAAGATGCACGATCTGAAAATGGTCTTTTTTTGCCCCCTAGCATATACTAAGTCAGGCCCTGCCCTGGGAAGCGGTGTGGGCTGATGCTAACACCTGGATGGGATGGTACTCCTCATCTGACACCCGTTTGCTTTTCAGTCCTGGGATCCTCCCCTTCCTTGGCTGATAACTTTCAAATGCACTGATAATTTCAAGAATAAGCTACAAAGCTGTAGGGCAATTACAGATACCTTCTGTGCGGCACCTGAGGTGCTGGGGCAGTGGTGCTGGTGCTCTGCCTCCCTGTCCTGGCCCAGGCAAGGTGGTGGGTGGCATCTACTGGTAAAGGCAGGATGGAGAGCCCTGCCTGCTTTGGGGGAGGCAGGAGTACTTAAGCTGCTCTGGCTACAATTAATCCAAGCAGATTTTGGCTGGGGTAAAAGGGTAAACGTTCTTCCTCCTCTTCAACACATTCTATGGGAGGTTTCCAGCCTGCAGAAAGTCAGGCTATCAGTTCTGCCTCCTGTGTGAAAGGCAGGAGCCCCTGCAGCACAAAAATCTGCTCCTGGATGGTGAAGCACTGTTCACCAGGTCAAAATAAGACAGAGAGAGAGGGAGAGAAAGAGAAAGGACCACCTGCATTCACCACAAATCCTCTGGTAGCACTTGCTGCTTGAGCTCCAAGTTTGCACAGCCTGGTGTCCTGGCATACGATAGGGGGGTGAGGGTTGGGGGCTGACAGGGTGCCTGCTGGGGACCTCCAACCTGAGCTCCACCTTGTCATTGTAAGGGTTTTCCTTCTGTTCCCCATACCTCTTGATTTTATTTGCAGAACTGCAGGCTGGAAGCTTGTGGTGAACACCACGAGCTGATTTTGGCATGGTCAGATCCCCATGTTTTATAATGGTGCCATGTTCCACTTTGAAGCACTTTTGTGCAGCCCAGAGCCCCTTTCTCTCCTCTTCCTCTCTCGGAATTGTTTGGTTTTTTTCTAATTCTATGATTAAAAATGGACATTCTTTGCCAAGCAAATGGCAAAGTGTGCTGCTCACCGTCGGGAAGCTTGCATTACAAATAGCAAAGGGTGGCTCTTAGGTTTTTTTCCTAGTGTAAAGGAAATGGGGCTGAGGGATGGGGTAGGGATTAAGGAAAAGGCTGACAGGTGGTCTAAATCCAGCCCTGAGTTCTCTTCAAAGGCTGGCTATTTCTTAGGTGCTTACATTCTCTTACAGAGTTTGGTGGATTAGCACAAATTGTGGCCTAATGATGCAATGAAGCTTTTTGTGTTGCTGCTCTCCTTGTGGGCAGTTTGTGCTGTAGCCCTTAGGTATGCTCCGGGATAAAACATTGTCATGTAGAGCAGAGGACTGGGGTGACAAAGAGGAGCAGGAGCTTTCCTTTCTGCCCTGCCATCCTGCACGCATAGTGTGTACTCACAGGCAATTTGATTGCATTGGACTTTGTCTTCTTTTTATTTTTTGTGGGTTTTTTTTTGCCTCTATTAAAAACTCTGCGAGGAAAGTGGGGGTAGCTTCTATTGCTAATGTACGTTCATGTGCCTTGGAGTTTTGAGGGGCCACATCTGAACGGCCTAACGTTTTAAGTGCCTTCTAGCACCTTGCTCTTAGAAATATCTGTTGTGCATTTGTGCTGGAAAGACAATACTGGCTGAAGGGCTAGATTGCAGGGAAGTGGGATGCACTTTAGGGGATTTGGCTGGGGGAGGAAGGTGTCAGCAGTGTGATAGATCTGGAAGAGGACAATGATGCATGCAGTGGCAAAAAGCCACTGAATATTGATTATGGCTGCAATCTTCCTTCTATGGAAGGCCAAGCCTGCCCTGTAAGGAAAAATTAATACAGTCAGAAAGTAGTACCCCAGCAGAATTTCCTGCAAATACCACAGGTGGAAGATGGTAGGGCCTTTGTTTTAAATCACTTCTGTAGTAGTGAACAGATCTTCCACTTAATTAACCTGGCTGTGGGTTTATGCTGATGCAAGTGCATAAATCTTGGCCGAATAAGTAAATTGCTGCGTGCATACAAATCCATTGTGAAATGCAAGATTCTCAGGTTTCCATTTTTTTGCACAGGTATCTAGTCCAGGACTGCTCTGGTCCAATATACTGGTTTTGTAGTAGCCTGTATCTCTGTAATGAAATACAGACCTGGTTTTGCATTAAGTTTCAGTTTAAAAAAAAACTTTTAAAAGGTTAGACTTTTTAGCAATCTTCATCAGCAAACCATTTTCAATCACCACATCTTTCCCAAAACAGCATTTTGAATGGAGGTCTTGACTAGTATCTTTAAATAGATTCAGAATTGCTCTAGTGACCCTGAAGTAAACCCCTCATGGAAAAAAAAATATGGAATTGGTTTTAAAGTGTAATCAAAACAATTTAGCTTAGCGCAGTAAGTTCCATGCACTTCTATGCACCAGTGTCAGTCCTTGCATACTGACTACTTTCATTACAACTGTAATGAAATGTTGTAAGGAAGAGACATTTATATGAGGCAAGCTGAAAATAATGTAGGCTGCTAACAACAGCTTGAAGGACCGTAGAAGTGTTCATGACACCTGAGACATGAAATATTTGCTTTTCACTAATATAACTTTACTGCCTTGTTGGACTCTGCTCTTGGCATTGCAGAAATAGCATCATTTATGCTGAAAGCTTTAGCAAAAGGGTCCTGTGGTAGAGCTGGGTACCATGGGAATAAAAATGCAAGTGGGTAGCCTGTCTTAGTGCTTTGGATTGTAAAGGAATGCCAATAGACCTCCTAGTACTGGTGTTGGAGGGAAGGCTTCAGTGATGTAGGAAGAGATGTTCCTTAGGCAAAGATGATTGATTTTTGCAAAGTGGGCTGATGCTTTCTGAATAAGCACAGGACAGTGTTCAGATGACTTTGGGCCGTTAAGTTTTTGAAGTACATAAAGCACAAACTTAAGATCTTTAAAGAGAGAAGGCTCGTATGTATGACACAGATACATCTCTTAATTTGGCGTCTTTACTGTTGAAATAGTCCTGTGATGCTTGCGGTGGAACGAAAGGCAGACACTGATAAGGCCGTGATTATATTTAGCAGCAGTGCAGTGGGGAGGAGTGGCCGCTTGGATGCGGTGACAGAATCGAAGCCAGCTGTAGCAGTGAAAGTCTCACAGGGTTAACCACAAAGTCTGCCTGCAGCTGCTGCAGCTCAATACCCAGCATTCACATGCGGCCTCACCAAACTGCCTTGTGACACTTTTGATTCATGTCAGGGACAGAGTACCATTGTTGGGGGGAAAAATAACTGTTTTATAAAATGTTCTGCAGGCTTTCAATCATTTCAGTCTTTATTCTTTCCTCTGTGGCACTCTCCTCTGTGCTTTACTTTTCCACTCACTATGTTTAAAAAAAAGTATTTCTGGCTTGATTTCTTTGATTAAAGAGCATGAGCTTTAAGCTCAGGAAGAGGCTCATAGTGGGTCCCATTCTGCCTTTGTCATGTGGCTGTGACCCTTAGGGTCTGAGGGAGATGTGCCTCTGGATGGTGCAACTAGCAGGAGAAGTGGCAGCATGCTTTTACCACCAGGGAGAATACTGGGGTTCAGGGGGAAGGGCCTCCCCTTTTGTAGCAGGTAACTGGGAAGGATTTCTGGAGCGATTTCTCTTTGCTCTAAGAACAGGGCTGCCTGCTGCAGGTCTGCTGTCAGACCATCAGCTTGATTGCTCTGATTGCACCAGTGCAGTGGGCTCTGGGGATGAAGGCTCTGCTCGTTTATTCTTTTCAGTGCAAAGATAAAAAGCCCCTTTGTTTTTCAGATTTATGGAAAAGTTTTTAATTGTTTGTTGCTCATTGCCCTGGGTAACCCCATACTGTGCTGCTAGTTGGAGCTCCAGGGCCAAACACCTAGCGTCTGGCAGGGACAATGGGACAGTATGAAAAGGGCCTTTCCCATTCTCATTCCTCTGAAGGAAGTGCTGCTGACGGGCCTCAATGCATTTTCTCAGCCTTAAATGCCTCTTTTGCTTCAAGCATGTACAAGAATTTGCAGTTTGAGAAAGCAAGTTAAATTAGTGTGGTTGCCTTTTTTTTTATTTTTTATTTTGGTTCAGCTTGTTCCTGAGAGAGTTCATCCCCTGCACCCAAGTTAGAGCAGATGGGGATGGTTTGAAAAAACGTCCTGATGAAAGGATACCAAAAAAAAGAAAAAGGAAAGGTTGTTGCCAGTGACCTTGAGCTTCATTTCCCTGAAGCCAAGGTGTGCTGTAACTGGGGGTATCATTTGACCCCTTGCATTTGCTCATCCAGGATGAAAAAATATTTTTTTTTTTCCCCTGTAAATTGTTACGTGAGCTTTGTTGTCTCTCCACAAAGCAGAGCCTGCTTGGACTATGGTGGTGGTCCAGGTTCTTCAGACACAGCAACTGCTCTGTTTCAGGCTGATTTGAACATTGAGTTCAGTCTCTCTGTCCGCATAGATTTCATTTCTGTTGCTCAGTTGGTGTTAGCATAGACTGCAGCACAAATCACTCAGGGCACAGGCGATGACCAGCTCAGCAGCTGTAGCTATTTCATTGCTGTCCTGAACACCCTGGATGGTGGGGAAGTTACTGGGTGCTTTGCAACATGCAGATGGACACAGGACCCTGAGTAGGGTGCAAGGATCTGAGCTTGGTGTGTTCTGCTCCTCCATCCCTGTGCCTGAATAATGAGCTCCCCTGGGACAAACATCCCTGGGGAAGTCACCACCCCAGTCTTCTGATCTGCTCACAGCATTTGGGAGCCTGAGGTGGTGGTGCGTACCCATGTGCTGTGCTCCCCTGGTGCTCCTGGTTCCGCAGCAGAGCGGTGGTATCCAGGCCAGCTCCTGGGAGAGCTGGTTCAGGCCCGGCAAAGCTTATTAACTCAGGCTCCGTGCTGTTTGAAACAGGCTAAACGGCTCCAGGACTTGGAGGAGCAGGGTAGCAGTGTACGTGCAGCATTGCACCCACACAGAGCTGGCCTGGGAGTCTCTGCATCATGCCAGGCTTCATCCACAACCTGGATGGTAATTGGGAGCTGGTTGTGCCTGACCGGAGGGCAGTGTCAGGTTAATTAGACATCTGCAGGCTATTCCTAAACCCTTCCTAAACCCTTCTTTTTTTACTTTCTTTTTTTTTTTTCCCAGGCAAAAAATGGGGAAACTGTTTAAAATTAAAAAGAAAAAAAAAAAAAAGTAAAAAGAATTTATGCCTTCTGCCCAGATTGGAATAGAATATAATTTTTTACTTAATTGAAGACCGGTGCAGACCGATTTAATCTCTTAATAATTTCCCTTTCTCAAGTACTAAAACCTGTGGTTCAGCAGGGCTTTTCTGATTTTCCTGTTCCTTGGTTTACTTTCCATATTTCGCATTCATGTATTTTCTTCCCTGATTCTTAATGTGCTTAGCCTGTTAAGTTGAACATAAGATCTTTATAGTAGCATCTGAGATCATAATCTGTCTATATCAAAGGCCAGAATTATTCCCTGTTGTTTGTAAAGGAATTATTTAATAAGTAATCCTTGTAAGTGTCAACATTACACATGAGATGACATAACACTTGGGGAAAGTAAGGACTAAGCCAATATTCCCACACCAGCTTCAAAGCTAAATATGCTTTCACATACAGATGCTTCCTATTTCTCATCTGTGGCTTCTATTTCCTCCTAATTGGAGTTGACACTGGAAGTACCAGTTCTCCTTTTCCTCCTCCTGGATGTTTTGATTGGAATGCTAATACCATCCTCCATTACCAGGCTTGGTGGAGCGGTGTGCCATGGTTAAAGGTATAGGATCAGTTTTCCCATAGAAGCATAGCCTGCTCCAGTGTCAGAGGAGTGTTAATTCGCAGCTGGCTACTAGCTGCACAGCAGTCTGAGTCCTGGTGTGCCTGCACTCTTGGGAGCAATCGAAATCCGGACCTAGATTTTGCATTTCTGGCCTATCCTGCCCAAAAGCAAAATTGCTGTTGAGTAAGCACAGAGAGAATCTGTCTGTTCTACTAGTAAAACAGTGAAACCTTGGATGCTGAACACACACAAAATTATTTTTCCCTTAGAGTGTTTCTACATGTTGAAAACACCAATCTCTGCAAAAATCTGAAAGTGTTGGCCCCTGGGTGGCAAGTAACTCCTCCAAGGCTAGAGAAGCTTTCTGTTTCCTGCAAAACCCCTCCCCGTGCCCACCCCTGCACTGTGCATCCCTTCCAGCAACCTCCCAAAAAACATTCAGAAATTTCTATAGTGTGAATTCAAAACATCGAAATGGCATGGAGAGCGTATCCTTTCTGTTAACGAGGCAACAAAGAAGAAATAGCATTAAAATAGCTGATCAGTCACGTGACAAAAGCTTCTTTTTGCATCTCCTAATTTCTGTCTACCTCATTATACTGAAGTGGTTGTCCATTTACATATAAAGTCTCCTCCTAGAGATGTGTTTTCTGGTATTATAATTACCTAAGGTAACTAGAAATTACACCTTTGTCCTATCAGCTACCACAAAGTTATTGCTTAATCTTATACCCCATTGTGGTTCCTGCTTAGACAGTGGCTAGTCTTGAGGTAGGCAATTGCAGGCATTGGTTTTAGAGACTTTCCATTCTTGTTGTCATGGTCTCAGAACAGGCTGTCATGGTTGTTCAATTTGGTAGATTTTGACGCCATTTTGACATAGAATTCCCCTCTTTGAGACTTATGGGATAGGCTTTACATCTCCCATAAGTCTCACCTTCTTCCAAGGAGTTTTTCCTAGTTTCTTGTTCTTCAGGGTTTGTGTTGTTGTTGATTTTTTTGTTTGTTTGTTTTTTGTTTTGTTTTCTTTTGTTTTCATAAAAGGGTTGCCCTCTAATTTAGTCATTGTTATGTGCTGGAGTTTTCAATTTTTTTGTCTGTTTGCAAAGATTTGAACATATAGGCAAGCATTGAGTCATGCAACAATTTAGTAACAGAATGATCAGTATGATTATAGTATTAGGAATGGCTGTTTTAACTGGGATGTTGGCCAGGAAAGACCTAATCCTTTTCACTCTTTAAAATTTGAGGCTAAATCCCTTAATATCTGTATTTTTTCTCATACTAATTGAGAATTAAAGCACACCTTTCCCTTAAACTTGTTGCTCCCATCATTATGCCTCAAAGGCAGATAGTTGACTGTGGCTTTATTATTTAAAGTAACGTCCCTTATTTGAGCTGTTTCTTCATCTGGAGCTGCTATAGCTTCAGAGGTATAATTCATATTTTTCACCAATGCACATGTAATTCGTCTTAATGTGTGATATTTCACGGCTATTCCTACTCCTGGTGCTAAAACTGCTGTAGCTGTTGCTTCACATGGGCTCTGAAGAGTTACTTGTCAATCTCAGTCCTGTGGTAGAGCATGAATCTGTCTTTTCTGTCTTTTGCCTTTTTCTGTTTGAGAAATGTTTTTATCAGGGAGTGAGGTCACTAATCGTCCAATAGAACAGGATCCTCTGGTGATATTGGTGGGAAGGTAGGTATATGCTCTTTTCCTGCAAAGGAGAAACCGTCTTAATGGGAGATTAGTATATGCCTGTGCATAAACTGTGGATTCTGTCTTACTACACTTTAAGGGATGGTTCCAAATTTAGATGGATTTTCACATTTTGTGGGTAGGGTACAGTTCACAAATTGCATCCAACTCTCTGCAGGAAATATTTCTTTCACTTTGACTCTAACCATTCCTTCATCTCTTATTTTAGTAATCTTTTCCCAGCTATATAGGTTGCAGTAAATTGTGCTGACCTCATTAGTTTTCAACTGAGTATAGTTTTTTAAAAAGTGCGGGGGAGTTGGTACTTCTACAAAACATGAGGAGAACACCTCTTCTACAGAGATTCCCCCAGCTAGACAGAAAGAAGTAGCATTTACGATATTTTAAGCCAGATATTCTCACACATTCTCTGACCAATCCTACTTTTGGAAAAGCAAAGTTGACCCTAAAATCTGGAGAAGAAACCAAAATGCGTTACCGTTCTACAACACACTTGCACAACAGTACAGTCTGTAATGGTCCTGCTGGAATGGCTCCCTCCTTGTCTTCCTGGTGGAAGGGCTCGTTTGATGTTTGTAGTGGATCCAAGAGCTGATTCCTTGCACCTTCACGGCTGTACAGGTGGTCAGCAGAACTACGTAAGGTCAGTTTCACTTTTCTCTCAGCAGTTCCTCTTTCCAGATGTAAATATAAACCAAGTCTCCAGGTTGAAAGTTGTGTGCTGATGAATCCTGGGGCAAAAGAGCTCACTGATTGAGATACTTGTGTAAGGATGATAAAACACAGAAAAGCGAAAGCAAATAATTTCTTAAATACATGTTAAAGGGGAAGGAGTGTTGATTAAGTTCCTGGATTTGGATTATCCCTTGACTGATCCTTTCCTTGTTTACTGGGGCATTCATTTTTTTGGTACCCTTCCTGCTGGCAAATGGAACACTGATTTTGACCTAAAGGAGGGCCTCTTCGTGCTCCAGGACCTGTACCTTTTCCTCCATGACCTCGCCTTCCTTTGGCTCCACCTCTTCTATCTACGATTGCTGCTGCTAAAAAAAGAAGCTTTTACTTTCAGTCTTGCTTGTTTCTTCTTTTCTATTCTCTATTATTTTATATCTTATAAGCAATTTAACTGAGAGATAGATGTTCCCCTCACTCTATGTACTTTCTGTAACTTTTTTCTTATGTCTTGTGATGACTGGCCTATAAACAATGTTTGTTATGGTTTGAGAAAACCCATGATTTATTGTTGTTCAGACAATCTATCACCTGATGGCCCCCTCCCCACACAGGAAAGGGGAATCGGGGAATGCGAAGAAACATGAAGGCTGAAATGTAAATAGATTTAATAGAATAAGACCAAATAAGTAACAATAATACTAAAGAATCAGTATTAATCCTGATACTGATACAAGCTAAACAAGAATTATACTCAGCCAGTTGTATCAGCAGGAAGCTGTGCTTTCCCAGCCATGCACAGCCAATGTCAGACTCTGCAAAAGCAGCGGCTTTGGGGGGAAAGGAAAGCCTCAGGGGTCTGGCACTGGGGCAAGGAGTTGTCTGGACTGCTGCCATGAAGAGAGAGCCACCCACACAGCAAACTTTTCTAATTTATCTTGAATGGTATGAAATAATCCTGTTGGCTAGCTTGGGTCAAATGCCCAGGCCTTGCTTCTCCTCGTCCCTGCACCTGGCAAGGCTTGAAAACACAGAGACCTTGAATCTCACAGAGCCTGGCTGGCCATAAAGTAAATATTTTCATGAATTCAGACACTAGAGTCTTCTAAAAGTGCAATTTTCCCAGCATTAGAAGAAAAATCAGTCCTGTGTCTCTCAACACAGGACAATGTTAAACTTTTTTTTTGTTGTTTTCTTTCTCTTATGGATTTTAATCAGTTCACACTCTTAGCTACCTCACATAACCTCTTGTAGAAAGCAGATGGGCTTTCATCAAGTTCTTGTCTATAGTTTAGAAAGATTTTTAGGTTTGGGGACCCCATGTTGTATCCCACATAGGATTAACTGTTGATACTTTTTCAGTTTAGCCTTTCTGATTCCAGTATTCAGAACCCGTTCTGGATTTTCTCTCACAGGGGAATTTTGATTGGGATTCTCCTGCCTAATTTCTTTTTCCTCCCTCTTCTTTCACCTTATCTAGCACCATTCTTTTTTCTTCTGCAATAAAAAGGTGTTTAATAGAGCCTGCATGTTTTCCTGGTCAGGCTTGTAAGTCAGCATGATGGTTTCTAAAAGTTGATGCATACCACCAGGACTCTCTCCCTCTGAACCAACAGACTGTTTCCAATTTAATAGGTCAGAAGTACTAGATGGAGCATGCACAGAAACTGGTAGACTGTCCCCACCACTTGTCTCAAAGGCAGTTGTATTACTGGCTGAATGTGTCCCCAAGTCCTACCTGAAACGGGGCTGAATTGTTCATCTCCCAATTGTCCTTTTTACTTGTTTGTTTCCTGGTAGTCATTGTCTGCTCCTGTCCAGGTGTTATACAGCTGTATAACATCCATTTTATAACCCGTCTTATAATTTGGCCATCGCTGATTACAATATATTTTCATTTTCTCATGAGTCATTGAATCTCCTTTGAAGCTGTTCCAATTTTTTAAAATACAACCCAAAGGTCTACAGGGAAGAATCATGGATTGGCTCAATCCTATATTCTACTTTTACCTAAGCCAATATTTCTCCTGCATGCACTTGTCTTTGACTTCAATGTGTCAGCAAAAGTAACCTTTTCTCCTGTTAGCAAGCATCTATGTGCAACTTTATGGTGTTTTGCAGAAGTAATTAATTTTAACAGTAATCCAGGAATTTGCACCTCCACCTCCCGCCCCCTCCCTTCATCCTTGCACAAACATCTCTTTGGGTATTGCACCTTTGAGTTACCACCCCAACATCAGAGGGGATTTGGGGACGTCCCCAGTCAACTGGCTGGTGGATGCTGGAGTCCTGTCTGATCCTCTCCTTGGCCACTGGCATATGCAAGACGATCCAGGAAAAGCCTTATGGCTGTCCCGTCTGAGTCACCAAAAAGGTTGTGCCTAAAAATAAATGTTCTTCACCCCGTGTTCAGGACCCAATCAATGCACTGAGTTGAGATATTTGTTTTTATTTCAGTTTTTAGTATTGCAATTACCTAAGATAACTAGAAATTACACCTTCATCCTATCAGCTACCACAAAGTTAGTCTTTAATCTTATACCCCATTGTGGTTCCTGCTAAGAGGATGGATAGCCTTGAGGTAGGCAATCACAGGTATCAGTTTTAGAGACTTTCCATTGTTATTGTGGTCTTGGGACAGATGACATGGTAGCTCAGTTTCATAGGTTTTTGACTCATTTTGACTTGACCTGTACTTATTTTCAAGATCACTTTGGCTGTGCTGTCAACATCTGTCCCTAGGCATATCCAGGTGCTGTAAAGCCTAGACTGTAATAAGGCTGGTTTGTGTTGTCTCTATGCAAGTAACAACTTTGTGAAATCTTGCATAAAAGTGAAGTTTCATTGTTACTGTGCTTTACAGACAAACTGGTGGAAAACTGATTCCGTATGGATCACCAGAGAGGACCCTGAAGACCTGTAGAATAGTGTCTGTCCCATTTTTCCATGTAAGAGGCGTAGAGGTGCCTTAGGGCCTCTTGTGACCAGGAGGGATGGGAAACATGCTTTTCCTGAGGCAAGTGCCTTCAACACTCGTTCACCTGGAAATCCTGGCTTTGCCCTGGGAACTCCATGCCTTGCATGAAGCCTTCCCATCTCCAGGCAGGTGTAAAAGGACAGTCTTTTTAGAGATTTAGGCTAGTCTGTGATTCTTTGAGGCAAGTGATATTGAGGCAAAATGACTGCTCTGATTTTCAGATTTAGGTTTCAGACTTGAAAAATGGTTATTTTTAGAAAGTGGTATATAAGTTGCTGTGCCTTCTCTTATTCTGGTTAAAGTAGGTTGATTTTTCACTTTGTTGGAAATGAGGAAGGGACAGTCAGCACAGGAGGCTTTATGTAAGCTTTCTTCACATCCCCAAGCTTAATCTGAAATAGTGAGAGGTCTCCTGTAGTCCAGGTCTGTGCTTCCCTTTAATAAACATTGTGGTGCTAATTGTGTTATGTCTTTGCACACGGTCACCAGGGACTATGATTACTCTGTCAAAATAATTCCCATCGTATGTCTAAATGGCATTTGATCTAAACATATTTTTAGAGGCAAACTTCAGTGGCATCAGACCAAAAAGCTTGGACTCAGGAACATCATCTTCCCATGTGTCTGTACACTACCTTCTGTGCTTGTGGCACTGCTGCAATATAAATACACCAGCTGCCTCCTCTAAATTCCATGTCTGTTATCACAGTATTCTTTCTGGAATTCCACACAAAATATCAAGGAGCTATATCAAACACTTTTCCTTCACTTGAATTCCTGAGTCCTCAACAGTGGTTTCCTAGGAAAGTGATACCCTCCTTATCTGTTTGTTAACTCCTACCACGTATCACAAGACATTCTTGCAAATTCCCATCAGCCATGACAAACTTACCTTGTAGAGAAATGTAGTGATTTTGATGGCTGTATGGACCTGTTTGTTTTGTTCTGAACCAAATTAATAACACTGTGATGGCACCCGCTCTAGCACTGAACTTCTAAAACTCTACTAATATACTAATCAGCATGTCAGTAGAATATTTTTTCTGGGTAGAGACAAGCCTGGTGAAATGGATTAGACATTCACATGGCATTGCATAATTCAGAGAGCAGGCATGGTGCATATGATTTGCATTAATAGCCTCTACTGGAGCAGCTTCTCACAGGTCTCTCTCATTAGATCGTACATGGAAGCTTCCAGACTGTCAATCAATTACAGTAAGTTCCTTTTCCATATTTATTCCATCACGATCATTGACAGTTACCATTAAGTGACATTAATACAATACAATACAATACTACCTTGCATTTTCCAGTGCTCCTCTTACAGAGTGATTAATCCGTATAAGGCTGAGAGGCTCCAGGAAAAAGGTGTCTGCTCTCCATAGCTCAGTGTAGTGTGGCTTGCCTGTAGTGAGGAAGAGGACTAGAGCAGTTCGTGTTATGGTGTCTAGTAATGGGCTGCTGAGGAGCAGGGTCTGCTGGATCAAGGTGGAGGTGGCTCCTGCCAATGGTGAGCCTAGGGTGCAGTGAGAGGTCAGCAGACTCATCAGGTGAGGAGATGGTTTTATTAACTGCAACAGCTCAGTGCAGTTTGTGTGGCATGCTCAGGTGCATTAGCTTGGCCATTTTAGTGTGGTCGTGTTTAAAGATGCCTTACCTCATTTGATGCCCATGGACCTTTTCTGGTGGAGTAAAAAGAACAAAGTTTTCAAATGTAGCAGCTAACACCTAGGCACTCTTGTTGGAGAAGCCGGAGTTCTTTTCTTCTTCTGCCCCTGCTGTTCCTGGCTCACTGTGCTTCAACCCTTCTGTCCTAGGTGAAAAAAGGCTCTGAATCCCATTAGCAGTAGCATCCCTGATTGAATAGGTGCAGACCCAGTAGCATCACCGCTACAGAGCAGGGCAGACTTTATGTACTTTAAAAATAACAAGGTGTTGGTGTTATCACAGCTGAATGGTTCCTCCTGGCTCTTCTTCTACAAAGCTTGCTGTGGTAACTGGTAAAAACTGAGATTGGGGGTCTCAGCCTTCCTATTTGAGATCCATCTTTTGAGGGCCACTTTGAAACTACTCTGAGGGACAAACAGTGGGTGTTAAACATGATAGCAAATTTTATCTGAAAAACGTAAGCGTATTACTTCAGCAAATGCTGTGTGGTGGGTCAACTGGAACACTGCATATGCTTCTGGCCATTGCTAGCCATCACTGGTCCTTTGTTCGGTGATGTTCACTGAGACCTCTCCTGTGGAGTTAGAACACTCATCTCACAAGTTTTCTTAGGTCTTCTTATCCCTTAGATCCCTGATGTCCTCGCCAAATATTTAGAGGGTTACTTTGAAAGTCAGAATGTAATCTTGTTCTTTGGGGGCAGAAGGGAGAAGAAACTTAGCTTTCACAGATCATGAAAAAGGAATTAGTTCTAGATCCCCCCTGGACTCTGCTGCAATGGTTTCCCCTTGGCTTTCTCATAATGTACTAAATATGGTCACTTAGAATGCATCAAACACCTTTGCATTTTTGCTGCTTTTGTTCTAGGGACTATTTCTGCCCCTTTTCAGTCTTGAGGTGCTTTTCCCAGCTCACTGAGCTGACATGATGAGATTCTTTCACCACTCATCAGTAAACACTTCATCAGCAATTCTGCACATGCCCAAGGGGTTTTCCTCTCTTCTCTTTGCTGAATTTTCTGGTGCTCCTTTCTTCTTCATCTCTCCTTCTAGGTTGAACACTTTTCCACTTATCCCCATCTCCCTCTTCTTTGATACGCGTCAGAGACTAAGCAGGATCAGTTGCCACCGTGTCCCTGTTCAAGACCCTCCTAAAGCTATTGTTGCCAAAAATGCTGCACGTCTTCTTTCTCACAGTGCTCTGCTTCCATCCTTGTCATTCATGGGTAACAGTTCAATGATCTTTCCCCTTCTCTGTCCACGAAGCTCATTTAAAATCCAAACAGTTTCTGGCTGTCAGCTATCCTGTTTGTGGCTTCCACTCTGTTTACTTCTCCCTTCAAAATCTTTCCTGTCACCTCTTATCTTCAGAATTGTCAGAGCCTCTCCAAGACACTTGTTTCTGCATTCCTCTTTTGTTCTCATCCGTGGCTTCTTGTCTCTGTTCACAAGTGCAGTTGACAGGGTGCTCCCAGTTTGCTGTACTGCCACCATGTTATTTTAAGCATGCTTGTTGCTTAAGCTTGTCCCAGAACAGGGCTGGTCTTGGCTTCTGGTATTCACTGCTCAGGCCATACCTCCAAGTTCTGCTTTGTCTGTAATCAGTTCTGTACCTGCATGAAGTTCACGTAGTGCCTTTTCACTGTTTTTGGATCCTGTATTTTGCTCACAATTTTAAACAAATGTAGGAGTCTGAAATTTGAATTTCCCTTACATTTCTGTTGTTACTTCCAGATCTTAGGGTACTGCCTTATATAACCATGTGTTGAGTGTGGACTTAGACTGCACTGCCAGACTTTGCCCAAAGGTTTAGGTGGCAGACATATCACAGTTTAGCCCAAGCTTTCTTTTTTTCCCCCAAAGGCAGAATAATATTCTCAATTTGAGTGCTGGCTGAATAATGTTTAGGCATCTCAGTAAATGTGATTTGATTTTTACAGCTAGCAGATTTAGTTGGGAATTTTAAGCACTTTCAATTAAGCTTTAATAAGTTATCTTTGCTAACTACTTATAGTTGGTGTGCATTTTTTTTTCTGATCACACAATCACTTGAGAATTTGGTAGCATACATTCAAAACATAACCAGCACAGTATTTTTTTTCTGTATAGAATGGATTATATTGGCTTCTGACATTTGTTGTTTCAAGAAATGTTTCAGCAAATTTCAGTATTTGAACTAGAAATGTGTACTTGTCCACTCAAGAAATAAAACAATTTAATGTAATTCTAATCACTTGATCTATATACTAATAGATGGCACTTACTGCGTTAACAGTGATCGTGGAAGAAAAACATATGAAACCTTAAAGGCTAAACTAAATGTGGGCATAATGGCTATGATTGCTATATTTTCTGTGAGTTGAAGAAGACTCAGGTAACCTATATCCTGTGAATTATTCCCTACCTTTCAATAAACAATAATTATACGGTGGCTTTTTGTCTATTGATGACTTAAAGTGATTCCTGTGAATTTAATTTTTATCTCCATTTACACAGGACTGGTATGCACTGCTAGAGTGGAAAATGTCTCCATGGTTAGCAACATGAAAGACATTAAGCGTTTTCCTTGCAAGTGAACGTGCAAAGGGAAAAGCCACAGAAGACTGCACCCCTCCGAATAATTAGTGTTAGTGACCTTATTTAAGATCTGCTGATGAAAAGTACTAAAATACTATATTGTTGTTGGATATTATTATGACTATTACCTGCTTTTGCCAGGCTTGACCTAATGATGCAGCAGCCTGGGGTGGATTTGTGTTGATTGGCAGAAGATACACGAAGCAGCCCCCCAGCAGCTAACTGGTGTGCCACCCACTGAAAGCAGAATTTATACTGAAGACATTTAAACTGTGTAGGAAAAGTGTGGGCTGAGTGAAGCTCTATATGATGAAAACAGGGAGTGGGATGTGTGGAGCAGTTGGGTGAGAGCTTTCAGGTCCTCCTGAAGAAATTGTGTAATGAAATACACAGGAGGGCTTAGCAATTTGTTAATGACTTGACTGCTCTGCTCCAAGAGAACAATTGTGTAAGCTGTGGAACGACACATAGTATTTGTGGGTGATTAATAAGAATTTGTCATCTGAAATACAGTCAGAGCAGTGCCTTCGTAGCTGTGTGCCTCAAACTCCCAGAGCCAACCCACGGTGGAATATTAGAGGAATTACTCAGCAGATTACTTCCATGTTGTTTTTGTCAGCTTATTCATCCAAATGCCCGTTTGATAAAAGGAAGGGGGGGTGAGAGTATGCGTTATGCATTTTTGTTAGTGTCTAACTTGTGGCTCTTCAAAAGGTCATGGGTACTTGAAGCTGTTTCAGACTGGTCAGACCACGGCTATTAGTCACGGAGCATTATTCACTCAGTCCCTTTCTTTCTTTTCTCTTCCCCTTCCTTTTAGCTGAAGAAGTGATCTTTGAAGAGGAAACAATAGCTGAAGGAAACTTTTCTTTTTTTTTTTCCCGGATGTTGAGTTTTTGCACCAGAATTTAATAGAAATTATTGGCATGCTGTTGGCCACAAGATAACCTGACCTCCCCTGTGACAGTTCATCAGAGCTTGGATGCAGGAGATGTCTTAGTAGTTTTGTCTGCCTGTTTTCCTGTCAAGTGTGGTGGTTTTGCTCAAATCCTTACTAGGAGACCTTCCAGGGGTTTAACTCTTTTTTCTCTTACAACATTATTCTGTAAGAATTACTTAAAACCATTCCTCAGAGTTTCTCTTTCAGTTACTTCTTAGGTAGAATAACTGAATTTTCAAAAAATAAGTGAAAATCTGTCAATTCTTGCCTTGATGAGGACTCTGATACTTGTTAATGGGACTTACCTATTTTTTGTAAGCAAAACCTGGTAGAGGCTTACACCGTTAGCTCCTCATATTGTAGTAGAGCCTAGTGAATCCATCTGCCTTGAGACTGTCTTGGTTCTGTATGGATATTAAAATGTGTTCCTTGTCCCAAAAGTACGTCTGTATGACAGACAACTGAGTGGAAATGAGAAATGTCAAAAATACGGGATATTTTAGGAAACTAGTTGCTGTGCGTAATTCTTAGTCAATCGGCAGCTGTACTGCTTTTCTAAGTCATTTGATATGTGAGCCTGAAGACTGGCAAAAAAGAAGAAAGGATACTTTCTCCAGTGAAAACAAATGGAAGCTAATTTATATACTGTTATGGTCCAGGATGCAATGGTAGAGCTGTGCCTTGTATGTTTTTGGAATATGCCTCAAAACAAACAAAAGGCATATTTCTGTTCAGGTGACGAACAGAGAAGCCATTCAGACAATAGACTGGATATACATTCATGCTAGGTTAATGTTTTATTTAGGTTGGCATCTAAATCTTAAATATCTAGAAGCCAAAGCTTATTTGAGGAAAGTCTTAGCATTTATTTTTATGTGCCCATGGACAGTAACGTGTAAATCACAGGCTATCCAGCAGCAGATAGCTCCTGTGGTCTGGTCAGATCTTGATGTACAGAATGGCTCCAATAGCATAATGTACTTCTGTAATCCAAAGCTTTACACAGTTTCCAACCCAGTTCATGGCTTTGTGGAGAGGTACTATTTTTGTTGGTTTCATAGGAGGACTATGGCAATTTCGTTGTTGAAAAATTTCTATGAGGAGGAAACCCCCTGGGTTTTCAGTATCTATATGAGTAACAGTGCAAAACACTTCCTTTCTGCATACAGTTTCAATGTGTTGTCATAATATCACCCTCCTGAAAATTAGGGCTTTCCTTGGGGGAGCAGGGCTGTGTGGACAGATGTGGCTGGAGCCCTGCATGCCCCAAGTCTTGTCCAAGGGCTGGGTGCTGGCAAGGAGCCACCTCTGCTGTGTGTTCCAGCCACCCACAGCAGAGAGGATCTTGGCTGGAGGGATGTAGCCATCAGGGAAATTTGGGGGATGTAAAAGGCTGTTGCTGATGGATCCTAAATGAGCATTTTTATTCCTTGGGTATCATCTTCTCTATTTACTTTTCTTGGTGGTGTTGTATCTTGACGTGTTGGTCTGCAGGAGGGCTTGAGACTTGAACTTTCCTAGAGTTTAACCTACTCACATTTCAGGATTGTCATTACTTTCTTTCCCCAAGTGCAGTTTTTACTGATTTCACAATTGAGCAAATAATTCTCATAATAATAGTGTTGCTGCTGGGATGGATGTAAGGCTGTAGGGGAGGTGTGTGTTCTTGCAGGAGGAGGCCATGTAGCTGTAGATGAGCAGGTGTGCTCTAGAGCCTGTGGGCGCTTCTCCAGGCACAGGAGAGATGAGTGAACATCAGGCAATGCTGTGGCATGTCTCTGGGAGGAGGAGGGGAAGCTTCCTGCAGCTTTTTCTGCCACAATTCTCATTTTTCTGCTCAGACTGGTTAAATGTTGTTTGTCAGCAGTGGCTTTCTGACATGTCTCCCTGCATTTCCTTCCCCACCTCCAAAGCCGTATTTCATAGAATCATAGAATGGTTAGAGTTGGAAGGGACTTTAAAGATCATCTATTCCAACCCCCTTGCTGTGGGCAGGGACCTCCCACCAGACCAGGTTACTCAAAGCCCTATCCAGCCTGGCCTTGAGCACTTCCAGGGATGGGGCATCCACAGCTGCTCTGGGCAACCTGTTCCAGTGTTTCACCACCCTCACACTAGAGAATGTCTTTGTAATATGTAGTCTAAATCTACCCTTTTTCAGTTTAAAACTGTTACCCCTCATCCTATCACAATATTCCCTGAAAAGGGGTTCTTCTCCATCTTTCCTGTAGGCCCCCTTTAGGTACTGGAAGGCTGCTATAATGTTTCCCTGGAGCCTTCTCTTCTCCAGGCTCAACAGCCCAAACTCTCTCAGCCTGTCCTCACAGGAGAGGTGTTCCAGTCCTCTCATCTTTGTGGTCCTCCACTTTTACTAGGTGCTGTCCCTGCATGCAGGCATGGCTTGTACTGTGCCTTGCTGAGTCCAGTGAGGCTGGGGACTAGTTTGTGGTGTTTGAGCACATGGGGGTATCTACTGCCCCTAAATACTTCTATGCTCAAGTGGCCGAGTTAGGAGTGTTGCAAAAGGGTGCCCAAGTGGCTCCTCCTTGTAATGGGGTGTAAATGACTCCCTGTGCAGTTTGAGGCCAAGTATCTGCTAAGGGCGGTGTCCTCACTGAAAAGTGCACTTGACTGCAGTCTTCCCTCACTGCCGTAGCAAATAAACACTAGAAATACCAATAAAAAGGAGAGTGTGGATGTTTTTAAAGCATTCCTTCTGATCCCAAGAATGGGACAGGCATGCTGATGCCGGGGCCAGGTAACACCCTGCTTCTGGTAGGTGGGCTGTTCTCCACTGAGCTTGCCTCATGCACCTTCAACTGATGCCTCTGGGCTGATACCCAGCATCACTCACTCCTTTCCCCTTCTCAACCCCTACATGGTAGGTTGGCCAAGCTCTGGGTGGCAGGCCTCATCTGTTCCCCCAAGGAAATGGTGGCTCATACAGTGCCTGTCACCTCTCTGGCAGGGAGAGGGACAGAGGTCTGCAGCCTCCATGGCTGGTCTGTGGCCTGAAGTCACTGTATGTCCATGCTCTGCTTTCTCACTGGAAGCTTTGCCTTGATAAAGGCTCAGCTAAAATTGGAGCAAAACTCCCAAATCTTCCTTATGGGTGTCTCTTGTGTCCGCTTGCTCCACTTCAGTGCATGAGAAGCTAGTACTTCACGGTGCCTTTGTGTCCTTATTGGCTTCCTGTTTATGAGGGAGTTAGTTGTCCTTGTGCTCGCTGGTCCCTGGATTGCAGATTTTGGTTATGTGATCCTTTCTGCGTTTCATACTGCTGGTGCTCTGTTCTGCCAGTTAGTGTAGATGCAGGTCTCAAAATAACCTTGAGGCTCTCTGACTTGGTGGGGAGCAGATGTGCTGGCAGCACAGTGTACTTGGCTGCAGAGAACAGGGGATGTTCTGTCTCCACTTTCCTCAGAGCATGTCTCTTCCTGCCAGTCTCTTATGTGACATTTATGGCACCCTAAACATATGGGCAGGGGTACAAGGCTGATGTGTGTCAGTCCATGGGTACTGCATGTAAAGCAGGAGGACAAGGTGGAAAAAGGGCAACCGGAGATGCACCAGACTTCATGTGATCAAAAGGCATTATTATTTTTTTTTTAATCAACTCTGATTTCAGGGGTTTCCATTCTTCTCTGGCTACATATTTGCAATTGAATGGTGCCAGCTTCGTATGTAATCATAAATATATGCATATTTTCATATTGTCTCCAGAAGTATTAGAACCTCTGATAGAAAAATTGCCACGGGGGGTTGCATAGTTGTGTCAAGACATAAAAATCAGGTTTAAAGCAAAATCCTGAAAACCTGGTACGTTTCGTTCAACAATGACTATTGTAATAGTTGATAGGAAAACCAGATTATCCAAGAGTGAGAGAAGGGAGATAGTGCAAGCCAAGTTAGCTGATTGCCTCCTCACCACACTGAGACTCAAGTGCTTCTGTGCTTCCCGCAAGGTTTCAAGATCCAGTAGCTTCAGTAAATCTGCTGCATGCTTGTTTTCCAGGTGTCTGCACTTTTGCTTCTACTGAACTCATGGTAGATAGAGAATCATCATTCTAGCTACAGGCAGGTGTTATCTGAAATTAGGATGCAGATACCTGCCAGGCACCTGAGTCTTGATTTGCAGCACATCTATAGATGTGCACATCTACAGAGAATCTTCCTGTTGTGACAAGTTGGAAAGAATGGATTTGGGGATGGAAACTCAAATGAGCTGTTTAAAAGAGTGTGCCAGGCTCCTCTCACTTGGAGCTTTAAGCAGATAGAAACGTAACTTGTAAGAGGTGAAGGGTAAATCAGTCTTTATTTTAGCTTACCTTTACTTTCTTGGCATGTTAACAATTGGTGGGTCCTGGCAGAAGATATTTTTCGTTGACTTTGTGGATAGTATCCATAAAATATTCGCAGATGTAGCAAGCAGCTGCATTGTGCTGCTGTTCCTGTAATGCTGGATTAATCACTTCTGATGCATTACTGATTTATGAATTGAGAATGTTTGCAAATTATGGGTAAATTTTGCTAGCTTAAGTGAAATTAATGTCAGCTTCATCAGGTAGTACTTCTGGGACTGCTGGTCAGTGCTCCCACTAGGGCTTTTGCTCCATTGGCATGATCTTTTACATTGGCTTTCCAGAAATACTTCTCATTTTGGTGGGCTGTCATGGAGGGTGTGGAGAAGAAAAGGCAAAATGCTGACAGCTTTGGCGTCCCGTGCTGGCAGTATTTGAAGCTGTTGGTGGAAGAATGACTTGACTCCATCCACCCCTTGTTCTAGACGTGTTTTAGATGTTGGGGCTTCTGAAGAATGAGGCAGTAGCTTGAGAGATGAAGCACTTGGGATCCACAAAACCAGGATGCTGGTTCTGAAAGGGATCCTTCTATGCCTTCATGTTTGCCATGTGGTCAAAGAATCCTTTCTTGTCTCCTGTTTCTTCAGACTCTTCTTCCTGATGTCTCTGGCAGGCAACTGGCAGCTTTGAGCAGGAAGTTGGTAGAAACCAGTTTTAAATTCATGCTTTCAGTGAGGAGCTGTTAGTACATGGACACCTAATTAAAGTAATAATAACATATCTAACATCTACCTTGCACATTTTCTTAATCCTCAAAGACCTCAGCTGCCTTTGAGATGGAGCCCAACGGGCTGATTGTGCATAATAACGTCACAGAATGGCTTGAAAGGAGGGGAGGAATATCTTGCTCATGGAAATTGCAAGAGGGCATAGTAGAATTGTAGCTATTTCAATGAGACTTAATGCTCCAGAAAGGAGAAACTGTGTCCTACTGACAGTGTGCTGGAAGAGAAAGGCACAGAAAATGACTGCTATAAAGGACCTGGTCTTTGTAATTGCAGAAAGATTTTTCCTATATAAGCCCAAACTGAGCCTTTTTAGCCTCAATTTAGCAGATATGTCTGCTGGATCTGTTTAAAACAAAATAAATACAAGATATAATTCCTTTTTCTTTATATTTTTAACCAGTCTTGTTTGTTTTTAGTAAGACAGTTGGGTCCTGAATTATTTTCAGGTTGGATCACCCTGATTTATTCTGGGAAGAATGACCTTTTGTCACAGAGGCTGTGGAAAATGTAGAATACATCCAGACTCATGCCAGGTTAAAACAGTCTTATAGATCATGCTATAGAAATATCGACTGTGATCAGCAGGGGTAGAAGGATGCCAAGCGATTATGAAGACCAGCTGAAAAAAGAAACTGCAGATGGAAGATAACTGCTTTCCCAGACTGTCCATGGGTAAAGGCTTTGTGGAAATTAGCAGTGGGTGCGCAGACGTGTGCCTTCATGTAGGATGAGACTAGATTGCGTGACTGGGTGCGGATCCAAGCTTTAAGAAGTAGGATTTTGCACCCTGGGAGCCCCCGTGCTGATTGGTTTATTACAGAATAGTCTGTATTCTGGGTGGATTAACTAAAATCAAGTACAAACCATCCTGAAGGAGTTGGTTTTTCTGCATCTGGAATCGTGCCACAATCATTAAATATGAGAGAATCAGCCCTATAGTCATGGAGGGAATTTTTTCAACATCTCTTTTTCCCAGCATAGCTCTTGTGCTCAGTTGATGGCCATTAAACTAGAGGCTCATTTAATTTTTATAAGAATGCTCTTGCTTGAAAAAAGTGAAAGTTATGAGCTGAGTGCCCTATATTTGTTACTCCTTAAGTGGAATACAGAGGTGAAGGAGGGAATTTTGGTGATAGCCAGCTTCTGATTGAATGAATTGCTTTTAGCAACGTGGAAAAAAAAAAAAGTGTGAAAACACCATGAGCTATTATTTTACTATTATCCTATTTTTGCCACTGGAAGTCCTCAGGAGTCAGACTTGGTGTAAAATACTTTTTTCTGTTGTTCCTGTAACTGCTGGATATAAATACACGCTTATTTTTCAAGATGTGGCTTTTTCCTTATAGGAATTAAAGAGGAGTGCATTAATTGGTTGCACTTCTGTTAGATTTTTGGGGTGGGGTGGGGGGAAATACCATACTGTTCTGGCTTCCCTAGTTGGTGAGACTGAGACTGTACCCTCTATTACTTTGTTTAAACTGGCTCTGAGGTGCCGATTCCTCTTTGACCTTTGAGAGTACTTGGGTTCCTACCAGCCCTTGCTAGAGCTACTTTGCCAACAGTGTAACAAGCAGAAGACTTCTTTTTGTAGAAATGTTGTCAGCAGAGTCTTACTGTTACCTTTCTATTGAGCAGTGATCTGCTGTTGGACTGGGCTAACGTTTTGAAAGGAGGGAAGAGACCGTTTTGCCATGTGATGCATTTGTTCTTGAGACCAGCAAAAACTCAATGCCTCGAAGCTGGGCTTTAAAGCACATAGTAAAGTTGAACCATCACATAGATCAAATTTACTGGGTCTGCGCTCAAAAACTAGAGGGTTTGTCATATAAATTATCTTAGCTTTTTTTTTTTTATGTCTAATGCAGTCATATAATGTTTTGAAATCCATCTTCTCACTCTGTTTTTTTGGCTGTGTTTGGAGTCAGAAATACCAAAATACCATGAGGGAGTCTGCTCTCATGCTACTTCTTGCCAAGCCAGGGTTGGAAATACTCAAAATTTCATGAGAGAGGGCTTTCTCTAGGGAGTTCAGTTGATTTGTGCAGACTTGTGGGGTGCTCAGATGGTTTAAATCATTTAGATAAGGATCAAATCTTTCAGATGTTTGACCGTATCCCAGATCTGAACCTGTATGAAGGGTTGATGCTCTGTTTGTGGTCTTCCTAAAACTGAATACCAAGTGTATCAATGCTGATATGGACCTTGAACATACTGTTGCTCGTAGCTGAGATAATTGAAAGCAATTTTAGCCTTGAAGGCAGTGGGAGAGGACCCTTATGCTGTGTGGACTGTGACGGCACTTTGAGGATGTTTAGCCATCCAGCCCGTAGCCACTGTGCTGATTCTTCAACGTGTGTTCAGCTAGCAGTGCGTTTGCCTTCAGCTAGGCTGACAAGGAGCTGGAAGCATATGCAATGGCTGCTACTTCATGGAGTATTTGAGTCAAGCCAGCATGCATCTGTTGTGGGAACAAACGAAAAGCAAGTACAAAATCTTTTCTCAGTTTGTGTCACGCTCTGTGGTATTTTCTCCCTCCTCTGCCAACTGATCCTGAGAACACATGCTTTGCCTCTTTCCTTGGAACGCTTTTTCCCAGGTACCGAAGTACTCTTCTATTCCTCCTCTTCCTGCACTGAAACAATTCACAAAACCTAAAATCATGAAGGAAAAGAAAGAGTTGTCGTGGTTGGCAGGAAATGGAAGCAGCGCCATAATGTTTCAAGACGTGTCAAGCATATGTTATGTTGTGCTGGCAAAGAAATGTGCAAATGCAGTGCTCAGTTTCTGAGTCTTTCAGATTTTAGGAAGTAATTCATATAATTGGAAATGAATGAGTCTGAGATCTGAGGTTCTGAATGCTCTGTTAGGACCTGATCCTTAGAGCAGATGTCCTTGCAAGCTCAACCAAAAGGAGTCCTCAATGACTACTCCCTTGTATAAAGCTGAAAGCTGCATAAACACAAACTCCTGACTGTCCACTTCCACTTTTAGAGGACGTTGTGCATGGGAAACAAAGTGGGTTTTTTTCAAAATCAGGAGTTACCAGAACTTACCAGTGCCACCAAAGATTAAAATGAGGATCTTCCTGGAAATTCCTCTACTATTTTCAGAGTTTGTATGGCTTAAGTAATTGCTTCCCTTTTGGGAAGCAACCAGGTGTTGATACTTTCCAAGCTGGTGTGATATTGCCACTGTGTCTGTGCAGTGTGTGGTTTCTCCAGCTGCAGGGCTTACAGTGTACTTTACATCAGCTTGCTCACCTCACTCCTGGTACCAAACAGATCAACATCATGAGAGGTTTTGCTGATAAGGTAAGGCCAGTCACCTTTGCCATGCACACTCTTATCATCTGGGTCCAAGGTATCTGTGAGAATAGACTGGTGGCTCAGATCTTCCCTCCCCCATTTCCAAAATCTTAAGTCTTAAAAACCTTGAAATTGCTTGAAATGGGAACTCAGTAAAAGTTACATGAAACAAAAAAATGAAATTAAGTTTCCCAGCATACAATGGGAGCATAAAGACTTGTAGACTTTTAACTCCTTGGTCTGACTGCCTGGACAAAGCAAAGCAGAGAGAACATCCCCCAGGAGCGAACTCTTTTCCCTTGGGATCACACTTATGTTGTAGTTTACTCTCTGTGCTTTAACTTTGCCTTTGGTTACACACTCTGATTTGGGGGAACACTTAAATCATAAGATAAATTAGCTGCTTGCCTAAGTTTCATTAAGGTCAATAGGACTTCATTATAGGTTGTGACAACTAGGGCAAAAATCAAACATATTTGTTTGGGACTTTTTAGTCTCAAAGGGGGAAAGGGGAAGGGGGAACATTGAAGCGGGGGAAAAAAAGCTGGAAAATAATTCTTTTTCCGTGCTTCTGATAATCTTCAATGTACACACACACATTCAAAATAAACAATTGAGCAGTTAACGGTTTTCTTGTTGGTTGTTTTTTTAAAGATAGTGCTAGCACTTCTGCTTATCCTTCTTGGTGGAAGGTGAAATTTAAATCTGAAGTAATTTTATAAAGCAGCTTCATCAGCTTATTTGTTTATTACAGTGTTCATCATTGTTGTGTAAATAAGATGAAGTTATTTTTGGCTTCTGCCTGCTTGTCCTCAGAAGGAGTCATAAGATGTGTATATGAAGACAGTGACTGAGTGCAGCTGGAGCTCCTGATAGGTCTCAATGTGAACTGTATGAGGGGATACTTACTAAGAAGAGGGTCCAAGAGGAGACCTATTGCAGAGTGACAGACTGGACGGCACACTCCTGATTGCAGCAGCCAGCTCTGCAGTAAAGCGATGAGAACTGCCTCATCTTTTTCAGTTGCATTGATCACTGAGGTGTGCTTCTGTCAGTCTTACTAAGGCTTCTGCCTGTGCCTTTCTCCTTCCTCTATTTTGCCATAGCTTAGAGAGGAGAAGCTGCTCTGAGGCAGGCTCTTTGCTCTTAACCAAGACATGCAGGGTGTATTTTTGTTTGTTTTGTTTGAACTCCAGGGTAACTGGTGCCAATAACCTGTCCTGTGACACAGGGACAACTGAGCTCTCTAGCTTTACAGTGAGGTCAGTGCTGCCTGTATGCAGCTGACCTCAATGAAGAGACTGCACTGGAAAGGTTGCAAAATGAGTCCTGAGGTTTGGGGGTAATGAGGTGACTCTAGCCCTCTGCTAGAGTCAATGGCCTGTGGATGTTGGTGAAGGCCTCAGTTTGCCTTTCTGCTTTGTATGTTCAGATCAGGGTAACACAAGTGTTTTATTCACTCTGAGATAATAATTTGTACACCTGTTTTCTAGCAATGGATGGGGCATCCACAGATTCTCTGAGCAACCTGTTCCAGTGTCTCACCACCCTCACAGTAAAGAATTTCTTCCTAATATCTACTCTAAATCTCCTGTCTTTTGATTTAAAACCATTACCTCTTGTCCTATTGCTATGCCCCCTGACAAAGAGTCCCTCTCTGGCTCTCCTGTAGGGTCCTTTCAGATACTGGAAGGCTGCTATAAGGTCTCCCTGGCGCCTTCTCTTCTCCAGGCTGAACAACGCCAGCTCCCTCAGCTTGTCCTCACAGGAGAGGTGCTCCAGCCCTCCAGTAGTCTTTGTGGCCCTCTGCTGGACCTGTTCCAACAGGTCCATGTCCCTTCTGTGTCAAGGGCTTCAGAGCTGGACAAAGTACTCCAGGTGGGGTCTCACGAGAGCAGAGTAGAGGGGTAGAATCGCCTTCCGCAACCTGCTGGCCATGCTTCTCTTGATGCGGCCCAGAATGTGGTTGGCTTTCTGGGATGCTAGTGCACACTGCCAACTCATTAAGTATCTCATTCACCATCACTCCCAAGTCCTTCTCCTCAGGGCTGCTCTCCAGCCATTCTCCACCCAACCTGTATTTGTGCCTGGAATTGCCATGTCCCAGGTGAAGGACCCTGCACTTGGCTTGGTTGAACTTAATGAGGTTTGTTCAAGCCCAGCTCTTAAGCCTATCCAGGTCCCTCTGGATGGCATCCCTTCCTTCTAACATGTCAACCAAGCCACACAGCTTGGTGTCATCAGCAAACTTGCCGAGGGTGCATTGTGTCCTGCTGTTTCCAACAAAGATGTTAAACAGCACTGGTGCTAGTACTGGCCCCTGAGAAATGCTACTCATTACCGGCTGCCACTTGGACATCGAGCCATTGACCACAACCCTTTGAGTGTGGCCGTCCAGCCAGTCCCTTATCCATCAAGTGGTCCATCTATCAAATACATGACTTTCCAATTTTGAGACCAGGATGTCATGTGGGACAGTGTCAAACAGTTTGTATAAGTTCAGCTAGATGATGTCTGCTGCTTTCCCCCTGTTTACTGTGGCAGTATTGTAAAAGGCCTCCAAACTTCTCAGGCATGACTTGCTCTTGGTGAGGGCATATTGGCTGACCTCAATCACTTCCTTGTTTTCCATGTGCCTTAGCAGAGATTTCAGGAGGACTGGCTTCATGATCTTGTCAGGGACAGAGGTGAGACTGACTGGCCTGCAGGTCCCTGGGTGTTCCTTTTTTCCCTTTTTAAATATTGGGATTATGATATGAAAGGAAAAGGGGAAACACTCTTGGGCAAAACATCTTGATTTTGTTAGCTGTAGTTTTTAACTTCATGTTCCAAGTTGAATTTGTTCACAACGATTTAGGTCCCTCAGTATGGCTGTGAGTTTGTGGTGTTTTTTGAAGCTGTGATTGCAGTAGGGGAAGCTGGAAGAGGAAGGGTAGACCAGTGTTGGTGGCCTGTAAGGAAAGTCAACTACTGATTTCATTGAATCAGTGCAGTGAACCCAGAGGTGTGTGATGTTCTGTGGTTCTGGAGTAGCAAACGTAACCAAGTGGGAGCCCTGTGCTAGAGACACTGGTGTGTGGATGTTGCCGAAGGCTTTGGCTTTCATCTTTCATTTTGTGCAGCTGATGTTGGACACCTGCTCTGGCTGAAGCTTGAAATCAATGCTTTGGGTTTGTTTTCCCGCCTCCAAGGATGTTCACAGACTATTAACGAATGTTACACACTTTATGGGCACAGCTGATTAACGTAGGCAGTAAAAAGGAAAAAGAAAGGAAGACTGAAAATCAGTTGCTTCTGCTTACTGCTCAAACCCCTTCTCTTTGATGGCTGAAGCACCCCAGAATACTTGAGGAAGCAGAACCCTTCTTTTCTGTCTTTTCCACTCACATAAGCCTTCTCTCAGGCCTTTATTGTAAAGATAGAAGGAGTAAAAGATAGGAGAAACACATAATCAGTATGGTAAGATTTTAATGCATTTATCTGTGCGGATACAAAGCTTGTGGTTGGATTGGCATATCTAGCTCCCCCTCTGTTCCCAAGTTTACCTTCTTTGGTGATAATAGAAATATTTGGGGCTGGGGCAGTGGTGATGGTAGGAATAGAAGCGAATAATAGCTTCAAATATCCACAAAGCATTCCTGTTTAATTTTTATTTTGAAGATGAGGTACTGTTAGCAAATTGATTAAGTATTAAAGAGTCAGTATTGAGGTATTTTTAAACTCTTGTATAAACTATTCCAAGTCTCTGTACATGAAGCAGACTTCTGAGTGCTATGTTTTCAGCATTAGCTCCATGGGATTTGTCCCAAGCTTCCTTTGCAGTCAAGGTGATTCAGGGTTTTGCGTGAGCCAGGATTCCTCTGGGCTGCATTAAGGGAAAGGACCAGACACTGAAATTTCTGTTTTCTGCAGGAAGACACAGTCAGTCAATGAGGTAGGTTAGTTAAATACATAAATAATAAGTGTTTTAAGTGTTGAGGTGGAAAAAGGAAGAAAAACAGACTTCTGTTTTGACTCCAGTAGTATAGTGACAAATCTGTCTTTGTAAAACCTCCAGGTAACTTGTCTGAAGAATTGGCAGGGCTTCTGAGCTTACCTGTTGAAGGAAGGTGGTAATGACAACATGAAAAGCAGATCATGGCAAGTGTTATAATAGCTGTAGACATCCGGTCTTTAGGTCTTTCTTTCCTGTATTAAGCACCTGAATTGAAGGATAAGAGAAATTAGAAGTCTTAACTGACCTGTGAACAAAGCATGGTCAGTGAGGATAGAAGGGGAAGCATAATTGCAGCTGAGACTGTAAATACAAAACTTCTCACCTGAAATGCTAAACACAGCTGTGTTCCTGTGATCTCTTGTTTGTGATAGGATAGCAATCTTCAGAAGTTCAGCTGTCTTTCACCTTTTCTCCCCAAATTGCTTATTGAGAAAAAGTGAAGTAAATTCTAGCCTAAAGAATTCATTGGTGTGGGGGTGGGTGAAGGTAAAGAAGAATCCATTTAATCTTGGATTTTTCTTCCTGAAGATGAGCTGTATTCAACAGAACAGTCACTGTATTTTGAGGTTTCCCCAGATAATCTAGGACATCTATTTTCTCTCTGCATGTAGATATTTCCCACTCCTTTCCAAAACTTTTGGAGACATGTAGGAAGAAGCCTTTTTTTTTTCTTAACCAACTCACACTACCTTATTTAAAAGTTGGCTTGATAGAGATGATAAGCACTCTGCTACCATCTTTTAAGTTTAAGGAATGTTTCAAGAAAGCTTTTGTAGCTCTAATACCTGAAAGACACTTTGTTTTTTAAATGTTCCCTTTATTACATTCTGAATGGGATGCCCTTCTGTGGTACACAACTGGACTGCTGTTTTTCTGATCTAGATTGCAACCCAGACCTTTTTCCCCTGTGGTGAATTTCTTGGGAAATTGCCTATATCTGAGGCTGCTTATGCCACCAAAGTCAGCTGGTAAGAGCTCTGTTGTGGGAAACCCTTGATACAGACTCCAATTTGTTTCATTTTTAGTAGGAGAATTACATCTGCTGAAGGGCCTAAACAGTCTCCTTGCCTGCTCTGCCGTAACCCCAGTGCCACAGAGAAGAGCTCGCTCCAAGGAGGAATAAACCCTCTGCTCTGCCCTATTCAAACCCAAGGGCTGCCTTTGTGCTGCAGCTTTCAGATTCCAAAGGCATTTTTTGGTTAGCAGCTCTGCTGGATGCACAAAGGGTCAGTGCACTAATAGGATACAGCACTGGGAAAGGACAGGGCTTTAAGGGACTCTTTGGAGATTGGATGCCCTGTGTGAAAGAGGTCAGCAATACTACAGCAACAATTTTAATTTACTTGTGGAAAAAAAAAAAAGGCACCGTAAAAAGAGGAAGGACACTGGAAATAAGGGACCCTTTAAATCTTTCTGTCCTGATGATCCTCACCCCAAATTTGTCCATTGCTGATAAACCTAACCCAATGCCTTTATAGGACTTAACAATATAGAACAAATGTCCTCCTGCCTTTCCCCACCCCCTACCAATACATAGCAGCTCCTTATTGTGTGCATTTACTTTAGAGATGCTGGGGGGTGGTGGTAACTTCTTTAGAAGAGACATTGGTCTGCACCTGCTCAAGGGCTCTTTCATGTTGATGCTCGGCATAGCAGAAAACAAGCCAGCCCTTTGCAGAGAGTGATAACAGCAATGTTCTGGTATGTTGATGGTTTATGCTGTCCTAGAGAGAAAAAAGGAATTGATGACAGGTACACACAGAGACTGAGAAGCTCCCAAAATTCACGTGGGATTTTGTGGAAATCCTCTCTCCCCAAGCTGTCTTGTCACAAGGATTGTTTGGCTCTGTAAGAGGCTCTTTGATGCTTGGGAATCAGGGAAATGCTGATCATCTGTGCTAGGGTGAATGACATTGGTGCTGTGGGAAATTGAAAAGAGCTATTTTGACTTTGTCTTTGTCAATCTGTGTATGGCTGAAAGCTGTGAGGCATTGGAGCCTGTATCCAAACATAACTTCCACATCTGCAATAGATATCAACAATGCTTACATGACTTTGTGCAAGAAACAAGTTTGAAATGTTCTTGGTCCGTTTTCCTTCCCAGAATATCAAAAAGCAAAGGGCGATATTGAACATTATGCTTCAGTGACATGGAAAGGATTTGGGGGAAGCTATTTCTGAGTGGATGTTTTGATTTATTTATTAAACAAGATTTATTCTTAATTGGGAAATATCTTTTTTGAGACTTATATACAGAAAACCCAACCAAATTGAGCTATATTGAGCATCAACAGAGGGTCTGGTTTAAATCCTTCAAAAAGAATATGTCTGCCCATTATCTCTAATACTTCAACCATGTGGGCTGGTGATATCTGCTTGGAAGTGGTGGGCAGCAGCGCTCTCTGAAGAGAAAGGTAAGTGGTAGTTAATTTAGGCTGAATTAGTCTGACAGGTGACACTGCCCTGTGCACAGGATGCTAGTTTTGAAGCATGTGGGCAGAAGTCTAGGGGTCTCCATCCCAGCAGAATGGATGTGTGTTTGTGCTTTTTGAGTGTGTGTGAGAGGAGTGAAGTGTCAAGAATCACCAGGAGTGTGGTCTTGAAGAAAAACATGGAGTGTTTTTTGGGTAAAAAAAAAAAAAAAAGGCAAAGAAGTAATCTCTTCAGATTTTTTCTACAATGGCCAGGGAAAGGAGACTGTATGCTTTAATAGATACGTAGGTTGACCTTGGAGACTTGTTCATTTCACCACTGATACTTCCTCCTTCCAGAACCACAACTGAAGTATTGACCAGTTTCTAACTTAATGCCCAAACTGTTGCTTATGTAGTTGCAGGGAGCAACTACATAAGCAGGGAGCAGAGCTTTCTGCTGCTGGTGGCAAACCAGCTCATCATAACTGGACAAACCCCAGCACTGGTGAAGTAGAAAGAGGGAGTGCACAAGCAGGAGGACTGGCATACAGCCACCCTGGCTTAGAATAATGAAGGTCTCTGTGGACTTGCAGACTCAGTCCCACCCTTGTATAGTTCTCTAGGAACCTCGTACACCATTGCAAGATAAAAGAAGGACCCTAGCTCTTCCAGCTGTGAAGCTAGAGTTGGAGTAAAATGCAATGAAATCAAAATATAACCAAGCATCAGGAATGACCTTAGACTGCTTTGCCTCTGGACTTGTAAAAATATGGTCTTTAAATACAATGTCTTCATTAGCAAAGCATTTCCAACAACAGTTCTGTAGTATTTACCTAAGGGAGAGATGGTAAAGACATTGTAAATTTCTTCTCTTTTCAGTTTGGAAGCCTTGGTAACCTTGATGTAAAGTCAGAATGTTACCGTAGATTCGCATGTAAGTGCATTTGTCTTCTGTCCTGTTGTCTTACATCTTTGATGTGCCTAGTGGTACTGTACCCAATTTATTTATTGACAGTCTCACTAAAGTCATGGCAAGACTCTTTTTAACTGTAAGAAAGGCAGTGCTGTGCTGTTTCTAAGCTTTCCAAGTTCTTAGGAAAGAACTAAAAGTAAGTAATATGGTAATATGTCTATGGTGTTAAAATTATATTGTGGTCACAACAGTCTTGGAATTGAAAAAGAATGAAAGACTTTTCTTGTCCATGCACTGCCCTCTCCATGGCACATCCTTTAATTAGTGTAAATTATTTTCTTCTGTCCATATTCTCCAAACCATGCACTTTGCTGTGCCCTGCATCTGTTGGCTGGTATGAATTTTTGCACTCTGTTCTGCAGCAATAACTTCCTTCTTACCACAAAATCTCTACGTCCATTGTATTTCATAGAGATTCCGCTCTGCTTTCTCCCCCACACTCAACAAAGCAACAAGGGCTGTGTTGCCTGCTCCTCAGCAAAACTGTGCATGCTTGGCACACTGTCAACCTGGCAAACTCCACTTCCATCAGCATCATGGCCATTGAGTCTGAACCTTCATTTCAGGTGTAAGATGCAAAGCTGGGTCCAGGAAGACTGGAGTTGGTCGTACATTGTGGTAGCTGCACTGGGAAAGCTCTGGTTAGAGGTCTGCTTAGCAAAGACAGGGCTGTAACAAATATCTGACTTGGAGGGGAGCAGAAAGTCAGCCTTCTGTAGTGTAGGCCTTGTGAGCAGGAGTTCCTTAAGCCTCCATGAAGATGGCTACAGCTGGAAAATCATATGTTTCTCTTACGATAAACGGTCTTGTGCAAATGTTTTCAGACCCTTTGAGTTCTCCCTCTGTGGTCTTGGAATGCACCCATGAGCTCTGCTTGGCTCATTTGGTTTGGCTTTCCTTTGAAGCCTAGGCCCTTTGTAGATGGCCTGTCTTGGTGTTCAGCTTCTTGAAGGCAAGGAAAAAGTGGTGGGTGTTTGGCCTATTCACGGGTGGTGCCAAAATGAGCTGTGACTCATGCTAATTGTGCAGGCTTTCCGAATCTGTCCCTCCCCAATCTTTCTTATGTTTTGCTGAGCTGTGAGTTAACAATAGTGACATTTAAAGTTTTAGCATCCGAGTGAATCATCTTGAGATGAGGGCAGTAGTTTATAGGTCACAGAGGTTTGGTTTCTGAGTGTGCCTACAGTACAGCTGGATGCGCTGATACATGCCTTGTGTATTGGGTACCATAACTACCGTTAGAACCACAAATCTGAGACTTCTGGTATCCACAGTGCTCAGCACTGCCATGGTTTTACCTCCTTAAATCATTTCCCTCCTTTCTCCTGTGTGCTAGGAAGGTGTTGGCTTGTCCAAGTGGTGAAGAGGTGGAAGGGCTAATGGCTGATCTCCTGCTTGGTTGGGGAAAGGTGGCTCTCTGAAAGCTAAGCTGTCCTATAGGAGGGAAGGCTGGGGGGAGTCTGCAGATCCTGGAAGTGGAAGAGGGAGTGAGCTGGCTTGTAGGGTGCTGTATCCTTGGTGAACATTGAGCCTTGTGGCACCTCCTATTGCTGCTCTACTGTGACACAAAGTCCTATGGAAACAGGTTGCTTACTACAAGGCGAGGTCCCATGTGGGTCTTGTAAGGGAAGAGCCGCTCCATATGGTAGTCACCTTAATTTGCTGTGTAATACCCTGGGCTTTTTCCAGTGATGGCAGGCATTGGTCCCTCTTCTGGGGAACAAGTGTCTTTCACGATCCCAGGTGCCTCATTCAGAGTTACCTCTGTAGCCACGGTGGTAAGAAGTTGATGGATTTTCATTTGGGTTTAGTTTCAGTGGAGAGAAAGGCAGTGGGAGGTGTCCTGGGGATAGCTTCCACTAGATACAGAAAAAGAAAGAGGAGTCCAAGCACTGGTTTAAGAATAGCAAGTAGTCTTGTGATAGGCTGTGGATGATGAATTATAAAGGTGCTTTTGAAGGCTGCCTGCATCTCAGCTCTCTGGAGTTGNTTTTTTTTTCCAATCCCTGATATTCTGTGATTCTGTGTGAATTAATAGTTGAGATAGATGGCCTGTCCAAGAAATGTCTGTTGGATGTTTGTTATTGTTGGGGAGGTTTTCTTCTGACTCATCTGTCTGCTTTGTGTGTTTTAATTAAAATAGCGTAACAATAAAGACTCGGAGCCAATTCTGTAAAAGTATATATATGGGGAGAGGGGGACAGAAGGGACCATTCCTTGACATATACCTATCTTTGGGGGTCTTTGGACAGCTTTGATCACTCTAATGTATCCTGTAGTTGAAATACAGACCTGGGGGCTGCACTGTGTGCCTCAGGGCACATATGCCACCTGGGGTTATACAGTCTCTGTCCTACTCTCTTTCTCCTCAGCCTTCACCCCCACCCCCAATATATTTCTTAGGAAACAGTGGGACTGAAATTTATGGAGAAGCTCTATATGTTTGGAGGGGGAGAGGGAGGAAAATCTCACCCAAATGCACTGTTACTGAAGGTTTGTTCCTTAAATATCTCGTGTTTATGTGAGAACTGTTACAACAAAGCAAGTGATGTGTTTTGTCTACGGATTAACCCATGCACCAAGTTTAGTATGAGCTGCCTTTCATTCCATTTAGATGATCTCTTACTGCTATTAATAGAAATGTATGCAAGCTCCCTGGTGTGCTAAATTGCCTTGAGATAATGAAAGGTTTTGTCTTTGCATGTGAAACTTTTTGCCTATATATATGTTGGAGTATTACAGATATGAAATGGCAGAATGATGGCCTTTTGCAGGGGTTGAGGGCTTGCTATATTGGATAGAGCTGCTGGAAACCTCCAAGAGAGGAGCGCTCCCCTTTCAGGTCTTCCTGAAATGGGACCCACCACTGAGCTTCTTGCTGCCCTCAAACCTTGCCTGGTCCCTAGCTTGCTGAAGCTCACACCCATCTCAGCCTGCCAGCCTTGCACTGGTCCTTGTCTCATGTCTGGCTGTATGACCTTGGTTAGCTGAAGCATTTCTAATCATGGTATATTTCAACCTGTCTTGTATGAATCACAGAAGGTTGATTGCATGTGAAGCTGCACTGTCATATATAAGGGGTCATATATATATAACTTTGGCAAGAAGGTGGTGAGAAGCTAGGGGGGAGATGGGGGGTTTCACCTTTTAGCCTGCATCAGCCGCAGCCAGAGCAGCTTGGCAGCACTCACAAACCCTGCTAGTGAGGCTGACCACTAATAGAGCTTATAAAGTCAGTCAGATTTTTGGCAGACTTTCAGACCACTGTGCTCCTGATGGAGTTTTTAAACATCTAAAGAAGTATCCAGCATTAGCAGAGAAAGCCCTGTCCTCTGGAGCTGGGCCAGGACCCATGAATGAAACAAAGCTGATAGCTCTGAACTGTGGCAGCTTTCTGGGGTAGGGGTAGACCAAAAAACAACCCACCCCCAAACCAGGACTTCAGAAAATAGAATATATTTAATTTGTTTTGAAGTCTCACATCACAGAAGCAATGTTTCCCGCCTATCTCAACATACTTCTGGTTATATGTTCTCTGCAGGAAAACCGTCAAAAGGAAAGCATGATTTTCTTTTTTTATGAAGTTCTGTACCAGGGTTGTCTCTTCATTTTTTTGAAACATGCATGAACTCAGGAGGGATGAATCCCTGAGTGTTTTTCATTCCTGAGGATTGATATTTCTTGAGGTATAGAAAGAATAGCTGCAAGAAGATACAAGTGGTAAAATAGAGGGGAGAACCCATGTGTTGTGGTTCCAAGCCTCTGGGATAATCAGTGCAATAGTTGTGTATGACAGGACTGTATTATAATAGGAAAATGGATCTTTTCAGCATTTTCCCTTATGTCACAGGTCGAGTCCATTCGTTATGATACATGCACGGTGCCTGCTGACAAACTGGGAAGCTGTTTTGATGACCTGTTGTGTGAAGAGAAATGGAAGCTCTCAGCCTGGCTGCATGCAGCCAGTCTGTGGGGAAACAGCATAAAAGGGCTGAAATAAATCGGTTCCAGTGCAGGCTTGCTCAGAATAACTATCGGGGAAGTGGCTGAACGCTAGTGCTCGCTTTCATGGGTGCAGGAAGCTGTAAAAGTTTAGTACAGCCAGCACATGAAGGAGCAATATAATCTCTGTCAGTGCATAGGAGCCTGTGAAAAGTAAACAGATAAGAGAAAATGCTAACCAGTGGGGTTTTAGGTCTATGTGTGTCTTCTATCCTTTGGTGTTAGCACAGAGTATTACTGGCAAACTGTCACTGGAGTTTAAGTAGGATATGAGTGCTGTTTGATTGCTTGAGTGAAAACATTTTGCCTTTTTTTTTTTTTTTTTTTGGCAGTTACAAAAAATCTTGAAGCCAAAAACCTTAAAGGATTGCAGAGTGTTCAACCATTTTATTTGTGTGTGTGTGTGTGTTTTCCCCCTCCTTCCTCTGGTCTGTTTATGTGAAATACTGGCAGAAAAGAGTAAATACAGAGAAATATACATATATTCTTTTTATTAATTCTTGGCAGGCTGCTTACAGAATAGAGCACTTTTGAGGTGAATTTAGATGAGTATGTATATATAAACAGTATATCAACAAATTCTGAAAATTCAGTTCTGATTTTGTAAGAGCACATTAACTTTTCTTGTGCCTTTATCTGTCTCATTGCTTACATCTTTTGCAAAGCCTATCTTCCTTTCTTTTGTTATGTCCTGCCTGCAGGGAATTTGTGCCTTCATGTTGATGCCATTACCTGCCACCTTTTCTGTTTTAGCAATTTCTATAATCACCTTACCTTTCTCAATATATTACCCAGGGCAAGATATTACTTACTTATGGACTCAGAGAACAAAATTGCCAAAGTGCAAAAATTGCCAATTGCGAAAAGTGCTCAAACAGCAATGATTAGATGCTCTGCTCAAGGTGAAAAGTTTATTTTTGTTTGAGGCCCTGGGTGCAGGATTTTATTACAGACATGAGAGTGATGGCCATGCATTCCTGCAAGGAGTGAGGGAAGGTCAGCACCCTACAAGCCAGGAAGAAACTCCATAAAGGGGAAGAGCAGCAAGGAACATGGTGCTGCAATTACATCCTAAGTACCCCTCCACTTCGCTGCTGTGATAAAACCCTCTAATTTCAGCAGCCTGCTCAGTCATCTTTGACTTTCAGGCATTATTATTGTAAAGTAATTAATGACTTGTCCCAGATTCAGAAAGTGGGTTTAGCAGGATTTCCAAAGTGCTCTTTTTCTTTCTCCCAGCACAAATCCCAGTCCCTGGGGGCTGGGAGGCAGCCCTGAAGGAAGGGCACAGTGCTACTGGTGAGAAATAGTGTTTCTCATTAGAGGGAGGACAGGGGCTGGTGTGGTGTGGTTACCCAAGGTGGGAAGGTGCCTCTAGCCAGTGCTTCTGCAGGGTAGTGCCACAAGCTCTCCTGCATGAAAAGCTCACAGCTGTGCTCTTCCCTCTTAACTGAGGCACCATGGTCTCCCACCAGTGTGCAAGGTTGTTTCCTCAATACTGGCCGGAGGGAATGGGGCATGCTTTACACCCAGGGTTGGGAGGGTGGAGATGGAGGCAAAGAAGCCCAGGGGCTGCCTTCAAGTGGCAATGCCCTGGGCTCTGCTAGTCCTGCAGGAAGCTGGGCAACAAGCCCATGGTAGCACCACGCTCATACTGATGGAGCAGAGTGTGGCACTGCTCATCGGGACCTCCCTGACAAGGAATAACTTGAATTTGATCCCTTTCTGTCAGACAAGGAGTTCTGTGCATATTACAGATTTTGAGTATGCAGTGTTTAGGGCATTTAGTCCATACCCAGCAGTAGTGAGTGCTTGTGGTAGACCTCATGAGGCTCACTTGGGATTTCAGTATTTCTGCCGACTTCTATGTGAAAGATGCTTAGCAACTGGAGGTGGCTAAAATAAAACATCTCCTTCTCCAGCCCCAGTAAAATCGTAAAAACAGAGTTTTGACTTCAAACTCTCTCCCATAATCTTTGCTACTAACTTTTTTTTTTTTTCTGATGTGCAGGCATCCTCCTTCTAAAATAGGAAATCTCATTGTGTGGGAGGTGTATTTAGACAGTGTTCTTTAGAACATAAATATTATTACTTAAACTAACCCTGCTGTAGAGAAGTTCACAAACTTGTGCTAGACGGAGGCTGCTGGCTGTCTATAGGAAGTGTCAAATGCTTTCAACCACAGGCTTTCTGGGGATGTTTCTGCGGTGGGACACAGGGTTGTAGCTCACAGCTTTCTGTAGGAGGCTGTATGACACCTTGATGCCTGTGAATTACAATGGCCTTCAAGGACTCTACGCCTTACAGGCTCAAATCATTACACTGTTGAGTTAATAATTAGTTTTTAAATACCACAGTAACTTTCATTTGTTATATAGATAATTTGCAATCATATGCTGCTTTGGATGGGATGAAGCTTAAATTGAATCTAAAATGAGGAACATCACTCAAAACAGACTGAAGGAGCTAATTATTTTATTAAAAATACAGCTGTGCTTGCCATTTTAATAACCTTAACAGATCAAGGCATGTGTGTGGGGAGGCCTTTAGCTAGAACTTGTATTACCATGAGACTGTAGCCTTTAATGTGTTATTTCTAGTTTACCAAATGCCTTCGTACTGCTGCTCAGTTTATTTAATGCCTTGTTTGCTAGTGCTTGATTAGGAAGTCAATAATTAATAAGTGGGTGGTAAAATTAAGTTTAGAGTTAAGAAAATGGGTTTGACAAGGTGAGATACAAGGAACAGGGCTCTGCAAACCCTGGTTTGATTGTTCTCTGTTCAGCTGCCCTGCTGAAGCCAGGGGGGACACAACTGTTTTAGGTGGTTCATGCTAAGTTTGAATCCCCAAATGCCCACCATCTTACTGGGTGCACTGGGATGGGGGTCTTCAGAGGTTGGGAGTGTGGATTCAGGCTCTGAGGCAGAGAAAGGAACTGAAGGTGGGTTTCCAGCCTCCTGGGAGATTGCTTGAATCACTGGACTGTGGAACAAGAGGCACAATATTATTCTGGTCTCTCAGATGTGTTTTCTATCCATCTTCATCCTCAAAGACGACATCTGCGGGTGTGTGGGCTGGGCTGAGGAATCCAGCAGTAGCTGTTCCCCAAGCAGAGGAGCTCACAAGTGAGCTGGAACTGCATCTCATGGATCACTTCACTAACCTCCAAAACGTAAAGAAATGTGCCTGGTGTACTACTAAACCATGCAAGAGCTCCAGTTACAGTATAGTGGTGAAACTAATGTCCATGTGCATAGTTTGCATACAAAGGGTGAAATGTTAGGAACAGAGCTGCTTTGCTGTTGGGGTGTACTTTCATTAACTGTGCCAACACTCTTGGGACTAAAGTGGTACAGACTGAAATCAGCTGAGAAATCACAACTTGTCCTTTGAAATATGGATAAACTCCAGAGAGTCATCCTCTTATGAGAGTAAAAAGATAGAAAAGATCAACAAGTCCAGCTGGCCTTTTGCCCTTTTGAAGCATTTTTGTACAATATGGACCCCCTTATTTAGTGACCTGCTTTAAATAGAGTAAAACACAGACCTGAGCTCCAAACTCAGACTGAAAGATGTATTTCTGTACTCTGAAACAAAGTTTTGGCTGCTTCACAAACACTACATCTCATACTTGCCTTTGTGATACCTTTTTCCAGATAAAGTCAGGACCTGAAAGCTATGCTGTGTTTGAAGAAGTTGATCGAGTTATGTAGAGCCTCCCCAGTTTGAAGAAATCTGTTGAGATGGAGGTCTCTCACCAGATTTTGAGTGTTTTTAACATCTGCCAGTTCTGGGAAAGCCAGGGAAAGCCAGTGTTAGCCTTGTTTGTGGTATTCTGTCAGCTGTGATTCCAGAAACTAATAAATAATGGGTTTAAATGGATCCCGGATACTGCATGAGAGGTGTAAGGGAGTGCAGGTTTGGTCAAGGGCCTTAGCCCTTGGGGGTTTCAGCAGGACTTCCAAACCATAAAGCCAGGCTAACAAGATTACAAACATCTAATGCAGCTCCAGGGCCGCCAACAGCCCTTTTACTGTCCTCAGTGTTCACCTCTCACCCCAGCTATTAATACCATGTGAGAACTTGGAAGCTACCTGACCTGTCCAGAGATCAGCTGTTGTGATGACTAGAGACCTGTGGGAATAGTGCAGCTTTTAAGCATGCTTCTTAGTCACCTGAATGAAAATCTGTCCATGGTGGGTGGAGGAAAGAGTTCACACTTGGAGTGGTGAAACTGGTCATCAAGGGTTGCAGCTCCCTTATGGACATACTTGGCACTGATTTTTAGAGTCATCATGACCTACCCAATTGTCCATCAAAAGAAATGCATGATGTGCTTTACTGCACATAAATTCAGGCTGGGGGTGGTGAAGGGAAGGTGAAAATGTCACAGTAGTGTTTACTTTTTTGTCACTCTTCTGCTTCTTCCATGCAATATTCCACACCCTATTTACAAATCTTGTCTGATAGATAACAAGCTATGTCGTCCTACTGCTCAAAGGTATCTGTAGCCATAACAGGTTTCCTGTGTCCAAAATGGTGATGATAGTGCCTGATGCATACATGGGAGGGGACAGGGAAGGGCTAAACATCTCCAATGCTTTGATGCTCCTCATTTTTCAATTTCACCACAGATCTATGAAATTAAGGCAGCTGTTTACCCTGTAGTTGTAGGGGAACAGAGATCCTGATGGGACAGTGCTGAGAGATTTTGCACCCATAAAACCATGAAAGTTGGCTGGGATTTCTTATTTGTGTAGCAGTGGAGATTTTAAATAATGGGGAATTGATGGTCTTTCTTCCTTTGGGGTTGGAGCAAATGCAACTTTAACTTTGGTAAAAATCTATCAGAGCAATTGAGTTTCCCCTGATGCATCTATCTCAGTAATTGATGTGACACCCTGCACTAATGGATAAACGGATTGTTGTCATATTTCAGCAAAGAGAATGTGTCACATATTGAATAGTGACATTGATATTCTTATCAGATGTAAGAGTTAAAACTTCTTTCGGTTAATGGAGTAGTTTGACCTCTGAGAGCTATTATCTTCCAGGTTTGCAGGTAACTTGTCACAACATCTTTCTGCATTGTATTTGTTTTGAAAGTTTCACCGTAACCATATAGGCTGGAGAATTACCTTTCCTACATGAAATCCGAGGTGGGTAGGAAGAGCTATGCATTATTTAAAATTGGGCTGTTGGCGTGGCTGGGAAGTTGTCACACCACCAGTATGGCTCCATAACCGTAACAAACAAAAGGCTCCTGATGCTTTGTAGTAGGGCCCCCACATGTCAAGCCCTCTAAGGAGAGGGGAGGATAGCTCCTGCTCTGCTGAGCTTAGCATTTTAAAAGATGAGCTAGACAAAGTGCAAGAAGAAGGGGGCCAGACATGGGGTGTAAGTCCCTCAAACTCAATTTTGCTGTGCTGTGCTGCTTTTCTTGTGTCTATTGTTTCTAAATTAAGGGATATCTAACCTTAGCAGTTGTGGTCCCCTCCCAATAATCACTGTTACAAATGTTGCTGGGGTCTTGCAGGGTATTTATGGCTCTCTTGGGAAACACCAAGGAGAATTACAAAGCCACTGTGGAACGGAGTGATAAGGAAAATTCTGAATACAGCTTGCATTCAGAAAAATGAAAAATAACAAAACCTCAAAAGTAGCACACTACTAGCACTGATTGTGCCTTTCATTTAAGCAAAAAAAAAACATATTGAAGAACACTGGTAAAAATAAGGTCCTGGGTCCTGTTATGACCCTGTGCTGAAAGCTGTGGGTTCTGTTTTGAGTTAATGATTGTGAGTTAACTTTCAACCAAAAAAAAAAAAAATTGCTCAGCTGGTAGGTTTACCAGGAGAGGATGTTGGCCAGGAAGGTGTAGTTGCTGGTGGTTCATCTCATTTCTCAGTCAGTGGAGATGTGCAGGGCTGAGACCAATTCCAGGAGAAAAATTTAGACCCATCCTCAAAGATTGTGTGTCAGAAGCTTCACAGGAAAAGAGAAGCAGTCGGAGAGGGTTTCTCCACCAACCTACCTTCCCAAAGGGATCCTGGAGAGAGAAGTGCATGTGCATTACTCTTATAATAAGCATGCACTGGAGAAACATGGATGTGTCCAGTGTTCCAAGCTCATATGGTATGCCACACAGTGTAGGCACATGTGTATTAATGCATGCATGCATAAAATAATATTATGTAAATGTCTAGCAAGCTGGCTAACAGAGCAGGACAAGTCACCGACTATGTAGGAAACCGCTGCCACCCCTGGGACCTGCCATTCAGGGGTGGTACCCTCTCTATCTTCTGCTTGAATCATTCCACTTTGTGTATATTTTGAGGCAAATTCTCAAGCAGAGCCAGGATGATGAAAATAATAACTAATCATCCAAACGTTCTCCTCATCCTCATAGGGAATAGGGGGCTGTTCTTGGGATATAGTGTCCTTGAAACCCATTTTAAGCAAGCTATGACTCAGTAAAAGCACACCTTTTCTTTGAAGATGCAGCCCAGCTTTTATATTGCCTTGCAAGAGGCAAGCTGAATATCTGTGACACTTCTCAAAACAAAAAAGCAGAGAATAACCCATCTGCCCTGCCCGTCAGCTTCTCAATAAAATTGATTCTAGATGTGCAAGTTTGTCTGTGTGTTATTGCTAAGTGTGTAATAGCTCCAGCATGCTAACTCATTATTCTGTAAAGTGCTGTGAAATACCACGATTATGAAAGATGCTGCATAAAACCAGCTTCCAATCTATGGTCAGATGGCCAGACAGGCTGCCGTAGTACGGCTGCATGATCTGCAGTCCAGTGGTTTTATGGCTACGAATGTCCCTTAGACTTGTTTGCACGTGCTAGAAATTACAAGTGCTCTTTCAGGGTTTTTTCATGCTACCTTCTTTTGATTCCCCCCTTTGTTCTTGTATTTTGGGACACTGAAATTTCAGATGGTTCCTTCTCCAGATGCTCAGCTTTATCCACATGGGTGCCTATCACTTCTCAGTAAGAGTCAGTTGTAATGTAATTTATTTTGTAAAGTACACTGGCTGTTGGCCACTGCGTAACCAAAGGTGAAAGGGAGCAAATGAAAAGCAGATTAGAAAGCATGTTGTGGGCTGGGGAAAGGGAGGCTCTAGTGTGAGGGAAAGTGAATAGGGCCAGTTCAGAGAAACGAAAACTAAAAAAATAAGGCATGCACATGTAGCTCAAAGGACTTCATTACAGCTAATTTAGGAAGATAACAAAGGAGTGATGTCAACACAATCCAAATGGGGGTGAAGCACAATGGGAAGAACAGAGGGAGCAAGAACAAATAAGAGTCATAAAATGGACAAATGTCTTCAAGTCTTTAGAGAGTATGTTTTAGTGCCTCTTCCCCTCCTCCTTTCCTGTTCTTCAGGAAATGTCTTACTAATAATAAGAGCAAAAGGGTTGGCAAGTTTAATAATGCCCTCAAGGTGATGAAATGTTGGTGCTTGACAGAACAAAAACTTGGCCATCCAGTTCTCCAGCTTTGTTTAACCGTGAGCTACTCTTTCTTTTTAGTGTCATATCAAATCTGGTGACCCACATAGAGCATTCATTGTGCATAAGATAAGATATCATAAATTCACCATTAGGAATGTAATTATGCTGAGTACTCAGAAGAAAGAGAGAATCCCTTCCCCATCCCCACCTCTTTTTTTCCCTGGGGGACTTTCATTGTAGAAAGCTAAATATTGCAGATAGGCTTCTGCTGTTTACTCTGTAGAGTCCATTTAAGGTGGTGATGATTAAGATGTGCATGTTTGTAGTGCCAGTCAAGAAGAAGACTTGGCAGCTTTCAGCAAGAGAGAGCTGCAGTGATGGCACCGGGACAGGGGACTGACAATTAACTTGCACACAAAGATGAAACCCGTTAAGACCCTGTGTAGCTCTGAACAGCAAACTTTTTTCCCCAGTTATGTCATGTCTGATATATTGCCTCAAACTAGACTTTAACTTGATGTGGGCTTTTTTTCCCCCTATCACAACAAGGTAATGTTCTTTAGCATGCATATCCTCAAATATACATATGCAAATTTAACATGTGGAAAACAGACACACAAAGATTTCTAAACTGACCTGTAAGGCATGGCATAGTGGGTTGTGGTGTTTGTCATCTCCTAACTTTCCTGCATGGGGACCTGACTGAAATATACAAGGGTCTCTAGTGCTTCTACTCCCTTTCCATGAAAAATGGAGCAGAGGAAGGGAGAGAGGGTCTAGGACTGCGTGATGTTAAGTGGCATCAGTGTGCAGCCAGAGGGTGCATCTGGGCATAGCCAACATCCAAAACACTCATCTTTGTAGATCAGAGAAACGTACAGAGCCCTGCACTAATATCCTGTAATTTCAGCCTCTCGTGTTGGCAGGGCTGTTGTGTTGAGGACAAAAAATAAGCTAGAATGAAGGAGCAAAGCCAACGGTAACCTGTGATTAAACCTTAATTTGATAAACAGCAATATGACCGGTGTCAAGGCTGTGCTTTCCACTGCTATAGAGCAGCATGCTTCCTCTGATTTCAGTGGGGAAATGTTGATTTAAGGTGGGCTGGAGTCTCCTGCCTTCTACATGCTTGTTCAGAAAGCCAAGGTTTCACCCGGTAGGAGCTTCCTTGTGTCGGTGAGCCTACGAGTGCCTTGTTGATGTTGACGATACCCTATGTGAGGGCATTAATAGCGAGTGAATGTTGGAAAGATTGTGGATTACTTTGTTAAGCAACCGTGGCGTGTAAGTAATGTGGAGCTGACCCTTAGTGACACTTGCATGACCCAGAAACAAAACAGCAGGCAGGAGTGGCCTGCAGTAAATGAACAGTGTTTTGATATTTTCTAATAATAAAACCTATGAAGTTAACCTTTGCAAAGTACAGTTAAACTTAATTTATTTTCAAATGTGCAATGTTTTCAGTATGTTTGTTTGCACTGTAACCTAATTTTCCACTTCCTTTCCCTTGTCATACAGTTTTTAGGCCAGGAATGCGGTAATGAATAGCGAGAAGAATGTCAGTTTAGACCATAAAAAGCCTCTGCGAAAAAGCCTAGTAGAATTAAATAGGGTATGATCGTCTGTCTGTAGGGTTTCAAAGCCCATGTCTCCTCTGGTTTAAAGCCACAGGATTGCTAATAAAGAATCATTTTATACATGTGGCCTACTGCGCTTTGTGGCTTAGTGCACTTTCAACAGCACCACCACCACCTTTTTTTTGTTAAAAAGTAATTTTAACCTTTCATGGAGGTGTTTGCATGTGTTCCACTGGCTGATTTAGCTTGTAAGACTACTGCTCTACTGGGATGTAGGCAGCCTGGCCTGAGGACGTTATTGTGTAAAAAGACCTTCTTCCTCACTAGACTTCTTGTTGGGCTAAAGCTGGGTCCAAATTAATCTGCTGGATTATGCTACCCTCAAAATGGGAGCAAGCATTGAGTAGCCAACTGGATCACCATCACAATGTGGCAAAGGTTCTCTATCTCATGGTTGAACCCCAGCTACTGGCTCTGCTTGTATGTAACCCTTGAGTGGATTTAAAATTCATGCCCAGAGGTCAAGACCTGTGATCTTCCGTATATTTAACTTCTTTTTCTGTCTGTCTGTCTTTCTTTCTGTCTTTCTTTACTGTCTTCTGTATGTGTGTATGATTACCAAAGGGGGAAATGCACCGAGTAGTAGTGCTCTGCCCTTTACTGGCTGCGTGTGGGGTAGGTGTACACTGGAGATGAATCAGGGTCAGTACACTGTGATATGTTAATTTGCCAATAATCATTATAAGTAATAGCTTTACTGATTCATGAGTTCCATAAATTGATTAGTCCCTCTGTTAATGAAGAGCTCTAATGCACTACGCATGTGATAGATCATTCCTTTACTTTATGACTTTTTCTGGCCCAGGGAACTTGAGCACACTGATCTGTGCTGGTAGGTACCGCTTCCATTTTCCAATGTGCTACTGCAAAAATGCAAGCATTTAGCATTGTACACATCCCGCACTGGTTTCTGCACAGAATTAGCTGAGTTATTCTTCGAGTTTTCTCATGCATCATGGTTCAAAATCATCCTTGTTACTATCAGATCATCTTCACCAAAACCTGGGCTGACTCTGCACCCAACTGCAGAGACCCATGCACAAGAAAGGCTTGCCTGTCAGGCAGTAACCTCCACTTGGAAGAAGGGCTGGTACCTTCTTAAATCACTTTTTTCCTCTTACAAACTCTCTCTTCTAGTAAAGCAGCAGTGTCCCATGAGCTGGCTGAGTTTGGGGCTGGAACAGAGAGCTAGCTGGGGTGCTCGTCCATGTGGGGAAATGGGCACTGTTGCTGTGGAGGAATGGGCTGAGTCTGCATGGACTCTGTTACATGAAGGAGCAACCCCGTTCCCTCTAACACGTGTGAGCTGCTTTGGTGTGTTATATTGAAGTATGCTCCAGGTTGCCTGAACAGTGGCAGTGCCTCTTTCAAAATGCCTTTATCTCCAGGGAGAACAGGGTTACTTTTTCAAATAAACTTTGATTCAGTTATCCCTGCCTTTGTCCCTTTGAGATGTCGTTGCCATAATACACTCTACATGGGGCTATAAGTTGAGCCCACTCAGAAACTGAAGCTAATGCAGAATGCAGTGACCCACTTATTAAGTAGCATTTCACACTGGGAACACATCACACTAATGTGCCAGGATCTGCACAAGCTGCCAATACGTTTTTGGATGTTGGTGTTAACCTATAAAGCTATAAATGGTTTGGTACCTAGCCACTTGGGTCAGGAGAGAAGGCACAGTGCCTTTATTAATTATACAAGCCTCCAGCTGAGAATGAATCTGCTTAGGCTTCTGGAAACGGTTCACACTGGGCATGTTCAGAGGCTTAATGCAGGCATTAACATACCCTTACATTGCATCATTTAATTTGCATAGCACCTCCTAGGCTAAGGCTTGTAGATTTGGCAATGCGGGCTCTGGGCTTGAGACCGAAGGGTGGTTTTGCCCATCCGCTAGATCAGGAGAAAGCCCCTGTGTGGGCCTAGCAGAAAAATCATAAACTGGGGCACACCAGTGTTGGCAGAACTAGCGAAGAGGAAAATAGATCATGCTTAGTCAGAGGTACATTCTGAATATGTCTGAGTCTGGGGGAAAAGCTGCAAATTTAGTGTTGGTTTTAGATTTTGGTCAAAGTGGTTTACGGTTTACAGAATACCCTTTTTTTTTCCTCCGAAGCAGAACAAGTAACCCACAACCTTCAGCCATTACGTCTGCAAACAGATCTGCAGCTACTTCCTACATTTGTCTGTAGTGCTTCTCATTGGTAATTACAGTAATAGTTACATCTCTCTGCATTTTTAGATGTCCTTTGTCAAGCTGTTTAGAGGAGGCACAAAGCTGCCCTTTCATTTAAAAAAAAATAAAAAAAAATAAACCCAGACCTCATTAGGCAGCTTGCCGACATCAACTAAATTGAGTTTCACCTCCTATCAAAATTTTAATAAATAAGCAGCGATGCTCAGTGCATTGCTCTAACATACACACTCCGCTCACACAGCTTGCTGTATGCTTTGTACAATGCCGCTTTTTCCTTTTTAATGCAAAACAATACTAAGTGAGTCAAGGGGAAATGGTATTTCATATTCAAGCCTTTCTTTTTCCCCAAGCAGACCTTAAAAAAAAAATAAAAATCATTTGTCTGGTATCCAATCACTCCGACTATACTATTTGATTCTGCTGTTGTACATATCAGAGCCTTAAATCTAACATTTTCTTTTGCAGTACTGCAAACGTGAAGTATGATTTACATTTGTTTTTCTTGCAAATTAGAGCATAAAACACAGGCAGCTTTCCTTTCAGATGCCACCAACTCTATATAGAGTCAGGCTGAAAAAAGCCACAGGAGCAAAGAACGGGTGGGGAGAGAGAGTGACAGAGGATGTTTTGGAAGTGTAAAAGGCATCTTTACAGCCAACAGACCAAAAGACCCTTGTTCCAATCTGTAACTCACTCAAATATTTATGGCAACAGTTTACACTCTTTTAACTTCTGGTTTCTCTCTTAGAAATCCGTATTTAGATAGATAATTTTAAAAGCCTGCCCGTGCCAATTGCTTCTAGGGCTGTGCCAGGTCCATGCTCGTGATCTCGGGCTGTTTTATTAACTAGCTTGGGGTTTTAAGCGGAGCTGTAATTTGGGTGGTGTTTATAGATGCCAGTAACAGCCAAGCAGCAATCAAAGCAGCCCAGTCAGGATGTCCCATCAAGGCTGTGGGTGCTGGGGGCCAACAAACAGGCGATGGCTGGTGGCAGCACCCCAGCCACTGGTGGCTGCTGCTGCTGCCGGCTGCCCACACCGGCAACAAGAGCTGCTTGATGGCCAGTGTTCCCCACCAAACCCTCATAGCCACTGTGCTGCCTGGGAGCTGCCTGTCTGGCACTGCTGCTGTATAGACCTGTGTTCTTCCTGCCTCCCCACCTGGGACTTTTTTTTTCTAATTTCTTTTGTTTTGTGCCTCCTCCCCTGGTTTTGAGGTGGTTGCTTACAGTATGGGAGCAGCATCTTTAAACAGGTGAGGAGCCGAAGCGGCTGTTCTCTTTGCCTTTGTGGCTCTGACCTTGGACCCTTAGTGGGAATTACCCTATCACATCCTAAAATACGTGTGACAAAATGATGCTGTTGGGCTGGAGGTGCTGCTGAGTTTTGATAGATTTGAGGAAGCAGCAGTGCTCCATTGCCATCTCTGGCTTCCCGTCTTGCAGGGCTGAGATAATCCCAATTGTCCAAACTTTCTGAGTCAAGTGGGCCCACTTGAGATCAAATCCTTATGAGTTTGTCTAATCAGCCCTTTTGCCTCCCCCTTTCTCAGCATTTTCTATTGCTGTGTCTTTACTGCAGTGCTGGGACATGCTCCCCATAGAAGCTGAGTGCAAAACCTGGGAGCGACTTTAGGGGGTTTCTGGCTGTAAGCTCAAGGTCTGAACAGATTTGCAGCTTCAAGCACTTGTGCCAAGAATTGGGTTGCTTTGATCAATTAAATTCCCTGGCAGTGAAAGAATAATAATAAAGGTTAGGGGGGCCATACTCTGAAGCTCTGTCTGCAGAAGAGTGTATCTTCCCACTGCCCCTGAATAGCGCCAGCAGGCCCTCCTCTACCTCTTTTATGGATTTAATTCTCTTTGGGAAGCTAATCTCACCCCCGCTGCCCCAGCACAAAACCCAAAGTGGCGATCTTGTGAAGCACAGAAAAGCAATTGGGGGAAACCTAGCTTTTTATGATAATACCCGGGGAAAGTGACTTGCACCACTGCTCTTAAGAATGCAAACATGCTCCCACACAAGCCCGGGATAAACAGCACAGCTTGTACCTTTCAGCAAAACAGGTATGTGCTGTTGCTGGGGCCGAGGGACTCTCCCAGGGAATTGTTTTCTTGCCAGCAAACTTGGCTTTGGTTTTACTCAAATGCCTTTGAGGTGTGGAGATACTTTTTCTGGAGTGCAGGGGATGCTACAGAGGGAAGGGATGAGTGGGTAGGGAAACATGAGGAATTGGCTTATGAAAGCGATGGGGGATGACTCTTGCCTCCTGCCAAGTGCTGTGGTGGCTGTTCATGGCAAGGTGTGTGTACGTAGCACTGTCAACTCTCTCAAGTAGGCTTTGCTATTGGGTCAGGGATTTGCCCGTTTTCTCACTCAGTTTCAGTACCTCTTTATACCAAAAAGATAAAGGTGAATCCACTCCCAGATGAAAGGACAATGTTTGTCTTTCTCCCCCTCCCTTAGCCTTGGCCCTAGCATGTCATGGCTGCACAGTGAGCAAAGGACCTCTCCAGTGGAGAGTCAAGGATGTCCAGTTTAGGGTGCAGATACCTTCATCCAATGGCAGGCTGCTCTCAGGGGAAGCAGTCCCTTCCATACCCCATTGCTGTGCAGCTCTCCTGATGTGTCCTTTATTCAGGGAGCTGTGTTGACATTTTCCTCTCCTTGCATGGTCAGTTTTGTGTGCTCTGGGCTTCTTGATACAGCCTCTGTAGGGACAGATGAGCCCTGGTGCTAAGGAGCCATGGTGAGGAAGAGTTGATGGGGGAGAAAAGCAGACCAGACAGGGACAACAGGGAGGAGGGTTACAGGACCACTTTATTATTCAGCAGCTCCACCTTGGATGGACATACACAGCTTGGGATGTAGTGTCACAATCTGCATTTAAGGAACACAGCCTTTTCCAGAGGCCCCACATCTGGGAGATGGGCTGGGGCAAGGGGGCAGTGAGCAGCAGGCAGGGAAGGGCAGCCGTGGCTGGGGGTTGTCCTCATGGTGTCCTGAGCCAAAGCTCATCATCTTTCCCCATTCTGCAGCATGGAGGTTTCCTCACCCTAGGTAGCTGGATATAATTTCTGTGTGCTGGCTGCCAGAGTCATTTCAATTTAGCTTAGTCTATTAAATCACCTGTCTCAACGCTGTTTGTCTGGAGATCAAATTTGGAAAGGCAGCAGCTGGAGGAACATTAGAGCAGACAAATGTGTGTAAAAACGTTTTCCTCCAACTGCTTTCATCATAGGCAATTCTTGACTAAATGATGAGGCTTAGGGCTATAAGTATCTTAGTTGTTTCCACTGGAGTAAACTGAAACCAAGGTCAAGTCATAGCTGGTTTGTGTCCTTTTCCCTTCTAATCTTCTACATCTCACTGGTTATTTTATTTGAGTGTCTGCCACTTGCTATTTCAAGATTCCCGCAGTATGTCTGCTCTGCGCCCCTGTTCTCCAGCTAAAATGTTTCCATCCTGCTAGTGGACATGATTACATAATTTTAGATACACTAAGGCTTGAAATTATTGGCATTTTTTTTCCCTTGTACAAACGAATGCATGTAAAGTTGTTTATTTTTAACTTCCCTTCCTGCCTGTGAACTCCAGTAAAGAGAAATTAATTTTTCATGATGGATGGATGGGGGGGAGGGGGAGGGAGGAATAAAAGGAAGGCATCTGAGTGTGAGGGCAGCAGAAAAAGAAGTGTGCTAATATCCTGGGCAATAGTGTGATGTTCTTCCACCTGTTTCTTTAATTACTAGAAGTTCCTGAGCCTCATCAACTGCCTTGACAGCCCCAGGAGGAGAGGAAGTGCTGGTGGGGTCCCAGCCACGCAGCTTTTCAGGCTTGAGCCAAGACCACAAGCGCAGTCAACTTCCTCCACCCATGAACACGTAGGTCTTCTGAGCTCCAAGCTTACTTTTGAAGATCAGAAGTCACCTGTGTGGTCTCTCTTAATCTAGAAAACCCTTTCTCTGAATCATCAATTTAGGAGCAGAGTTTACTGAATTCATAGGCAGTGTCTTGGTTTCCTGACATCTAGTAACTAGGTGTATTGAATACTGCATTATATAGGGACTAATTTACTTCAGTGTCCCCCCGCCCCTGAAGATCCTATATTTTGTCTCCCATACAAGCAGTTAGCTTCAAAAGGTTGTTTCCCAAAGAATTTTGTAAGATGAAACTAATTTGCTCAGAGGACTCTTTTGTATTTGCCCACATTTGAATACAAAGTAGAAATGAGTTTTCTCTGCAACTTCTGCAAGGTGTCCAGAGCTAAGTGCATCTGAGCCCAGGGTGTGGAGGTGTGTCTCTGAGCCTCCAGAGCTGAATACAATTGAAAGGGTTCAGGTTTCCGATTCCTGCTTTAGCCCAGCTTCAGTGTTAATGCACAGGATGTGTAACGATGGCCCTCAAAGGACTCTTTGCATTCACACTTGCAATCTTGATGTCGTATTAGCGCAGGCTTTTCCTAGTATTTTATTTCATCCTTCCTTTCACTGCAAACATTTGCTTCTTGTGGAAAAGCAGCTTGGGTGCCCTCTCTCTCTCTTTCCCCTTTAATAATCTCTAGCTTGGGACCACTGCTTCTTCAACAGCCTCTTCCCTTTCTGATGTGCCCTCTGTTTTCTCTTATTTACAGCAACTGTCATGCTTGGGATTCTCTTGTTTGTCCTCTCCCTCCTCTCAAATTCTCAGGACAAGCTGCAAATGAGATTTAATGGGCCTCCCACTGTTGTTGCTCTTTTGAGATTACTGGGATCAGATGTTCTTCTCATGGGAACTAGATCAAAGAAAATGAAAGAGAGAGTAGAGACCAGGATGCTCAGGAAGGCAACAGAGCGCAGGGATAAGGCAGGAGGAAAGCGGTTCTTAGCGTGTAATGCAACAGTGGAGAGCATTTCTGGCTTTGCTGGCTCCTTGCCAGCGTTTTACAGAAGTGCCAGGGTTACTATGGTATGAAAAGCTTAATAATTTAGTTATAAAGCCTTTCAGCAAGCCCAGCACCACCTGAATGTTTGTAATTTTTATCAGAATTGTCTTGGGCTACTAGCTGTAAACAGCCCACTAGTTTTAATGTGGGATTATTTGGCTGACCTACCCATCCACATGTTCCCAGAAATCCTCTCCATATTAATTGCATTTCACTGCTGGGGACACCTGCTAGCAAGGGCACAGCTGAACAGGCTTTTAATATTTCCAAATCTCTGATAGTCATAGAATCATTTAGGTTGGAAGAGACCCTTGGGATCATCGTGTCCAACCATCAGCCCTACTCTACAAGTTCTCCCCTACACCATATCCCTCAACACCACATCTAATCTACTCTTAAACACAGTCAGGGAGGGTGACTCCACCACCTCCCTGGGCAGCCCATTCCACTGACTGACCACTCTCTCTGTGAAAAACTTTTTCCTAATGTCCAGCCTANTTCAGCTGCCTGTCGATCAGCACCCCCAGGTCCTCCAGTGAAACCTCTATTTCTTGCCTTTTTTTTTTTTCCTCCTTTCTGTGGTGGTTTGTTTGTTTATTTATTTATTTATTTATTTATTTATTTATTTATTTATTTATTTATTTATTTATTTATTTATTTATTTATTTATTTATTTAATCAAATAAGAGAGCAACGGGTTGGACTTTCTGCTTAGCAGCTCCTCTCCAGCATGAGGTGACTTTGCAGCGGAGGAGCCAAAGGTTTTTGAAGGCTGTAACTGCGCTGTCCCTTTCCTCCTATCCAATATTAAATGAGGAAGGGTCACCCAGGGACTAGGATGCCATATTGGGATTCAAAGGCCTGATTCAAATTTTCTGTAACACCGTAGCTTCTGTATGACCATTTGCAAGCTACATCTTGCACCTGTGCTGTAGAAAGCTGACACACATCTCCAGGAGAGGCAGGGAAGCACTCAGACACCTCCATGACAAAGATTTTGCTCCCTGACAGGGGTTGGTTCATGCAGTTCCACATGTCCCAGATGCTGGTCCTTACAGGCTATAACAGGGCCCAAGGGGTAGGGAGGAGAAACCCTACTACTAGGGAGAAACCCTACCCTGCGGCTGGCTGCAGGGGCGATGGAGGAGAAGGGATCAAGGAGGTCGAGAAAACCTCCTCCTAGCTCAGACTTTCAATGCAGGAGGGTTGTGGGTTTTTTGGTAAAAATAATTGACGTGGTTTTCTTGTTGATCACAAAACTCAAAGAAAACAAATACAGTATAGCAAGGACTTTCTTGGTTGTTTTTTGTTTGTTTGTTTGGTTGGTTGGTTGGTTTGTTTGTTTGTTATTGTTTTGGGTTTTTTTGTGTTGCATTTATTCCCCTTATAAATGTGAGAGAAATCCCACAGAATTCAAAGTGTCTGAAGAAGGAGATAAATCCTTCATGCTGTTCAGTTCCACAGTGTTTATTCATTTTCCCCTCTATTTTCTTATCATTATCAGAGAGGAGAGGAAAGCTTTTGTCAGAGTTCTTCTTTAAAGAAAAAGATACTATTTGAATGTAACCGAGTCTGAGGACATGGTGTGACCCAGGGAACATGCAGTATCTGTAGCTTCTGAATGATTTCAGGATCATAACATGGCTCTTAGGCTACCCTGAGAACAGGGTGACTACTATGGAAGTCCAGTAGACAAGCGATGGAAAAAACATCTTTTCAGAAAATTACTTCATCATAGACGAGATTTCTTTTTAAAACTAACTACATGGGAGTTCTTGGCAATGACGATCTCTACATCTGATGGTCTAACTAACATGAAATAGAGCTGCTGCTCTCATTTATATACATTACGTTATCTGGTTCCTCACTTGTCGTTTGGGAAAAGCATGAATTTTCAAGTCTTCCTCATGGGATTTTTTTGGCTTCTTTCACTTTACCTTTCATTTTCTTCCCTGCTATGTAGAAATACAGGATGATTATTTAAACAGCTTTAGGAATGCTGCTGTAAGAGGCAAGAGAACATGCAGCATCGTAATTTTTATTGCTATCATCATAGTTTCTTATTCTCTTTTTAAGAAAGCACAGCAGAAATACTTTCTAGGGAAGATCATAACACACATGCAGTTTAGCTGGGAGAATTAAATATAGATATTGTTCTTGGTGTAATATTTGTCAGGCAAATCACAGGGTGATACTTATAAATATCTCCGCGTGTGCACAGTTTTGATCCATCTATCACTGCAAGACTGTAATCTCAGGGTGAGAACCCATGACAAACGTCCAGGAGCCTTAGAGCATCCCAGTTGCAGAGAGGATGCAAGACAACTGTGTTGAGAGAGGGGATTGTCAGCTGTGTTTGCTTCCGTGGGTTTTTGGCATGCAGGAGAGCACTTAGTCAGCTTCAGCCAAGCCCTGAAATTCCATCCCCCTCCCCACCAATTCTGTTGGGGAGAGCAGAAGTGGTAAGACTGATCACAGCTACAAAGGCTCCTTGTTGCTGTTCCTGGGCTCAATGACAGGTAGCCAAATTATTGCAGGCAGTGGACTGCAAGACAAATTAGAAAGTGAACTGGAGAAGAGAAGGGACACATCATGAAAGGACAGAGGAAGGATGCTGGCCTGGGCACAGATGCTGGGGGATGTGCCCAATGCCATGTAGCCATCAGTGGCAGAGATAGGCAAAGAAAGCAACGTTCTGTACCATGCCCATTTCATCAATGCCCACTGGGCCTTTAATTAGCACTGTCACATGGACAGATGGGACTAAATGACTTCTCACAAAGTGCAGCTTGCTCTGCTGTTGTGCCTTGCCACCAGAGCAAACATCATTTCCACCCTGTGACCAGCCACAGCCTCTCTGGCCCCTTTCCAGGTCTTTGCCCACTGACAAGGACATGGCTTGAGGCACAACCTCGCTTCTTTGTGTGGAGAATCAGTGGGGAGGGTTTTGGTGGCCACTGCCACTATCCGCTTTACCTTGGTCTATTGATTGTTGTTTTTTAGTTAAATATACCCAGCTTGCTATTTTTATACAAAAGTACACATGCTTTTCCTTCTTTCCTCCCTCCCTCTTCTAATTATTGAGTGCCTAAACCATATTATGAGCTATTTATTTTTTATTCTGTGGTATTTTTATATCAAAGATAGTTTCTGAGGGAGGCAAGCAACCAAAAATCGTTATAGGTTATAATCCATCTTGATAGGCTTGTTTAATTTAATTAGCTGTAATGTGGGATTTCAACTCTTGTCATCAGGACAGAAAAAAGTTTACTACTTTGTATTCTTTTTTATTTATTAAAAATAGTCTTGTTTCTATTTTTCTTTCCTCTGTCTTTCCATAGTAAATATATTATTTATGCTGTTCCTATGCTAAGATTTCATTCCCTAAATGCTAAATAACCCCCCTTCTTCCCCCACCTTCTTCTTCTAGTTGGGATTTATAATACACCCTAGAAAAAAATAGGTGCTGACTGTGCTGTGAGCAGTGCCTCTTCATTATAAAGCAGCCCTTGCAAACTTTTGGAAAATGGACCTACTGTGATAATAAATCTTCTCCCTTGACATACAGCACTGAATGTGGCTCTGACCACATAAACTGCTCTCCCCATGATTCTGGGGCTGTTCACAATGACAACCATTTATAAGCCAGTTGGCTTTACATTAATTAATTCCCAAGTCATTCACAAATAGCAACAATCACCACAAAGTGCAGGCCTAGGAAAGGGCTGGCATTTTGTAAAGGAGATCTGTATATAAAAATTTACCATACTCACAATAGGGAGCAAACCCAGCCCTTGAAACAACAATGGCTTTCTGCTTCGGGGCTTGGGGTTGCGGCTTCTTTTGGTTCAGCTTGTGGTGGTTTATTTAAGACGGGTGCTAATTTCTGATGTTTAACTTCTTTTGTGGTGAGCATCAGCTGAGCATCCCTGCACTACTACTTGCAGGACAAGGCTGGGGAAAGTCACATTCCTTCGGAGAGGAGCTCAAGGATCCCAGGAATGCCAGGGAAGGGTTTGGCTTTGTGACATCCTCTGCTAGACTGCTGGCTACTTCTCACCCAGATTTCAGTTTCTGTCTGGACAAGCTCTGCTTGTAGCCTTCCCATATGGGTTTTTAGATCAGACGCTAAAGTTTCATGACTAAGTCGTTACTGGGAGTAGCTTTAATAAGCTGTACAGGAGGTATCTCACTCTCCTTCCCCACTACAGGTTTTAGAAGATTTTTCAGGCATGATTTACTTGCATACCTTGTTTTACATTGGATGGAGTTTCCTGTGGCCACTGATGTCTACCCCTTCCACCATCTCCTGCCCTCAACACTGGTCCATGCAGCCTGCCCTCAGCTTTGTTTCAGCTCCACTTCCCCTTGACCCACTGAGCGTCTTGGGGCTGTAGCCTTCAACTTTGCTTCCCAGGGGTTTCTCTCTGGCCAGGTGAGTTGCTTGCTGCCACTCAGCCCTTTCTATCTCCATTGCCTTATCTTGTCCCTTATGGAGCTCCTTTTGTTTTGCTTTGCCTAGGCAAAGGATGATACACTTTTAGGTGGAAGTCAACCTAGAGAGTGAAATCCTGCTATGTTGGAGTCTGGAGTGTATTTTTAATGGTTGGTCAACCAGTGCTGGGCATGTGAACCTTTACACCCCTCTCTGCCAGCCCCAGCTCATACCACAGCCAGAGCTGAACTGCCAGTGAGACTTTAACTTGGCTGCCTTGTTGGAGGTGCATTATGGTACAGGCTTTAAGGACACAATTACAAATGAGCTTCACAGGACGGTGTCTCATCAGTCCATGGGATTGACAGTCCTCATTCACTAAGCAGCTATTCAGTAGTTTTTCTTCATCATTTTCTAATGGAGGAGGGAGGAGCTGATCCCCTAATTCCAACATCCTATTCAGATACTGCACTGAAGACAGAGTTATTAATTTCCTCAGAGGGCTTTTGCTGTCATTCAGCATGACAGTATCCTGAACGCTTTAAAAATATTAATGGGTTTATTCTCATAGTAGAACCATGAGATGGAAGAGCATTGCTTTCACGTTGTAGGTAGGAGCAGCAGCAGAGTGCAGGATGAAGGTCAAAGTGAATGCAAGGTTTAGAAACTTAATTCTCCCCCCAACTACATTCTATTTATCACCTTATGCCTATGTCTGCATTTTGTACAGCCCACTGACTTCTATTTCAGCTGCTATTGCTCAGCAAATGGTTCTGCCAAGTTCAGAGGAAGTATTCTGGGCTCTGCATTGGTGAAATCCTAAAAGCCACTTGGTCTAAGACTCACCTGGTTCCACAGCAGGCAGATTTAGCTCCCCAGCTAAATTAAGCTTTTCCTACTGCAATCTCCAGTCTCAGTCTTCCCTTTTGCAACAGGCAAGACAGGAGCAATACAAAGAGCAGTTGCTTTTGCTGGTCCATCTTTGTTCATGCTGAATGCTTGCAAGCCAGCTGAGGCAGAAATCCTGTGGAGAGAGCGTGGTAGGTGTTCATGAAATTAAGGACCTCTTGCTCTGCCAAACAAAATCCCAGTTCAGTCCTTTTTTTTTTTTTTTTTTTTTTGATACTGTTCAGGCTTCTCAATAGCTATGATTCATGAGCTCTTTGTGCAAATACATTGTTTGCCCCCCCCTGCTTTGCTTTTCCCCATCTGGTTTCTTGTCCCAGTCTTCTGACCAGCTTCAAACTCCCGTTTGATGTGATAGCAACTTCAAGAAGTGGTAGTCCTGCTACTGTGTTTGGTTATAATATTGATACTCCATTGCATAGGTACTGTGGGACCTATAGTCTGCTAATATATAAATTAATTCCAATGTAAAATTAAGGTTCCCTGCTTTTTTTTTGTGGGCTGGTTAGGCACACAACAGAGCTTATCACGGTAATGGTACTTCTGCTGGTTTCAGCAAAGATAGTGCTGCCATAAAAATAAAACACATCGAGATTCATGAAAATCTGTCTGCATTTTGCTTCCAGTGAAGCTATTCAGGGCCAAATTTCCAAACACCAGCTTCTAGTTGCACCAACACGATGAGCCCATGCAACATACAAATACATGTACGTTAGGTTCTTACACATGCGGGCAATGCCCATTCTTGCTGAAATGTGACATTTTGAGAACAGATGTTGCAAAATACTTGCACATATTTTGTGGGAGCAACAGTGACATCTATCTCACTGGAAACATAGCTCCCATTTTTACTTTTCTTTGCTTGGTAGGCCACTTATCTTGTTTCCTTTGGCACTGGAAGTCTTTCTCATGCTGCTTTCTGTGTCTGGAAAATCTGCCCACCTTCTGCATGCCAATCACACTCCTTTTTCAAACCTCTCCTTCAAACTTCTCCTAATCCATTTTATGCTGATCTTACTGTCACTTTCTCTCCAACTCAAGCCTGAACTGCTTCTTAACAGTGAGTTTTAATCGTGTGTATTTATTTGTAGTAATTTGTGCAAGGCTAAGTTGGTGCTCCCTCCATTTTGAAGGGAAAAATTCATTTCATATCGTTAGTGACTTAATCTGCACCTTCACCTCCACAATTCAAAGCTCTTTGTGTGAATCATCCAATTCTTTAGAAGATGAATTTGTTAAAACATAGAGATTAAACAGTCTGCCCAGGTCCAAGTTAAAATGTAGCAAATCCATGGGAAGAGCACACGTTTTGTAGTCACCAGACTAGCATTTTTAGTGCTGAGTAGTGTAGTATTGGCACAGCTTTGCCTTTTTCCTCCAGAAAAAATGAAAGACAGTAAATCAGTTCAGAAGGTATGGTTTATTTTGGCTTCCCAACACCACAAATATTATTTCTGAAGTAGTGATGGTTAATTGCTCAAACTCCTCAGCTGTGCAGGCAGCATTGGATGTTTCTATGTAAAGGGTGAGGGGTGGGAGCTGGCAGGGGGCTGGGGTGTTGGGCTCCTGGAGGAGGCAGGAGAAGGTGGGCACAGCCAGAGCAGGGATGGAACATGCTGGGGGGGGTCCTTGGTTCTGGCTGCTGTGGGTTGTTAGAGAGCTGTGGGATTGTCGTGGTGGCTGGGGACTGCCATCCCTCTACCTCCAGTGCATGGTCAGCCTCCCTGGCTCTGGGTCACTGGCGCAGGCAAATAAGGATAGGATGGGTAACACTACTAGGTCATTTTGCTCTCTTGAAAATTGCCATAGGCGGTTGCCTGCTTTGCCAAGGCCTCTTACTAGCCCTATTTGTAGGACGTGTGACTCCTAAAACTTGTGTGTGCATATGTACCTTTCCCCCTATATACTATTATTATTTAATCTCTATGTAGCCTTTCATTTCTGTGGCTTAAGTTTATGAGCATTTTATTTTCCATTTTCTGCCACTTTTTTGAATGTAACATGAAACTGCAGTCATTTTTGGGCCTTCATTTGCAAAATTATCTCTCATCGTCATAATTTACTGCTCTTAATGATTTTTCTGACACATTTTAGTAGCACGATCCCGGAAGTATTCCTTTTTTTTTTTGCTCTGGGTGCAGTTAAGTACATTGTACAAGACACTATGGATAATATTATCAAGATCCCAGAAGTGTAATGTTCAGGAGAGTCTCCAACAATCAATGTTATCTGTCATCTTGGGATGTGCATCACTTAAGGATCCTTCCTGTGGAAAGGATGAGATGTTCATCTAGGAGGTGTTTGTCATATTGTCCTAGGGTTTCTGGGAGCTCCTGCAGGGAGCTGGAGGTAGCTGCCGTCTGCCCATTTTGATGGGTTGCATGAAAATCCAGATCAAGGCTGTGCTGGAGAAGAAAACCTCCTACAGTTACCATGGCCCTGGCAAGGCCCAGGCTGTGCTCTCTGTGTCTTCTCCAGATGCTGGACATATGGGCCTGCCCTGAGAGCTCCAAGATGGTTTGGCTTAGTTGGTTTGGCTGAAGAGGCAGCTGGGGCAGGGAGTATGGAGGGAGACTTATTGCTCTTGCAGATAACAGCCTTGCTGAGCTTGATTGATGGACGCTGTTCTATCTGCCAGACATAAGCTAAAACTTAGGAAATGGAGCAGAAATATGCAGCTTGGGCAGAACAGTTGTGTATAGCAGGAACGTGCACAGTGCTGGCTTGGGCAGCACTGGTGCTAGGCTGCTACTGTGCATGGGCTTCCTCACCAGCAGAGCTGGGTGAGTGCAAAGTACTTCAGCCGCTTGTACCAACCACCAAGGGCTGAGGGCCACGTAGCAACTGTGCCCCTGAAGGCTGGGTGCTCTGTGTGCTCTGGTCACATGGATTGAGGGATGAGATTTTTTTCCTTTTGTTTTTCCAACCCTTTTCCTATGCAATCCCAGTGCAGCAGCACAGGCCTTCCATCTGGTCCGAAGAGCAAGTGTTTCCCAGCTATGACTCTGAACGGATGCTCGGGAGATCCAGGCTCTGATCCCCTTGACTTTTGCTGAGCAGCTGCATGATGCTGTTCAACCACCTTCACCCTAACTGATCATTCCAGTTCCCTCTGCCTGCCTTGGACTTGCTCCACGCTCTTACTGGGTAGCATCCCTGCCTCATGATAGTTGTGAAAGGGTCTAAAATGGAAATTATTGTGGTGATAAAGAGCTCCTCTAGCTAGGGTAGTTTGTGTGCAGAGAAGTGGCTGCAGCTGGAGCACCTTTTTGCTAATGCAGTCTGCAATTTTCACTTTGTTGTAACTGTAAAGTTCTACACTAGAGTCTAAATAAGTCTAGAGCTTGGACACTTTTTAAGACAGAGTGCTGCTGCCCCGTGGCTGTTTGTGATTGTCTCAAACCCTGAGACCCTGGTCTTCATCAATGCCTTTGGAAGCTACCATGTAGCTAATTAGAAGAGGATGGAATTTTTGAAAGAAGCAAAAAATGATACGCTCTTGAAGAGAGTCATGGAGCTGGTCTAATAACATACATATGATGTATTCATGAAGAGTGTTTCAATTTGAGAGAGAACAGTTAGACATTTTTTCTTCCTCATAGAGGTGTAAATAAAGGTGGAAGAGGAGACAAGGACAGAGTGGAAAAAACCCCAGCAAGCTTGGGTGATGGTAAACGAAGGAGGTTACGGTAAAGACAATCTCTTCTGTGCTGCTTGATTTTTTTCTTACCACAAAGTGCACCTGACTGTTGCTTACAGAGGAACTGAAATGAGCCTGTGCAAACAAGCAATGCACAAGCTGGGAAAAATCTTTTAAAAAAAGAAATCTTTTAATGAAGAAGAACGTAAACCTGACAAATGCACATGTGCCAAGGCATATAATGAGCATCTGATGCAACAAATGTTTCATATCTCTTCCTACCTTCTAAATCAAATTTATTTTCAAATCCTTGCTTTGTTCAAGCAGTGGGTGAAATAATGTCTTGTGCTATCTAATGTAAATGCTCACCTTCATTTTCGTCACAGTGGATGTCTCCCTGCCCTGCCCCCCAGCTAGTGCTGATGAGCACTCCAGTCAGCTTCAGAGTAGGGAACCATCTGCTGAGGAACTGGGGATAGTGGGATGATCTTTGGATTTTAGGAGTAGTCTTTTTGGGTGTAGATCACAGGCTTCCAGCTGAACAGCATCAGGAAGCTGTGGCTGCTGCTGTTTCTGCAGTAGTTTCATGTGATCAGGTAAAAGGCATGTACAGGGCACTAGTGCATCCTGTCTGCGCAGGAGAGGAAGACATTTGCCCTGTGGCTGTCAGGCCACCATACTTTGGCATACACAGAGGTGTAAAAATTTTTCTGTTCTGAGAACTTCCTCAGTTTGGACTTTATTTAGTATTCTCTGGAATAAATTCAACAGCTTCTGCAGTGATGGTGTAAATCAACTATCCATAATGGGGGAAACAGATGTAATTTGCAATCAATTTGCCATTTTATGAAAGGGCAATGAAAAATATTTATTGAATGTAATGAGAAAGTAACTAGTGGGGATGTAGGGTGATAAAATAGAGGACTATGAAAATTGCTTTAAGTTCTATAAGGGAGAAAAGGATACAAACTTCTTTGTTGAATTTTTAAAACCACCCTGGAGAGTTTAATAGATTCTCTTTGCAAAGCTGAGAATTTCTTTAGGTAATTTTCAAACTTCTATACAGTGTCATTTCTTTCAAAAGAGAAGCACCTACTAGTATAGCAGCATGAAAGCAAGTGGGTTATGGAGGTTATATCAGGTGCCTTATCTTTTTTACTTGCACTGCAGAAATCTCCAGAATCTTAGAACCATGCTCAGCTCAGGTGGAAGTGAGTGTAAATAGTAGTTCAGTAGAAACTGTATGTATCTAGAATATGATATCCCAGATGCATTGGCAGATTGGCATGCCCAGTTGGATCTTGCTTAGCCTAACACTTGTATCTTTGATCCTTTATTGTTCTTTTTCTGAGATTTCTGCTCTAAGTTCATGGGTGCCAGATGTTTGCATCCTTTGTCACCAGTAGATGTGGGATGAGAGTGTTTGCCTTTCTCTTGGGTGCCTGTTGGACCTTTGTAGGCTTGCTACCAGGATTTTGGGCTGGTAGGGCTGGTCTCTGCCTATAAATACCTTCTCTCTGGTTGGAACTCTAAGGAAAAGCCCTTTCATGTTGGTCACACTATCAGGGACCTCCCATTTTGATGCCAGCTAGCTTCATACAAAAAACTCAACTGTCCCTAGCCAAACTTAGGGACATCATAAGGTTTCAATCCAAAGCCATTCTCAGAGAACAACAGGAAATCCTGTTTTCTAGGTATGGTTCACAGCAACGTAATTTAGATAGGTCCCGGTTTTACTCAAGTCTTTGATGAAGACCACTTTTAAAGTAGCAATAACTGGAAAATGAAGCAGGTTGTCCTCTCTCAAACAAGTCAGTACAGACCAAACACAAAGCAAATACCCAGTGGTGGGTCTGTAAGAATGCCAAGAGCAGTGTTAGAAACTGGATGTGTCTCAAAATGAGAACATTGTGCTGTTATACAGTAAGTAGTTTACAGGACAGAAATTGGGTATTTCCTTCATCTAAAGACTGGTGTTTTGGTTTGGGTTTGGTTGGGTTTTTGGTGTTGTCGTTGGTTTTTGGTTTTGGTGTTTTGTTTTGTGGTTTTTAACCTTCAAGAACTGCAAGAGGCTCTGAGGATCAGAGGAGAATTTTCACTGTTCCCAGCAGTCAGGCTCCTTGTAAACATCAGGCACTTGAAAAGAAGCTTTTGGAACAGAAAGTGCCTAATTCATAGGTGTTTCTTTTGCTACCCTTCACATATTGAAGGGTCAGGGTCACACATCAATGCAAGATACCCCTGGCTTTTTCAGTTGCATCTTAGTTGGTGACTGTGGGACTTCATTGCCAGGTTTTGGGAGTGCTGGCAGCAGAACGTGGTGTGTCCTTTACCCCTTGTCATTTGCTATGTCCCCAACTTGCCCTGGCTCAGATATGTGGATCTAAGGATGAAATGGACTGTCAGAGGCTTATATTACAGCTCCTACTTTCCTTTTCTTGACACACAGTTCTGCACGGTACTCCCTTGGCCTGTGGTCCATCCTGGTCCTCTTGGAAATCTTGGATCTTGTTCTGTATCCTACCTCTGACTATGCTGTGGGAAGCTCAAGACAACAAGCCACTAACTCCAACGACTGTCTATTAAATAGAAGAAAAAGTGTGTAGAAATGCATACTAAGGCAGATCTTCATCCTCTACACACCTCCAGGTGTTCGTCATTCAGACACTGAGCCTCTGGCAAGATATCGAGGGTGATGAATTTGAACTTCCACTCAGCCAAGTGAATCCACACCCCTTACCTGCTGTGTTTCCCAGGAGAGAAGACTTCTTGGATGTTGTGGCATCAGTCGCTGCCCTTACCCATAGGTTCAGCCTGCATTATGCAGAGGAGTGGCAAGGGGTCTCTTGCTCAGCTGAGGTAAAGAAGTACTTTCACTTGGCGTGGTCTGACCACGAGTCAATCCCTCATTGTGCAGCATCTGCACAATATGCAGTGCTGCCAGCTCTTGCTTGTCATGCCAATGGCATTGCAATGGTCTTCCCAAACTGTCTCTGCCTTTTTTGGTTGTATCTTATTTGAGGTTATGAGTTAGTAGTGCCACTCTAGCAACAACTGGCAGAACTTGCCTTTAATGGGGAGAAGAGCAACTGATGGTGCTCTCTGCGATACCCAGTGAGGAGGAAGAAGCCCTGTCTCCTCTAAGGCAAAGATTTAATTCACCACTTATATTTTCTGTTTGCTCTCTCTGAGCAAAGCATAATAACCATGGCTATGAGTAGGTACTGCTGAGATTCCAGCACTCACTGGAAGAATTTGAGCTGAAAAGAGGAGCAAAGATGATGCCAGGTGAGCACCTGCTGGTGCAGAGCAGGATTGGAGTCATCGCATAATCTATGTGATCATATGAACAGCTAGGCTGTTTCAGAGAAGAAACAGAAACTCCTGGAGATGAAGACTTTAGCTGCACAGTCTTTCCTTGGATGCCTTGTCTCCTCATACTCCTCATACACTCTTTGGGGTGAGCCACTCCATTTTCAGTCCTGTTGAATGTCCCCCCTAAGGAACTGCTGAAGCCTGCAGCTTGAGATGGGGAAGGCAAAGCATATAGTAAAATATTAAGTGCTCCTGGAGACCTTCCATTACTCCTCTGAATTTCTGATATTGTAGGTAATCTTTTTTGGTTATTCATTTTAAATAGCTGAGCTGTACTTAAAGGCTTGCTCTGCTTAGTGTTGTATGAAAGCCGTGCACTTCTCTGCCTCCAGGCATGCCCCATTGGCATCTCTGGGAGTCATGAAGGCTGAGAGGGCAGGACTGTTAGTCTCAGAGCTGAGAAAATGTTAGTCACCCTGCCAAGGCTGTCAGGATCTGCGAATGCCAGTGATCAAGGCCAAGAGATGCATATGTGAGGCTTTGTTCCATTCAAAGAAACTAAGAAGCATGCAATGGTCAGGCACCAGGCACTATTTGGCTGCCTGGGTTCTCATGGGGATGACTAGCTGTGGTTTCTCCATGTTATTTAGCAGCACAATGGCTTTGCTAATCTCCATGGGTCCAATGCCAGAGTAGAGTAATTTCTCTGCTCTCCCCTATGCAGGACAGATGAAGAGCTAGGATGACCATGCGTCTTGCTAGGGCATCTAGAGATCCCCACGGGTGTTTTTTCGCTGCCAACTTTTAGAAGGGTAACAGAGGTAGTCCCTGAAGATGTGCTTCATCACCAGCAAAGAACACAATGAAGTTTGTCACAGATGCATGTGTAATAGCTTTCATGCCATGGGTAAATCCTATGAAAGCGATATTTACTACTGCTTCATCCTTCACTTGGAGGCAACATTGGCTGAGCATGGCTCTACACTGCATCATCTCAGTGGTGGCTACTCTAAGGGACCTGAGGGACACTGCCATCTGTGACTGCCCCTGCCCAACACCTCCCCCAAACTCCCCTCACCCTGCTGTGGTGACTGTGGTGCCCAGGAAGCAGTGGACATGGACGTGTGCTTCATCCAAGAGGTGGTCAGCTGGAGACATGGTGCCTGGGGTGGATCCTATGTGGCGCTGCCTGCAAATGGGGAAAAAACAGGAGAGGCAATGCTGGGAAGGCATCTGCTGGTAGCCAGCAAGTGGTATCCCAGCAGTTACTGGTGGCTTTTCCCAGGGCTGAGGGGACAACAGAGGTGAGGAGCAGCATGTCAGCTGCAGTTCCAACCAAGGTGATATACAGCTTCTCTACAACTCAGGACAACCTTGCTGCTGAATGCTGTGCCCTGGCTAGCTCTACAAAGGCTGGCGGTTGCATGTGGCCACCACCCTGCCAGGTGATTGGTGATGAGTGGTCCCATGTGGTTTAGCTTTACTGAGAATCCCCTTTTTGCAGGCAGAAGGTCTTGTTTCTGGTCTCAAAGTGCCTTGCAAAATGAATTGTTGTTTTCTGGGCAGCCTTACTAGGAAACGCGTCTCATGCAGTTGCTGGGAACTGGCAGAAATGTCCTGGTCTGCAGAGTGTAAATTAGGAAAATGCATTCATATTCTCATGGATTTTCCTTGAGAAAAAGCCAGCAGTGGGAGTGTGTTAGACTGGTAAAAAACAATTCAAGACAAAAATCCCACTGAGAGCACTGAGAGGNTTTTTTTTTTTTTTTCCTTTGGTCTGGTTGCTTCTAATTGTGGTAAGGAGCAAACACATTCCTCTTTGATTTTCATTGGCAAGGTCTCTAGGACTGTGCGACTGCCAATGCATTTGCTGTGACTGGTTTTGCATTTCCTCCTCTCTTCTTCCCCTCTTCCACCCCCTCCTTCATCTTACTGGTATTATGACCAATCCCTCTGCAAATACCTCTTTCACAGCCAGCATAAGCGCTCTCCCTCTTGTTTTTCTTTCTTCAAAACTCATCTCTATCTCTTTTGGCCAGCTGCAGCCTTCCTAGAGCAACTTCTACCTGACAAAAGAAGATACCTTTGATAGTCAGACATGGCTGTAAAGTTGAAACACATGCGTGGTTCAGATACCGATGAACTTTAATTTATCTCAATTCATTAGCAATTTTTAAAACCACAGTTAATGGAAGACAGCCTGTAAAATAATTGGAAATAAATGCTGAAGGAGAAATGCTGGGGGGAGGAAGGAAGGGAAGCAGCTTACAGCAGGAGTCTAAGCCACTGTTTCATCTTCAGGCCAGTCCAGTTTTGAACTCTGATGGGAAAGGTCATGAATTTTAAAATGTGTCTCACTGCAGACAGCTCTAATCATAAAGCTAACACTATCTGCAGTGCATGTCTGACCATGTGAGACTAGCGGCTGACTGAAGAGAGAGACTGACGTTCAAGAGCAGGATGCCGCTTTGAGCAGGAAGGTGTGGGATAAGCAGAACCGATGCCGTATCTGTCAGTGCTGGCATGAAGCACCCGGCTTCCAGGGGGTGGAGGGAAGCATGCTGTTCCCAGCGGGGTCCTCACGGGGCTCGCTGCAGCAGAAGGAGTAGATGGCATGTTGTTTGCCTCTGCTTGGCTCCTCCAGGATCCACCATTTCCCCTTTCTGCATGTGGGTTAGGTAGTATAACGCTTTACTGCTTTAGCTCACAATCTGTGTTCTTGGTTTTAATACCATTTCCAAGCCATTATGCTCTGAAGTCTGCAGAAGTTGGAGTGATCACTGCAGCTGCTCTTGGGAATTGTCATTCTGCCATTTGCCAGGCTTTGTTTGAAATCAAGGGATGCTAATGTTTTGGCAGCCAGGGTATAGTGATCCTGAGAAAGGAGTTGTGGTCAGTGTCTATCTCAATCTTAATTGTTTCTTAATTGGATGCTGCTGAGGTTCAGTTATTTGCAAGATTTGAGAAAGCACTTGATTCTCTCTCTGACTTCATCTGCACTCTCCAAAATCTTTCCACTGTATGTCAACCACATCTTGGGCTCTGCTCTTCCTAGCACGTATGGAAGCATGGTCCGCTGGTGTTAATCACCACGTGGTGTCTAGACATGCTGAAAACAATTAAGCAACTGTGACATCTGCTTGATTGGCCTGTGTTGTTGGGAAACTTGACCCTATTTATAAACAATTTTCAAATCCAGGTTTCAACCATGACATAATAATAAACATGAAGTGTCTTCACGGAATATATTCACATCTTCATGGTCAACATGATCTCTGAGGAGGGGTGGGCTCATTCTGGAAGGTTAGGACTTGGGACAGGGGCATACGGGTTCAAGTTTTAGGTCTGGCACACACTTCACATCTGACCTCTTGCTGAGTTGTACACTCTTGTTGTGTCTGGAAAAAATGGCAATGGTAATACCTGGGGTCAGACTGATTATTCAGATTGTGGCCACTAATTTGATTGTTAACTAAAAAAGTCCCCATGATCTCAGTGTAGCTCAGTGATTTATTGTATAGTCTTAGTGTTGTGTGAACAAGAGCCAGAGCTAAGCTGGAATTTCTCTTGATTCTGCAGCAGCAGCAAACTCCAAATCAGAGATTATTTTTAGTGTGTCGTATTGCAATCACTAGATTTTTCAGTGCGTGACGTGGAGCAGAATTTTCAAGAGCATCTGGTCCTTGGCTGCTAAGTGTTTACATTGCTTCTGAGTATGGGATTTAGGGCTCTGACAGAGGATCTCTGGTAGATTTAACTGTTGCAAACATTATCTTCTTTAGCACCCCTGCCAAAAATCGCTGTCTCATAGCAAGAAGAAATCACAGTGAGGAATAGTGTCCCACTGGTGACTTGGTGGGGACAGTGCTGTGGGGGCTTGGGGGGCTTGTTTGTTTGTTTGGTTTGTTTTGTTTTTTCCATGCATCCTCCAGCAGTTTATCATCACCATGGACAAAACCTAAAGATTTACTGAGGTGTTGTCCCTAAGCTGCTTATGCTGTGAGTCTGGTGAGCATTTAGTGGTGTGAGAGCGACGGTGATGTGTTCGCAGGCAGGTGACCTCTCCCACAGCTCACTGTGAAAGAGACGGGCATCAGCAGCTGAATAACCACTAGAGACAATTTGGGAAGCCCTGGCTGTGTGCTGGTGTAACGCAGGGAAAAAGTCAGTACTGGGGAGCCTCTAAGTGGGGCTAGCCTTAGTGCCTTCAAGCAAGGCTAAGTTTACCCCTACATCTCTCCTTGGTGAACTGCTGGTGAGTTTACAAGATGCTCTCAGCTCTGAAGCAACTGCTACTAATGTAAGCTGCCCTGCTTGTCTCACATCCGACTTGTGATTTCTGTGGCCGTGTCTTTTACGGTAGTGTCTATAGAAGTAGAGAAGTATAACGAGGTATTTATTTGCCAAGCCTTTTCTGTTGTGTTTCAGCCTCTCCTCTCCCCCCTCCCCTGGCTTATCACTGGTGTAAGCTGGTGTAAAGTCCTTTGAACGAAGACATCAAAGGACAATTGCATCTCTGTTCTTTAACCAGGCTTATAAAGAGATTGTGATAAAGGACAACAATACATGTCAGTGTTGCCCAGTTATTGTTCTGGGCTTTGTAGTTTTATTAGGAAATAATTTCTCACCCTGTGTGGCTTCTGGTGAGTTTTTGTTTTCTGTGCTGCTGGATTTGATCTGCCCACTGAAAGACCTGCCACAGAACTGAGAGTTTCGCCAGCTGTGAGTTAAGAGGGAGACATGACTGAAAAAGTTCAAGCTCTGCTTCCTAGCAGCCAATTTACCATCTGTCTTCCTTTTCCTTACCCCCCTTTTATAGCAAAAATGCAAACAATTTGTTTGACCTCTGCTGAATCCGTACAACTCTGGGCTTTTAATGTGTTGCTCTAACAAATAAAAACCAAACGTGACAGCAGCAGCAACCACCCTGGATTCAAAACCAATAAATCTAGGTAGCAGCAAGGTCTGTTGCCAGAAGTGGTAAGAAGCTATCAAAGGCTTTCTTCTTCATCAATGCATCTCTTCTTTTCCTCTCCTTTCACACCACCCCTGGGGAAAAGGTAAAGTTGAATCCTGTCTGCCACAGTGTATGGCTGAAAATTTGCCACTCCTCCAGACCAAGAGAGAGTGAAGCCCTCAAATATGATGCCCAGTGTGAGGAGGCAGGATGAGGTGGATAGGTAATTCCTAGCACTCCTGTCCTTCCATCTCCTGGTGGCATGCCTCTGCCTTTGACTGTGCACCAGTTCTGGTGCTCCTGAGGCTTTTACATGAACTGTCTCAGTTCGCTAGTCCACTAGAACAAGATGGTCCTCAGTGGATCTGGGGAGCTGAACCTGCTCATAGCAGTCTCTGATGGGCACCAGAGCTGATGCGAGGAGAGGGGGAGAGGAGCCAGGTCTTTCTTTTGGTAGTGGTGAACCGCTAGCCTGGCTTAAGTGCATGTGGAAATACAGACAGGTGTTGCGTTACAACAGTATTGCGCAAGCGGTGCAATTGCCAGCCAACGATAATAGCTCTGTCTGTCTCCTAAAGAGACTTCTTCTCAGAAGCATTGCTGATGCTGGTATAAATTGGGTGCCGCTCCAACCAATGTGTCATTTGTCTGGTAGACTATGAAATGCTGTTGCAAAACTGGCCTGTGTTTCAAGACTTTGTCTTTATCATATTGACCCCAGTGGAAATCCATGCTGCTAAATGACTCATTCTTCCTATTCTTCACCCTCAAATAGGTACTTGTGCCACCAATCCACGTTATTGAAAAACTGTTAGGAAAAAAAAAAAAAGAAATCACACTTCAGTTTTCCACGCTTAAAACAAAACCTTATGAAGTCCCCGTTCCAGCCTGCTGAAGCAGCCTTTGCTTTCCAAGCAAATCTCTGTAGGAAGAGATGAGAACTGGTGGGAAAATCACCTCAGAGCTCGTGTTTTGCTGAGGTTGGAGATGGGCAGCCTGACATTCTTGCACAAAACATTTTCTATTTTAGTGCATCTTAAGTAGCTTGGAATAAGAAAAGAAAGCCTTTTCTTGGGTTTAGTGAAACTACAAAGCTATCCTATAATTGGGGACCATCCTGGACAAATAATGGGGTGGCAGGAACCTATGGAAGAAAGGGGGAGGAAAAGGGTTTAGTATGGAAAATGAAGCTCACAGCCAAAGATGTACTTAACCTGATAAGTAGGCTTGAAACATGAGCTGAGATGCTAATCCCCTCAGGACAAATCTGAATCCTCCTTTTTGGGGTGTGAGGGTGACTTTATACCTGCCTTGAGTACTTGGAAAAACCCTTTCTGAAAACAGGGGAAGGGTGCTTTCCATTGTCAAGGAAGTAGCACATAACTGGGAGCAAGGAGCCAGGACCCTCAGTGACCTCAGTCTTGGTCCCACTTACAATCTCTATTTCTCCCCTACTCTTTGCATGTTGGTGTGCAACCAGTATGCTTTGAAAGGCCACATGAGCAATTTACCAAGAGTTTTCTCTGAGGTTTTACCATATCCTGGAAAACCGTGACCAGCTGTCCTGTGAATTTCTATTCTTTACTTTAACCAGGCACAACAAACCCATAGCTTGTACACTTTTCATCTGTGGTGGGAGTGAAGAGTAGTTCAAGAGCAGACCTTATTTCATATGGGGAGCCTCTTTTTTCTTTTCCTTTTTTTTGCTTAGTTACTTCATAAACTTTAGTTCCAGTTACCCTTGGCTCTTGGTGGCATTTCCATATCACAGAGCTGTTGCTTCATTCCGTGTTTTCAACAACTGAAATATATCATGGGATTTTGTTGTAATGCAGGAAATTGCCTTCACATTAACAATCTGCCACTTCTGTAAACAAGAAATCCATGGATGTGACATGTCAGCGCTCAACAGGAGGAGTCCTGACTACCTTAGCAAACCGATACATTCCTCGGTGGAAAACCTGGGTGCTAGGCATACCTATGCAATGACACTATTGCCTTCACTTATTTTTAGGGCAGGGGCTAGGTCCTTGCTCAGGATAGTTGGGAGCAGAGAACATGCACTGGAATCCCTCCAAACCTGCTCTTTACATGCACTTTGCTACCTAAAGTTGCCTGAGGTCACGGGGTTGCATGTTGGGATTTTTATCCCCCTGCCTTTAATAGCATTTTAATAAGCAGTAAGTGTATTGTGGATGGCAATATAGCTTTTCCAGCTAAGCCCACTTGTCTCTCACATAGGCCACTTACTCTCGCCTGTGAGCACAGCTGCTTTGACTCCGTAATGACAGCTGTGTGGATATATGAACTGTGGCAGTGGGCTGGCAGCCACTTCATTGTCAGCTCCCCTTTGTTCTCCCAGAAAAGAGAAGGCACAATAGGGAAGGTTTCATCCACATGTCAGACATATGAGGGACAAAGGGATGACGGGAATGGACTGAACTACACAATCCAGGCGCGTTCTTTTAGCTCAGTTTAGAAACAGTGTGGTGACCGGACATGGTTGACAGTTGTAATTAGCCAATGGGCAATTACGTCATGGTAAAGCTTCTACACAACCTTAGATTTTGTGAAAGGCCATTTGTCCTGTTTTAAGGTAAAACAAACCAATTTTCTGTTCAGTAATTTTATGTTTTTAGCTGGGCCTCTTCTAACTAACTAAAGTCTGAAATTAACAGCACATTGTTCAGAAACTGTTCCGTCTCACAGTGACCCGATTAGACCAAGGGGTGGTGCAGAGAGGCCCTTGTTCATACTTATCTAGCAAACAACCAAGGTCAGGTAATTTTGTTATTTGCCCCATTGGAGGGTTGGAAGCGGAAAAACCTAGAGGGGTTACACTTGTAGGGAGGAGCAGCCAGGACAGGTGACCCAAAACTGATCAACTGGGGTATTCCATCCCATCCGCATCATGCTCAGTATAAAAGCTGAGGGATCAAAGGGTCAACCCTCTTCCTTCAATGGCCGACATCTGAGGAGGACCCTGTCTGTTCGTCTGCCTTTGATCCTGATCCAGAATCCAGCTCCTGTTGGTCACTGCGTCCAGCCTGGGATGTTCACTGATGCTGCTGGTGATGTGTTCATTGTCCTGGGAGCTTGATACGGTTTTGCATAGATATATAGACTGTATGCTTTTTTTTTTCTTTCTTTTATACTTTAAAGTAGTTTAGTTTTTCTAAACTCTTGAATCTCTTTAATCCCTTCCTTTCTTTTCCTTAGGCGGGGAGGGAGGGGTCATCATCTGTCTGATTGGTCAAAACCATGACACCATTTCACATGGTGAGTGACATTTAAGGGATGTATTAATCCTCTGCACCTCAGCAACCTCTCGAGCTGGTGGTGGATGTTCAACGTGGGAGTAAGTCAGGGTTTGTCAGAAAGGTGGGATATCTTCCCTTGGGACAGCTCGGTCCTCTCGGGAGAAAGCAGAAGCTCTCTGGCACATGCAAGCCCTTAATCAGGTCTAAAGCAGAGAACCAGCAGACATCAAAGTGAAATTCAGGTTGAGAACAACTGCTCTGAGATTAACTGGAAATGTTAATCAGGTAAACTGTCTGAGACAAAATGTGGTTGGTACGTGAGGAGCAGAGGGGATGCCAATGAAGAGTGCCGTGGCAAGGTGGCTGTATCCTGAGGGAGAACTAGAGGAAAGACTTAATTTATAGCCTGAGGCACAGGTTAGTGGGAGGAAAAAGAATGATAATCTCATAAATCAGTATTTCTTTTTGAATCTGGGCTAATATTTGGCAGGCATATAAGCCCTGTTGCAAGGTCTTGGTTTGAAAGTGTTACACTTCATCTACTGCATAGTATTTCCTGAGAGCTTTCACCTGCTATGCTAAATGTGGGTCGTCTTCAGGGAATCCCCTCCAGCCCATCTCCCCAGACCAGTTTACACAAGGTTTTCACAGGATGCCTCTGACTAAAATAAGAAGCTAAGGTCACCAGAGACGAGGGGAAAGGCAAAAAGGGATGATAAACGTGTCCAGGCTGGATTTTTCAGTAGTCTCATTTTTACTGCGCTCTCTCTGTGTAACTGGAAACCCTCAGGAAAACCTATGGAGAATATGAATGTAAAAATTTAGTGTAGTGATTTTCATTGGAAAGGGCCTGTTTGTCACTTGGAACATTTGGGATGAAACAGGCAAAAGAGAGGCTGCTTCTTCGTTGTTTATTTATTTATTAAGGAAGAAAAAGCGTGGTTATAATTGTTAACCTGGTGTGATGAGTGTGGCTTTGCAATTGGATGTGACTTGTGTAATGAGTACCAGTGCAGCGCAACCCTTCACAATCAGCCAAATTTACATTTTTGTCTGAACCAAGCAGGTTTTAGAATATCTTATCAAGATTTTAAATTTTGTCCTTATTTGGACCAGAAATATTTTGACAATGTGAAAAATCTCACAGGATGGAGAAACTATTTCCTGATGTTTTCTACCAAGGTGAAACTCTAAAATGTTTTGTTTTGTTTTTTTCACTTGCTTTCTTTTTAATTACTTGTTATGACTTAAAAACGAAAAAGGTATTTGGAATTTCTCAAAGCTTTGATCTATATAATCTCGTGTATCTCCTACTGGTCTCAAATAAATGTATTTAGTACCTGAAAACCCACCTTCAGTTTAACCAAAACCTGTTTGCAGCATTTTTTTCATGCTAACAGTGACAGATATCCCACATGCTGGCAGATATCCATCTTCTGCCTGCCTAAAACCACAAAGAATTGTAGGGAATTAGGGAATTTGTTGTCTGCCTGATTGCTTTTACGCGCTTAGGCTATACATAGCAGTGTTGGCTTGGGGTCATTTAAGGCTCCTCCATGTCACTGGAACGCTTTTCTTTTCCAGTGTTCACAAGGGTGACAGTGTGGACAGGGTTCGGTCTCCACTATTTTACACCAAGGTTTAAGGTACATTCACGTTGCTCTTGAACCTTAATCTAAACAGGGCATAAAGTGAACCCCTAGGCTTGAATCTAAATCCACTGGGGACAGCAACCAGCGTGGGACTCTGTCCTGTCTCCTTTCCTTAATCAAAGCTCACTGAAGCACCTGGAAACATCCTTACAATATCCAAACTAAAATTTTATTATTTTTAAGGATGTGCCTGAATTCCAATAGTTTAGGGAAAATTAATTTGGGTTCTTTGGTTAATTTAGGCTCTCTCTTCAACAGTGAGAATTCCACAGCTGTGTTCTACTACCCAGGTTTGGTTTTGTTGATTTAATTTAGGCCAGGGAAAATATAAATAATTCTTTGTTCTATCTCTGAAAGGGAAAGCCTCTTTAAAGTGTGTGTGCATACTTGCACTTCCTATAATTCTATTTAGAATACAAAATTGCATTTATTTTTAGACACCAAAACCAAGACAACTTTTCTGTCTTTATAACTTTGTAATTGTTGGGTATCAGGAAGACATCTTTCAAGTGTACCATAGATGACATGCTCATCCCATGCTCACGTTTAAGATGACATGCTCATCCTCCTCCTGTACTTTAAATCACTCCTCAGGAATAAGTATTTGGGACAAAGATATTTCATTTCATGGAGAAATAATCCTTTCCAGAAATGAGTATTCCAATTCAAGTATTTGAACATACTATCTTATTGCAATCAAATATGATTATATTAAAATAATAAATGATATGGTCTAAAAAATAATGTGTGATATATGTATTGAAACAGACACATGTCAAATACAACAGTGGGTTTAAAAAAATAAATACTCTTTAAATGAATGTATACAGACAGCCGGTTTGGTAAAATATTGATGTGGAATTATAGCTGGTTAGTCACATATACAGTTCTACAGATTTTAAATTTATCTTTTAAAAATAAATAGCTGTAACTAAATAATAACTGTAAATAAATATAGCTGTAACTAAAAATAGTAACTAAATAGCTGTAACTAAAATAATTCATTAAGAGTAAGTAGACTTAAGATACGTGGCTCTGTTTTTTGTCAGGTTTATTCAAATTACAAATTGGGTTAAATATCTAGAAATTGGTATTCTAACTCTGATCTGACAAAGAAATGCTTGTCACCCTGCAAATAAATGTTGCCCTTCTCAGTATCTATCTCAGTCTAGAAAAGCTTGCTTTTACATCAGGAATTTCCATTTCTAATTCTAAACTGAGCTGGGTTGACAAATCAAGGGCAGACTTAGAATATTATGGATTTTTTCCACCTTGGTTGATTAACCTCATACATTTTATTTGAATAATGTCTAAAAGTTCTAATTAGTAATGACTAATCTGCCCCCCCGATGCTTCCTATTGATTTTGCCTGCAGTAAACTAATCTAATTGTCCTCTGTATCAGAGACGGGGTGGGTATTGAAATAACCAGCTCCTCAGTGGGCCTTATGAGGGCCATCAGAGTAGCAATGAGGAATGGGGTGACTCTCTGGGGCACCAGAAAAAAAGCCAGGCCATGGAGTTGGGTAAAGAGAGGATTTACCCTGCGTGCTGAGGCAGTGGAGAAGTCCTGGATGAGCAGTGGTGCTGTCAGTGAGGGCGTAGAGATCATCCCGCTCCCATATGAAGAGACGAGTCAGAGACCCAGACATGAGATGAGAAGGATGGTGTCTTGAGTACTGTAGCGGGGGAGAAGAGGGGGCTTAACTAGCAACAGTTCACTGATTAAAATGTCTTTCAGGTCTGTGTCTGAGTCACAGGGGGCTTTAGTGCCACCCCCAAAATGATAGTGTTCACACAACTATAAGACAACATCTATATTATTGCTTCCTTTGATAGCATTGTGTTTACGGAGGCTTTGATATTGTCAATAAAAACTAATGCACCATTGGAACTTGACTGTTAAAAAGAAAAAAAAACAACTCTCAGCCTAAAAGCAAAGTGTTTAATAAAATGTCAAAGCAAAGCCCCTCCCCCCCTTTTTTAACTATTTGTAAAAATATCTCAAAATAGAAGTTCAAGCTGATTTATTTTATGTTTTAGTAGAGTAAAAACAGTGTTTCCTTCTTCAAAACTGCATTTCAGAAGTGATTAGTCAATAATGTAGACTTTTTCTGATGTTTAAAATGAGGTGTCAGTATGTGAGTTGTACTGAGATAGATTGTGTGTTCATTGATGGCTTCATGTGGATTGAAGTTTCTGGTTTTACTTAAATTACAGTAGGATAGGTTTGTCTATTTATTATCCCTGTGAAAATGATATTAATAAATTATTCTAAGTAGCTCAACCAGTTTTTTCCCCTCAACTACTCCTGTTGCTGATTTGTCAGGGCAGTAAGCTATCACGTTCCCCTCAGTACCTATTCTTGCAGCTTTCTGCACTGAATATGTGTTTTGGAAACAATCCAGCCTGATCCTACAAATCCTGTTTGTCTGTGTGGTTTGTTTTACAAGAGCACTCACATGAGATAGGAGTGTGTGGGGCTTCTTTGCCTTTTTTTTCCTGAAAAGTCAATAAATGATTGGCAGATCCTGACTCACTTTTTGCTGCCCGTCCTTGGACTGCCACGGGGTTTGGTTGCCAGTTACATCCAGCCAACATCACCAATACCCTAAACACTTCTACCACATCTTTTCTGTGTCCTTAGCGAACTGCTTGGAAGAGGAAAAAGAAGGTTGCCTTTTCAGCATTACTGGTGACACAGTGTGATGTTCTTGCTCCTTGGTGATTCTCCTGTGGTCTAGCAGCTAGCCCTTACTCAAAGGAATGCTGCCAGCTTTAGAGATTTTTATAGTCGTTCTTGGAGGCTTGGTTTTTACTGTGGTGAGAGCCTGCTTTTCTGTCAGGCTCATGGTAGGTTTGGGAAGGCACCTTTGCGTTTTGTGGGCTTTGTTTTGGTGGGCAGTGCATCATCAGCACTGCAATGTGTGCCAAGAAGTGGTGGTGGAATTAATGTGTATACAGGGTCAGATGTTCATTACATCTCTAGATACAGCAACTAGCAATCTGTGGACCATGAGAATGATATGGGAGATACCAGTGGGGAGCTAAGGAAAGGCTTAATAGGGAAAGGTTACATGGACCACATCAGCTGATGTACTGGAGCATGATAGAAGCAGACCCTCAGGAGAAACTTAGGCATGGAAACCTTGCAAAGTCTAGTGCAATGCACTGGTTGTCTGTCCAATAGCTGGTGGAGGAGGGATGCCCTGAGAGCTTGAGTAAGGGGGAATAAGAAGAAACCGAACCAGAAAACTTTGAATTTAAAAACTGGATGTTTATGTTTGGCCCAACTACAGATGGGGAGTGAACAGTGAGGTTTACCAGGCTGAAATGTAGAGGCAAGTGAAACAGATCTGGCAGTTAACCCTAGTGGGGACTGAAATCCAATGGTATATGTGGAAGAGACCCAAAGATGTTTAAGTAAGAAGGTAGAATAAATGAGAACCCAAATGAAAGACACATTTATGAGGAGAAAACCTTGAAGGGTGGTTTTCGGATGACATTGAGGTTGAAAAAGCGTCAGGGGTTGGGATATAGGCAGACTTTGTGGAGGAAAAGAAGAGTGAGTCAAAAATAGCTTTTGGAGGAAGCTGGAGCAGGAAGGGCCAAATAAAGCAGGTATGTGAGAGCTGACAGGAAGATGTGTGATACAGAGGCAGAGATGTTTGAGGGATTATCCTGGTGGCAAGAGTCTATATGTATGAATCACCAGCCTAGAAAGCAGTATCCAATCGTATGAGGGCAGGTGAGATTTGCCAGAAAGGGAGGGTGAAGAGAGAACATCAAAAATCCTGGAAAAATAAGCACGTTGGAGAGGGCAGCTTTTCAAGCGCCGGCATCAATGCATTTAGTGGTTACAGAGAGGAGAACTTGATTGGTATCTCCTGTGCTGAGCATAAGGAGGGTTGCTAATGAGTAAAATATTTCGAAATGGAAGAAAATGTTGAAAGCAACAAAGTCAGTCATATTCTGAATGAAGCCAGGGAGTCTTGCCAGAGGAACGGAGGAGCCAATGCAGTGAGTTGTCTCCTTGGTTATTCTTCTCTCTCCTTGGCACTATGCTTGCTGTTTGTGAAGGCTCCTTCCAGGCTGCTCGATTCCAGCAAAGCAAGCGTGAGTCGAGGCCTTTTGCTTGGATGTAAAACCTGGGCAAGGCGGAAAATTGCACAAACCCTAGAAGTACCGCAGAGGCTGGAAGGAGCTGATGGTTGGCCGCAGGGCTGTGGAGTCATTTAAGGCCTCTGATGGGAATTTTCTCTCTTTTCACAGTATATTAATAGCATAAAGCTCCTTAGCTCTTTCGGGGTCTCTGGAAATAGATGAGTAGTCAGAGTATGTACTGACAGCGTGTGCTCTGATTGAGTAGTGGTTTAGTGTGTTTATTATTCAGCTTCCACCCTGTGATGCTGTGCCAGAGGAACAGAAAGAGCTGCTGCAGCTGGAGGGTGGGGGGAAGAGAGAGGGAGAATGAGGGGGACAGGATGAAATGAGAGAGCACAAGGTACGGCGGGCATGCATAGAGTTGGTTAGAAAGCAAAAAAGAGTCTGGAGAACCTTTGGTGCGAGAAACATTAAAAGCCCAGCCAGTGGGAGCTAAGGGAATATAAAGGAAAAGTATGAGCTATGAGGGGGAAATACGTAATAGCACTGCAGAGGAAATTGAATTTATTGTTACTTGGTGTGGGTGGCTGTATTTCCCATCCCCTTGTCTTCACTTGAATACAGTTCTTCTGAGTAATGATGTGACCTCAGCCAATGAGGATAAATTCAAGATCCGTGGTATTGTTAGAGCCTGCTCTGGAGGTGCATTTCTTGCCTTGTTTTTGAGAATCAGGATAGTTTCTTTTAAATAATGGGAGTAGGATTTTGCTATGAAATGCCGCTTTAAATAAACTACAACTTCATGCAGTGGATAGCTGTGAAATAACAGCCCAGGCAAGAAAAATGATGTATGTGAGGAGAGGATAGTGAGGAGATGGTGAAATTCTGAAAAGAAGCCTTTGTGTTTCTTTTCCTAAGCTAAAAAGTGTTTTGCTGGTAACTACATGGCTTCTCTGTGTGGTTTGGTATGCCGTTTGTTTTCTTGTTGCAAGCCATGCTGCAGGGAGTGCAAACTGAGCAGTGAAGTACAGTTCTGAATGGTGTAAGAAATGCATCTTGGCTTAGATATTTTCAAGTGTGTTCATGTGTACTGTCTTGAGGCTACAAGATCTGGGGCTTTTCCCCCATTTGAGCTATTTTGAATGATCTGTTTATGCTGCCCATAAAAACGTTCCGTGGTTCCAAGTTCTGCAGGGAAAAGCAGGACACCTGGCATTAATGCCTCACCAGAACAGGCTGCAGAAGATTAGTTAACTTCACTTCCTTCCTTCTACCCCAAAGTAAAACCTAACTGTGTTAATTTTGCTTACATCACTGTGGACGGCAACATTCTGGGTCCTGCAGACCTTTATACTGATGCTTTCATTTTCCTTTGTGGATTCCTCAACTTTGACAGACCCTCCATGCAAAACACCACTGCAGAGATTTATCTTCTGAAATCTGCTGCTCTGCTCATGTCAATGTTCTCCTCAAATATCTTCACAGTTATGTCCTTCATCATACCAAATTCAAGTATCGTGGCTGCTGCTTCTTTATTTCACTGCCCTTTCCCAATTCATTGTACTTAATCTGCCTTATTTGCCTCAGAAAACCGTGTTGTCAGTACACATCTGTTTAAATTTTGAACAATTTTGAGCAATTTTGAAAGAGCAGTGGGTATCTCCAAGATCTGATGCTTTTACAGGCATTGTGTAAACATGGAGGAGAGTCTGTTACTGATTTACAGAAGGAAAAGGGAATCAGTTGGATACATCTTGCATGTGACAGCTCTTAGAGCCCATGCTTCCTCAGTTCTGGTGCCTAGTCATTAGCTTTTTCTTTTTCTCATGTCTGACCCCCCCTTGCCGCCTGCACCTTGCCTTCCCAAATTCCCAGCCGATATACCTTGCTGTGTCCTTACATCATCACGTTCCTCGGTAGAAGGAGACTTTCCTGAGTTGCTTTCCTCCATGTCTCTCCAAACTGTTCACTGTTACTGGCGTGGTGTTCAACACAAAACATTTATGGCAGGTGAGGGGAGATCACAGCATACATTTAACAATCACCTGGCAGTGTTTCCACTCCCTTCTTTCAGCTTTCTCACCTCCCTGGCTTGCTCTTTTGTGTGTGAATTGCTATGTACTTGTATATAAAGCAGATAAACAATGATGTATATTTTAAACAGGTTAAGTCCCCTAGCATAGATCCAGTTATACTGAAACACTTTCAGCTGTAATGGGTCTCCTAGGCCAAGCTACATTAAGAGGGCTTTGACAGCACATCTGTACACTTCTGTGAGCGTCGCTTGTTATTGTTTATTCCTGCCTCAGTATTTCCAGCATTATCTATCCATGTATACATGCTTGCCAGGTTTTCTGCATCTGCTTTGCTCTATGGCCACCTTGGTAGAAAATAGAAGCCCTAAGGTAGGTAGTTTTACTACAGCAAATGCTACCTGGACCAGGGGTGCTGTATCTGTTGGGAAAAAGCACTTGTATATTGTTGGAGGAAGACTGTTCTGTCCTACACGAGCACGACTAACTTCCCTGCGCTCCAGACAAGAGGATCAACTTTTGCACAAGGATAAATCCTACTATCTCCAGGTCCCACAGAAAAAAACACTCTCAAAATCAAGCTTTGGGATATTGACCTGACTCTTGTGCCTCATTGCCTTGTGCACATTTATTCATTTCAGTAATAGGCACAGAAAAGGAAAAACACTTAGATGACTACTGTGAAAATGAGTGTATTAAACCACTGAAATGAAAGGAGCATATGGAGAAAAGAGATGAAACGGATCCCCCTCCAAAAGGCTATTATTTGGCTACACCTCAGAAGGAAATAGTGTGCCAGCTGCTGCAATAGCCCTGGAGGAAAAAAACATTTTGCAGCAAGGTGGAGGGGGTGGAGTGGGGTTGAAAGACTAATGGAGTCCCTTAATAAAAACGGACTTGTCTGTATTAAGGAGAGAAGTGGAGCGCTGGGTTGCAATGAAATCACTGCAGCGTAAGAGGCTTGTAATTTTGCTCTTTGCTTGAGTCCTTAGTCCTTGCAGCTGTAGGAGCTCAGTGAGCTTATGTGGTGGGTACTCGTTGTTCAGCACTTATCCATGCTTACAGAGAGCTCACAGCACCTCTGGAAGCCTGGTAAGTTCTTTCCCCTAGTTGTAGAAATAACCAAAGTGAATTGCTCAAGGTAATACAAAGCATAGCTGTGTTGCACAGCAAGCACGTAGCATGTAGCTCTTGGACACTTTGAAAATCCCCCCAGTGCAGAGTGGTGCCGCATGAAGGTGGTGGCAAAGGTCCAGAAAGCAGTAAAGCCAAGCTTGAGTGCTCAGGTAGACTATTCAACAACTTGGCTGCACTGCTTCCAGTTCTGGGCACTTCCTTGGGATTTTTTCCATCATTTAATGGGGGAGATATGCCCTGAGACTCTGTTACAACCTGCAGAGGCTCAGCTTCAGCCATTGGGCAGCAGCTGCCTGGCAAGAGGATGCTGACGCTACGTGCCCAACAACATGGGCACTGCACCAGTGTCCCCCAAGTGTGCAAGAAACGGGAATATAAAAGCATCCATTTGTCCTTTTTTTGATCAAGGTTGCTATTTCTTAGGGTCTTTGAGAGAAGGAGATTAGGTGGACTGAAACTCATTATCAGGGCAAGAGAGGAATCCTTCTAGTGATGAAAGAGACTTCAGTGTGTCCCGTTCCCATCCCCACTGGGATAAGGTTACGTTATGATGTTATTGTAGTGAGATATCAGATTGGTTGAAAATATCCACTGCAGTGCAGTTTTGCAAAGCTTGGCTTGGGAAGCAATATTTTGATTTTGTTGGTTTCGTTTGTTTGATTGTTGTCCTTTTTTTCTTCCCCTCCCCCCCCAAATAAGTCCATAAAGAATAAGTTCAGGAAGTTTCTTTAAAATTATAAACTGTCTGATGTAAATGACTGTTCAGCAACAGGAAAGATGAGCCCTGGTATCATGCTGAAAAGTGAAATCTAACTTTGGAAAGTGTTTCTTCAAATGTAATATAACAAAATATATGCTTATTTCTTCTGAAGTGTCTAAGGTTTGTATTTATGTGAGAGAGCTCAGCATATTATTCCCTAGAGGATAAGTAACAAAATGCAAATAAAATAATTTTTAAAAAATCACAATCATCCAATGAATACTTCCATTAAAAGAATTAACAAAGGCCAGGCAACCTCCAAAGCAAATGGCCAAATACTGTAGCATGTGTTTGTGAAAGTGTCAGTGTTTTCTAGCTGCTGTTAACTCTTTCTAAATATGAAAAGGAAGCATTTCAATCCTGTTATGTTCCTTTTCTCCTCCATCCTTCAGTAAGTGCTGCTGGGGTCTCTGTCTCTGCCAGGAATGGAAACTCTCTTGGTAAAAAAAATCTTCACCAAAACGTCTAGTGGAAAATATAACTAATGCAGACTATTCTGAGCAGTAGATAAAATCAGCCAGAATTTACCTATCAAAGTCGGGCAATTTCCAGTCAACACAAAGCTCTGCTAGCTTACAAAAAGATAGAAAAAAAAACAGAAAAGAAGTGAGGCAGAGCTGAGGGTGAGGGAAGCTGCGGAAATTCTACTTCCACAGCCTAAATTAATGGACGGAGAGTGAAAGGATGGCTGTGGTTTGGGTTTTTTTTCCAACCAAGAGGACAAGAGTTGATTTAAGGTGATTTCTCAGGTGATAGTCTTAAAGGGACTCTGATAAGTTTTTAACTTACTCTCCTTGCTCGTAAATGCCATTAATGTTTTTCTCACCCGGAGGCAAGCGCAGTGAAATTGTGTCGTTATTTGGTGTCATTCAGTTATGAAGGGTCTGTAAGTGTGTTACTGGACCAACCTATTTTTTTAAGGTTTTCCTTTAATAGAGGAGATTTTTTTTTTCTACGTAAATTACATATGACTTTATACATTATAGTACAGCACATCCACGAAAGCTAGATAACCCCCCCCTCAACAGACACCGAGAAAACACTACTCTAAATCTGAAACTATCTGAATTTGCCTGGTGTGAGTGTGTCAGCCGAAGCCAGCTCCTCTCTAACCAGTCTGCATTGTGCATTTTGGTGCATTCAAGACAAGCTGTAGGACTGCAAAGCTCCTGAGATTAAAACTCTGGACATTTCACATTCATGAAGCATTTAAAGTGCTTCGATTTTTGTCACTTGGGACATAATGCACAAACTGAAGTCAGGGTGACCCTCCAGGCCAGGTTCCTACAGAGCCATTACAATGTATTTGTTCTGTAATCCTCAAAACTAGGAGGGATTTATACAATAGACTAAAGGCTTCAAAGGAGTCAGTACAGCCTTCTGGGTGGAAAAGTCCACTTTTTAACCCTTGCACTGCTGGCTTCTTGCCAGGTGAAGACCCAAGGCCCTGGTGGGGAGGACACACGAGGTTTGGTGTCTGGGGTGGGGATGGCGAAGCTGTGATGGGATCTGGGACAAAATTGGGGGTTGGATGGGCCTCAGGACTCATACCTGAGCCATTCACACCTCAGTTCCCAATGCTTGGGATAGTTCTGCAGAAATGAGTTATGACAAGTATCACACCAATGTCTAAACAGCTTCTCAAGATCCTGAAAGGCCTGAAAGATAACTTTTTTTCTTTTCAGTCTACATGGTGCATAGGGCTCATCCTTATAGATTTTCATAAAACCTTTATGAAATGTTTATGAAATGGTATTGGCCAATTTATGAATTGGAAATTCATAAAAAAAATTATGAAATGGTATTGGCTTTTTTTTTTTTTAAACAATTATGAACTTGCAAGGTCAAGGCAATACATAAAATTTCCCCAATTCCAATTTGTGTCTATTTTATCTGAGTAAGATTTCCAACTTTTCTCCCACTTGCTTTCCTAGGTAGGTCTAATAATTATGAAAAGTGGGTTGGTACCTGAGAGACTGCTATCCTTTATTAATCTGCTTAGCAGGTGCGACGATGATGTAACTGGGAGAAAACATCTATTATAATTCTAACAATGAACTTTTGTGTCTTCCCAAAAGGTCTTTCTCCTTGGATGGGCTTGCTTCACTTGGGCTTGTCCTTGGTCCCTTAAGGAGATGCTGTGTGGACAAGGCGCACCAGATGCAACTAGACGTCTTGCAGTGTGGAGATCTTCCTTGTAAGTAGCATTCTGAGACTGGCACCTGCACCCTTGCTTCACTAATATTGCTGCATAAGCACTAGCTGTTGCTGAGGTCAAAAAACTCCCGTGAAAGGCATTATTCAAGTTTTGTAGTGAGTGAAATAGATAATGTGTTAGCTATTGGGTGGCCCAAGTGAAACGAAAGGGTGTAATAAGAGCCACATATATACTAGGAATACAAGTTACAGGATTATCAATTTGCTTTCATAGTAAAAATTTTTAAAAATACCTTGTTTTAAGAAAAGGTAAAGCAAAGAAGCTGGGAAATTGAAGGTTGATACACCATTCAACTTCTGGTTCCTTTTCTCTGGCCAATCAGTCTTTTCCACTTGTAACTGGGCAATAATTTTCACTGTGGAATCCTCTTTCAAAAAAGCACTGTGTCTGCTTTATTCTGCAGTTTCTCCTGGCAATAATGAAAATTGAAGACCTTAGTTGTCAAATGTGGTGTGCAATGATCATGTATGAAAGGGCTAGCCAGGACAGCCAGGAGGGGGTTACCTTCCTTATTACTGACACTGCTTGAGTCCACACTTTGGATCAGTCCTAGGACCTTCTTGGTAGTGGTACCCAAGTAGCTGGAATAATTGTTGGCAAAGTTTTAATGTGCTTTGAGATCACATTACATTCAAGACTTCTGGTATGAAATAACCAGCTTGATAACTTAAAGTCCGAGATTGAAGTGCTTCATCTTGAAAACCATGCAGCTGCATCTTGCTAGTTTGTCCACAGTCATAGCTGTAGGTAGAACCCTGGTGCTTCTGCCCCAGCCCTGGTGGTTTGTGGAAATACTGCTGCCTATGGTAGGAGCATTGCCATATAACTGTTACTGGAGGTGGGGTTTTGATGTGAAGATATACTTTGGGCATAAGTGCTTCAGAATGATACTGCACTAAGTTGTTGCTTTCTATTTGAGCTTGTTTAGTTGTAGCACAATAGTTATTGCTGGATATTTCATATTATAGTTATAGGCTACTCTCACAGTCAGCTGTAACTGCAGCACAGGATTGTGTTTTTATCAACAGTAAGGCAGTACACTCGATGGAGAATTTTAATACTTTACTGTAACTTTCAATAGTGGACCTACACCCAATTTCTTTGTTTAGATGCATGAAATGTGACAACTATTTTAACTGCTCCTCCTGTCTTCATTAAAGACTGAGTAGCTTCACGAGTTTGGCAGCTGAGATCTTTGTACGTACCTAATTAATGATTTATTAGGATAGCGTTTTACCAGAGTGCACCTCCCTCTACCAGCAGACATGTAATTCCTATAGGCAGTGGCTATAAAGTCTTGTCAACTACTTTTTTTCAACTGCTGTTGTGATATTGCCTTAAAGCTTCACTCAAGACTGGAGTCTCGCTGAGTCTGGTGCAGGCATGGAATTAAAAATGGTCTTTGTCTCAGGAAATGTACAACCTAAAAGGCTAAGTAAGGAACGCGTTGCCAGGAAAAAACAAAAGCCCTTCAATTTCCAGGAGGAAGTTAAAGTATAGATCTTGTACAAAGCCACACAGGAAATCTACCAGGAGGGTTATCCCATCTTACTGTGCTACTTCAGGATTGCTCCTAACGTATAAAGAAATAAATAATGGTGGGTTGAAGAAATGGCTCCATAAGAAATACAAAGTGTAACATAGGTGCCTGTCATGCTTGGAAGTAGTAGGTAAAATGTCTGATGACTGGGGAAGAGAACAGTTCATAGGCTAGAGCACCTCTCTGAAACTGGCAGACTGAGAGCCAAGGGTTGTGTTTCCCACCCCGTGGTCGGTGTGCCCGGCTGTGTGCTCTCCTGAGAGCTGTCTGGCTACATGTCATTTTCTATGTCCGCCAGCTACATCACAGATCCAAATGCAAAATCCACTACTCGGGGACATTATGTGGATTTGTGACACTACCCATGGGACTTCAGATCCATAAACCGATGAATGGATTACAATGAGGCATAAATATAGTATTTTCATGGATGACATATAATCCTACTCAATTATTGTTCCTGTCATGTAAAGGGAAACTGTACCCATTTTTCTCATCCCTGCACACCGAAATTTCAAAAGAAAAGAAATGTCCAATGCAAAAGATTCAGTTTCTTAGCTCCCTGCCTTTTATCTGTTAGCAATTTTAAAGCTTATGTTTTCCATTATTAGGTGCTTCCTATAATGAGTTCTTTACGTCTCTAGAAGATTATTTTATGGGGAATTAATTTGACAGAAGCATTTAGAGTTTCTGGACTTGGCAAACTGGTATATTGGTCTCTGAACAGTGTAAGTCACACCATGTGCTCTCATTTATGTCTGGGTTGTGGTGCCCAGAAACAGTTTTGCCTTCTGTTTTGCTCTTATGAATTCTTACTGGTTTTGAGAAACTGCTGCAACTGCCCTTTGCTTGAGACAACTTACATATCAAAGGTGTTTCAGTATCCAGCAAGATGTGAAATGTCTTGTGCACGAAGACTTAATCTTTTCTATCAGTACCAGACAGTTTTATAGGCGTGGATCCTTCACAATAAGGGAAACAATATGGAAAATTGAGTTTGTATATTGTTACCTTTTAGGACTGAAAAATCTCTAAGAAACCTTTTGATATATAAAGTTAAAACCATAATATCTCGAAATATTATTTTATTAGAGAATGAATACGGGTGATGTTTGTCCAGCAGGCGTTTCTAATGCAGTATGTTAAAGCCCTCCACATACTGCTGCTGTAAGTACTGAACTGGTGCTACAGAAAAACACCAGCTCCTGTAGCAAAAGCTGTGATAGCTCCCCAACACTGTGTCCTGCCCGTGTTTTACACTGCAAAGGCAGCTGTCCTGTAACATTCAGCTGATTGTTTGTAACAGACAGTGGAGGTTTTTCTGAATTTGAATTTTTCCTTTTATTTAAAACAAAACTTTCTGTTTACACTTGGAAATGTGGGTGTCTGGGCAACGTAATTATATTTATTTTCATAGTATCCTGCAGGGGTTGTGTCCACGCCCTTTCTAGTTAGCAGAGTTTTAGGGTACCGGCAGTATGCCATGAAACTAAAGCAAGTTGCCTTAGAGGAGCAAATGCAGCATTTATATTTTCCTATGTGGGCTGAGCTTTTTAGTTGAATGTTCCCTGCTGCTGTTTTTTCGCCTCTCACTTCTGTATACACTTGCCACCGCCACAGAGTCTGCTCCCTGCTTTTGAAAGGGCAGGGTCAGACATGCACTTCTGTATTTATAACACTGGGATCACTGCAGTTTTCAGCACAAGTGCTTTAATCATCCTTTCACGTAAAGGAGAAGCATCTGGTCCTAAGTGTGTGCTTTTTTGCCCCTTCTGCTACAGTGCAATATGGCTGGTTGATTAAACCACCCTTCCTTTTTCCTGGCAGCAGGGATGCAGTGCCTTGCTACCTTTGTTTCCACTTGGGGCCTCTAAATGGGGCTGTATAAAGGGAATAGTAATAAGGAAGTCCCAAGGCTTCTGTCAGACCCTCTCCCCAAATTTAATCTGCTCCCAGGCCTTGCTGGCCAAGCTGCTCTTATGTACATAAGCAAAAAAGAAGCAAGCTTGTGCATTAGGTGACGCCAGGAAAACCAACAGGGAAGCCCCAGGCTAGGTGTACTCGCCTTACAACACCCAGAAGGGTTTAAGACAAAGGCCTCAACTGCAAAAGGAGTCTCTTTAGCCGATGGTTTAGCTTAGCTTTACCCAGATACAGACATTTGCTATTTGCTTTACTCAGATACAGACATTTGTTCTTTGCTTTATACGGAAACAGACATTTGATATTTGATATTGCAAGTAGAGCCGTGCCAAGTAAGATCTTCCCTTTCTTCTTCCTCCTCAAAAAGTTTCAAAATAATTTTATTGCAGCTTTAACATCTGAAAATTTAAATTTTAATGAGGTTGTATTTAGAAAAGAAGTATTGTTACAACATGAAATATTTAAACATATGAATATGTTGACAGAAGATGTGAATTTTTACCAAAGCAATTCACCAGAAATGAGATGAAGTCATGAAGTGATCCAGTCAATGTGCATTTCATGGTGGGTGTCTTTCTATTTGTTTGGTTGTGGCCTTCTCTGAGATTGTCTGCATAAGCATTTCCATGTGCTCTTTTGGAGCTCTCTGCTTTTTCTTAGAAACTGATGACCTGAAAAGCTTGTATCAGCAACTTGATTCACATTTGCAGTAACTTCTTGTCATTTGCCCTAGATTTAGCATTCTACAGCTTCTTTCTTTCCTCGTTCCTCTGCTAGGTGTACTGTTATTTTGCAAATCTTTAGAAAAGGCACTTTGCAGAAGCTATGCTAGTCATCCTGTGTACGTAAGGTGATGGGATGGTTTGCCTTGATGCTTGCTCAGGCTCAAGTTCCACTCATACCCATCAGCACTTCTAGATTTCCTTGTTTATAATAGGTTGAAACCAACAAACCAAGACATGGATATAATTTCATCAGAACAATCCTTAAAGAGGTACTTTCCAAACTTTCTGAGTGTGCTGATCCCTTTGGTTTTTCAGTGAAGGTGTAAAGTGGTGTACAGAGAACTATAAGGCTGGTGGCGGTAGATTTGTTCAGAGGCTGTGTGGAGCCCCAAAGCTTTGCAGGTGGTTTTTCACTCCCCTGAGGCTGAAGTGAAGGAGGGAGAAATGGTTCTAACAGCAAGACAGCTGCAGGCAGCATGGTCTCCTCTTAAGGAGCAACTGGGCTTAGTTTTTGAGCTGATGCTGGGTCCAGGACAGTTCTTCAGTCTCACACTCCACACTTGGCTAAAGTTGCATTTGTCTGAGCAGCAGTGGAAAGTTGCTTTTCACCTCAAAAGGCCAGCAGCTCTTGCAGCCCACTTCTGATGCCACTGTGACTAAGAAGGAAGATCTGAAAGCCTTGTATGCTGGGTAATGAGACATATGAGGGTGAAGCTGGTGGTGTGCTGGAAGAGGCTTTCAGCCAAATGAAAGTATTACTCCTTGACCAGGCCCCTCTGACCACAATGCACCCATCTTCTCCCCACTGCAAGCTGCTCAGGACCTCTCAGGCTCTGCCCTGTCAGCTGCAGGGGATTTTGGCTCCCTTCTCTCTGCAGGTCCTCTGTCTTCCCCTGTGAATGACCTGAAGCAGCATCCTGCTTTCCACCTGCCCCTGCCTAGGTGACCAGATGGCCTCCTGAGAAAATCCTGCTTGTTTTGCTGACAAAGGTCCCAGGGAAGGCACTATGGCTCTGCTGCGGCTGGTGGCAATGTTCCCAGAGGACAAGGTCAACCTGCACCATGTACCTGGTGGTCCTTGTCACCAGTGCCTCCACATGGAGTTGTACTTGCCCTGGGCTAGAAGAAACCATACCCTTGATGGTCTGACGTGCTAAGAGCATGGCCCACACCAGAAATTTCTGTGGCATTGCTCCATGGAAAAACCCTAATGTAGACATATTATGCCTGAGTAAATGGTCTTTTACTGATGGGTCTTATGTGGCTCTGGAAATCTTTGCAAGCTGGGGAATCAGCACTGGATGGACTTTTGGTGGTATAAGCTACGTTCACACCACTTGAGTTTTAAGTTTGCTCAGGCTTTCCTATTTCATGCAGACCTAGCAATTTGTGCTCGAGGGAGTTCAGTTTGGGACGGCTCCCCCTTATTTTTTACTACTTGAAATACAAACCCACTGAGGCACGGACTCCTGTGCCTGAAAAGTATCACAATATTAAAAAAAAAACCTACAGCACTGAGTAATTTGGTCACTCATCCACAACAGGTTTCTAGATCTGGAAGATGTTCCTTACATTTCCCAGCACAAGAGAAGAGGATGCTTTTGGGCTGTTTTTGTGAACGTTGCACCCACTGCATTCCTCCTTGTGTGGGGAACAAAACCAGGACAGGATGCAAACTGCTTCAGATTTCTCCCAATGCTGACCTTGCTGCCACTTGTGGCAAAATGAAGACAACAAATCCTTGGAAATCACCATGTGTGTTTCAATTTTTAATTGAAACATTTTAGCTGAGCTGAAAGGGTGGGGAGAGGAAAAAACAAAACAACACACTTCCCTCCGCTCCCAATGAAAAGAAACTGGAGCTATTAGATTCACTTCAATTGCCTCACCTGACCTGAAATGAACTCCCTCCCTCAGGCCTGTAAGAAAATTCAATTAAAAGGTCCATCTGTGAGGCAGCAGCTGAAGGGGAATTACTGTAGGGAGGTCCACATTTTCATAAAAAAAGAACACCCCCTCCCTTCCCTCCTTCCTCTTCTGTCCCTGATTAGGCCTGTTCCTAACTGCTAAACCACAAGTCCCCCCAATTAACCAGATCTGACCAAGTAGCTTTTATACACTCCATTCATATGTAGAAACACTATAGATTTGGTACATCCCCTTAAACATCACGGGGTGGGAGAGGAGGGGAGGGAAGGAGCCAAGGACAGAGGCTGGGAATCAGAACAGCCTACCCCAATTAAGCTGACTGATTCAATGGGATTAATGGCTGCTAATATGCAAAAGACTCTGCTGGCAGTGAAAATAATCACCATAAGGCAACAACAGTGTGCAGTAGCTTAAAAAATACAGAGGTGTCAGGTAGAAAAAGCTGGCTGCGAGTACCCTGGCTAGAAAGCCTGACCAGCAGCACCCCCACCCCTGGCTGTGCTCTTCTTAAGGGTCAGAAACTTGTGCTAGATGATTGTCCAGAGTCCAGTATGTTTGGTGGATGGTGTTTAGTGTGTTACTCCTATTAAAGGCATGCCAAAGAGCCTGGATGGGGACAGGGCAGTGCGTGAGTGACCTTGGAGCCCCTGTAAATGCCCATTGCTGCTGAGGAGGGTGAGCACCAGCTCTCCTTGCACTGGGCTCATGGTGACTTGGGGCTCTGCCTTGCATTGCCCTGCACCTCTGGGGCCGCTTCCATCCAAGGGAAGGGCAATGAAGAATCAGGAACCAACGTATTCTTTATTTTCTTCATAACACTTTTTCAGGTGCATTACGCTGGGGTTTGTAACAAATAACCAAGCGTTTCCTCAGGCTCCTGTGTGTTTTACTTCACACTGGTGGAAATCCTGACTTAGCTGTGACTGAGCATACGTGTGCTCCCTATGCACTGGCTTCATTTGTGCTTGCACGGTGCATAATCAATCACTTTAAAGTAACTAGCTCCTGGTGTATATTGTGTTGAGTTACATCAGTTCAGCAGGATTCCTTCAAATATCGACACTTTGTGTTCCCATTGGGTACGGCTCTGAGAGCAGAGCACACTTAGAATGGTAGCATGAAGGTTTCTAAGATATGCATATATTATTGTTTGCTTAGAAACAGCGAACAAATCCTTCTGATGTAGCTGGGAAAAACATATCAACAATTCATGATGTGAAAGAGGTGTTAAGCATGCTATTCTGTTCTCATTTTTGTTAAGTATAAGACTTAGCATGGAGAGCCTCTGCATTGGCTTTGCAGATATTTGGCATGTGAGATATTTCAGTCTGCGTGGAACAGTCTGGCAAATTGGTCCTTTGGTATCTTTATTGGCTTGTTTTCGCTTTTTCATTAAATATGTAAAATGAACCTTGTTTTACTGCAATATCAACTGAAAATCTATTTAAAAAATTATAGACAGTTCAGACAATAAAAGGCCTTGTAAATCAACCGGAGATTGGTTATCTGCTCAACAAGATCATTAACTGTGCACAGAGGGAGACAGCTGAGGCAGGCCGCTTGGAGAGAGGATGCAAAAAATTAATTTCACAAGAAAACTTAGCCCTGCCAAGTTTGATTTATTTTAGGGATACTCCCTTAGTTTTATTATTCATCTTTCAAGGCAACCTTTGAAACGTCTGCGGCTTGTGATGAAGGAGGTTTTTTTTGGGGTTTTTGTTGGTTATTTTTTTGCAATGCGTATTTCAGCAAGACATCTAAAATCTCACTCATACAAATTGTCACAGCTTGACAGACTTGGAACCTTATAATGTTAAATCAAGTCCTAGCGGAGGTTTGTAGGGGAGTGTGAAATAGTGTTAGTGGCTGCTCCTATCCTGAACGCTTTGCACTGGAAATGTTGAATATTGTCTTCTATAATGTGCCTATAATTAATAATGTGTATGGCACCCTCTATGCAGCTGCTCTGTGTGTGTGCGGTGTATGGAGTTTTTTTGCAAAGCTCTCCAGCTGCTTTCAAGCTGTTCCTTTGAATCTGCCACAATATTCATGTCCTCCTCCCCCACCATGCTGAAGAACACTTGGCGATTTGTTTCTCGTCGGTTCTTTCAAGCCCAGGTATCTCTCATGATTAATTGAGAGTCAAAGCTGAATAGAGGTTGGGTGAAGAGAGAGAGCGGGGGGAGCAGGTCAGCTCTCAGCAGGCCAGATTTGGAAAGGAGAACTTCGGAAAGGAGACTCTCCAGAGAAAGGAGAGTCTTTAGACATTAGCACCCTTTGCCCAGAGCAGTTCAGGAAACCTTGGCCAAAACGTATGACATTTCTCTGCCCCTCTTCCCCCCGATATAACAGGGAGGTATGAAGGATGATCTCTCAGAACTGATGTAAGAATTATTTCCTGAGTGTGGCAAAGGGATTTAGGCTCTTCAGGGGGAAGCAATGCTGCCAAACAATCTGAAAAATAAAAGTATAGGCGGCCTTATATTACAGGGCTTAAAAATAGATAGTTGAATGACCCTTTTCACCTTTCTTCTGACCTCGCCTTTGGTTTTGGGTTTTTTTTAGTCATCCACCTGTGTGTATAATCATCTCAAGTAAAAAAGTAGTACCCCTTCTTTATCAATGATAAATTTAGGATAAATAAGGATACATCCTTAATTAATAAATAAATAAACTTCCTCACGCAGCTGATAAGTG
>VZTM01028292.1:284854-340347 GCA_013400555.1 Jacana jacana | reverse complement strand
TCTGAAAGGGAAACATGAAACACTTTCAAGAGAACAGTTGTTTCAGGCCTTAGCATACACAAAAGGTCACCAATCTTGTTTCCCCACTCCCCATCCCTTATACACCACCTTGAGACAGCCAAACAGTTAAGGCAACACAGACAGCCAGGAAGCTGCCTAGCCAACATACGAAGGGCTTAAAAAAAAAAAGGGCAAAACAAAACAAAAATCAGCAGAAAGGCCAATATGTTCCCATTTACAATATTTTGTGACCCTAACCTAATCATCATGTTTTATTATTTTCTCATTTTATAGCTCTGCTCTTTCAAGAGAGCCAGCAGCCAGCATTTCTTCGCCACTGGCCAAAGGAGCAGCCAAGTGTCTGCTTCACAGCCAATATCAGTTACTGAGCCATAAGCAGCTCATACAAGCTTGTGAATGCAGAAGGTAGCAGCTGATGCCCGCCTATTGGAAAATTAGACTTGGGTTTTTAAACAACTAAGGATTTTATTTTTTTTTTAATAGACTTAATTCATTCTGGAACCCGATTTGAAATTATTTGATCAAATGTGGATTTAAATTAGGGCAGTCAGTGGAACTACACTGATTTATGCCAGCTGAGGAACTGACTAGATTCTCTTGGTTTTGTGCAAGAGTAAATGGGCAAGAATTCAAGCCCAAAGAAATCAAAATACCATGGTGCAATTTCAAGGACAAGTAGAAGCAGCATGTACACTGAAATAAAAAACTTATAATTTAAAAAGCCTCAAAAAAACAGAGATCATTTTCCCAGTGTGGGAGCCCACAGATCTCTGTGGACTCCTGAGGCCTTCATGATCCGACAAGAAAAGTCATTTATATCTAAAGCAAGTCAGAAGTGTTCACATGGTGTATTCACTTACAACTCTCAGTCTCAATTCTTTGATTCCTTCAGTTGGCACCACTAGAAGCAATGAAACCATTTGTAGCTAAGCTGTGTAAGATGGTAACGGCTCATTCCCGTTATCTGATAAAGGTGTATTTCGTCACAGAAATGCAGTTCCTTCACAAGAATTTCAGCCCTAAGCAATGACTGGCCATCTTATAACACTGTCCCTCAACAGCTGTCACGTGGAGGGGAAAACAACACATTAAGCCTATTTGAGTCCATCTTACTGAATTCATAATGAGACTAATGCCTAATGATCCACATTTAAAGACCAGCTCACCCCAAAGCTTTATGGCCTCCTGGAAGCTTTGAACCTGAGCATGCTCTGAACAGATTTGCATTTGGACACAGTTGCTCCAACAGGGGATACTCTAGGTGGAGATCCTGCTCTATGGAGAGTCCAGTTACGACTTGTCTATAGCTAGTGATGTGTTCGGAGGGGGTAGTGGCCGAAAGACCTTGATAAAGTTGTTACTGTTTGCCTTCTAAGGATAAGAGTCCCAGTTCCCTAGACCATTTAGGACCTTTATCTAACGATTTAAATTGCACTTCAGCCCTTATTGAGGTAATTAGTAGAACCAAACAGTAGTCCCTCAAAGAGAGCCATTCCCAAGCATTAGTGTTACACAGAGACAGCAATTAAATTTATATTCCCAGAGAAGAAAAAGCGAACATCCCAAACAATCTGCTTTTGCAACATCAATCTCCCAAGACATATTCAGCTGAAATGGAGCCCAAGACATAAAGCCATACAAAATTCCTAAATGTAAACAGTGAAGTAGTGAAAAAGGGGATTTCAAGCTTTTTCTGAAGAAAATGAAGTAGATTTCAGAGAACTTAAAGCAATCAAGATGTATGTAAAGCAGGAAGTGCTTCGGCAAACAAAAAATTTAGTCAATTGGTTTATTAACCTATTCTTACAGCTATACTAAAAGATATAATTAACTTTAGAATGCACACAATTCCAGGTTAGCCTAAATATGAGGAAGGAATAGCAACTAGGTAAGATCAATACAGCAATTTCCCCTTAAATAGAAGTTATTTTTCCGGTGTACATCAGAAATGTCAGTCAACACACCTGACTGGCAAGTTTGTGCTCCAGTACATTGCTTATGTTGTTTCCTGACAAATACCAGAGAAAATACCTGCCTAAGTTGATTTTCCAGGTATTATAGAGTATTTTAATCTGATCCTACACCAAGATTTAAAAAAAAAAAAACCACAAAACAGAATTACTGTAAATTTAGGGGATGCATCCCTAATGGATCCTTAGGTTGGTTTTGTTTAGAGAGGAATTTGGGGAAAAAACCCTTGGGGTCTTATTTATATTTTAATGTTTTCCTAGTTCCCCATTAAAATGCATTTTCACACGGAAACATGTCTTTTCCCCAGCCTCTGACCACAAGAAGAATGGGAAGCTCTTTGCAGCAGCAACAGAAATTTCAAGCAGACACCTGCATTTGCCAGTCACAGCCCAAAATGGAAATCAAACAGCCCTTTGGTCAATCTGGTAAAAACAAAAATGGGATGATACCAGAGATCTGGAGTATCTACCTTTTTTACCTATTGCTAAAAACTATTAAAATAAATCTTGAGTTTAGAATAAAGATTTACAGCCATTCTTTCACTTCTGTGAGGACAAGTGGCAATGCACTTTTACTAATGCATAGAATCATAGAATTGTCCAGGTTGGAAGGGATCTTTAAGATCATCTAGACCAATCATCAACCTAACTCTGACTAAAAACCATCACTAAACCGTGTCCCCGACCACCACGTCAACCTGTCTTACGAACACCTCCAGGGATGGTGCCACAACCACTCCCCTGGCATCAGCATGAATTTCTGCAAAATTAAAATCAAAGCCTCTGCTCTGAATCCCAGCACCATCAGATTTATCCTTATCTGTAAGGAATTGCTCTGTGCAGCTGAGAGCATGGGTTAAAAACCTGCTCCACAAGTTCCCAAGATCACATTTTATTTGTTATGCTTCTAACTAATCTCTTTTCTCCTCCCATTTACATTTCAATCTTGGTTTATTCAAAAAGCAGGCGTGTTAATAGTTGTTCATAACCAGCACTGGGTATGTACAATTAGTAGCTGGACAGTTTTATCCTCTGTGTACATTTAAAACCTCCACTGTCCCAAAGATCAAGAAACACAATACAGTTCTTCAATTTTCAGATCCATGAGTACAAGCAGCGCTGAGGGTCTAGCACTTTAGGGGAGCTATAATGGATCACTTGCAAAGATCATAAATGTGCACATAAAAGAGAGGAGGGAAGAAGGGGTAGGGATAGAGGTGTACAGCTACGGTGCAGCAACTAATTGAAGAAAAACAATTTCAGAACAGTTGTTAAATGTTAATGAGAAATATTTAGAGTAACTAGTCATGCATAAAGCACCATAACTTGTCATCCTGACCCAACAAAAGCTGGCAGTAGACACGAGGACCTGGGAACAGGCATGATTCACGTTCTGGCTAATGGATATTGCAATAGCATCCTGAAACTACTGGCAACAGCAGAATCACAACAAAATCAAGACTGCTGAGCTAAATTTGTCATTACAATGCACGCACAGTTGTTTTACTGTACCCAGGCCAGTTGATTAGTACTCATCACCTAACAAGGCATGATTAGGTTCAGTTCAGAAGCAGATATAGACAGGCAACATGGATGTCCACAGAAACTAAACAAGCAATGAAAACTACATGCATGGGAAAACCAGACAAACTTTACCCCTCTGACAGATGATGCATGTAGATAAAGGCAGACTGATCTTTTCCCTCATCACAAGTCAGGGGATAAAAAGATGATATTAAAATCTTCCATTTCTTGATTACACACAGCCATAAGAGCCAGCTTGTTTTAATTAAAAGGGTGGAACATCAGCACTTAACAAGGGTTAGAAAAACTGCTTATGAAAGACCTTCCATTGACCCTTCTGTAACATCCCACTTACAATAACATGTAAAGCTGATGTTTGTCAGCATGTCTATTTGGGGTCCCAGTGCATTTTAGGAGTTCCACATAAAATAAGAGATGACACAGTGCCCACCTCAGTTACCACACCACAGACTGACTGCACTCCACCTGCTTCCATGGTGCTGCAGTCACTGTCTCTAAGCAATTCTGTCTAAAATGGTTCCTCTAGAGCTAGATGAGAGATAAATTTTCTGATGTCTTAAAGGAGGCTGTTGCTAGCCATCAGCCTGGCTGTAAATATTTGTTGTGCATCATATAACAACATTGGATCATCATTTCCTACTGTAATGGTCTTCATTACGTCAGCCTGTTTCCAACTTTTCAGACCACCATTAAAGTTACCCTTTAGCTCAAATTTGATATACTCATTTTCCATTACTTTTTCTTTTCTTCAAATAACATTTTGGAGGTTTGACAATAGTAAGTAAAAAGTAATAGTATAATGTATTATAAATGTATTATATGTAATAATATAAATGTATACTTCTGGTATAATTTTGTGTTCGTGCTATTCAAAACCAACTTTGACATAAATGGAAGCAGACACAAACCACATGCAATAGCCAATTTTAACAAAATCAAAATAAGATTAGCTTCACAAATTAATCAAAGGCTGCAAGCCAGGTCTTCTGCAGCTGGTACAGTAAGAACAGTGTCATCCACCTTCAAATAAACAGATCTTGTGAGTCATGTTTCCAACAATCAGGAAGCAGTTAGGAGTGCCACCACTGTTCACATGCATTTGGAGACAGTTGCCCGAGTGGTTGAACCACTTTTTCAAACTTCTTACCAGAAAAGCTAAATCAAGAATCCCGGGTACCTGCTTGAAATAAGGTGTTAGGGCTTTAATCTTAACATCAAGTGTTAGGATTCAAGAGGAAAGCTGAAAAGCTGGAAACACCAGCGCTTCCTTGTAAAAGAGTGCTGACTTCACAGAAAACATAGCCCATGTTGACTGCAGAAATAGTAACAAACAACATACTTTTACCTGATGCTCTGAAGAGGCAATTAGGAGGCAAATCTTCAAGAATTAACTCCCACTCTATCCTTCATCATAGGCATTCAGGTGGATACAGCAAGTACAAAAAAGGGTAACACCCAAACCTGGCAGCCAGCAGGGAGATCACCACCATTAGCCAAGTGAGGAAGGTGGTGTTTCTTCCCCTAACCTCAACCAGTGTACAATTGATATTTAACCATGACAGTATAATTGTTTCAGGAATCTCCAAGCCCTTCACCTCAGGGCTTATGGCAATGGGTTCCGCAAAGTAAAAACAGGAGTGAGGTAAATCAGTTACCTGCCACATATAGTCTTGCTTACGTATACATAAATATGTGTGTGTATATACAGACATACATTGGCTCAGCTTCCATAACAAGCCACACATTACTGAGAAGTCAGTGCAATGAGAGGGTAGTCATGATGCTAGGACAAGGGGCAATGGATGCAAGCTGGAACACAGGAGGTTCCACTTAATGAGAAAAAGCTTCTTTACAGTGAGGGTGACAGAACACTGGAAGGGGCTGCCCAGGGAGGTTGTGCAGTCTCCTTCTCTGGAGACATTCAAAACCCTCCTGGGCGCGTTCCTCTAGGTGTTCCTGCTCTGGCAAGGGGATTGGACTAGATCTTTCAAGATCCCTTCCAATCCCTGATATTCTGTGATTCTGTAGCACATCAACCCATAATGACACCCTAGGCCAGATGCATTGCTACAAAGCACATACCCAGTTCTTGTTCATAAACATTCCCTTCAGCTCCTGAGATCCAACTGCTTCCCTGCAGATCCTGGAGGGCAGTCACGGTTACACTCACCAACTTAAACACCTGCTGAGTTTATATTTATTCAATACATTTTTTTAAAATAGAAAACCAAGAACAAAGAAATTTAAAAGCATATGTACATTTCAATAATGTTAAAAACAGCTTAAACATTAAAGCAACAGCAGGCAGAAAATTATGAGTTAAGACCACTCATTGGTTCTTTCTGCAACTCACATCAGCAGCACTTCTTCCTGTCCTTCTAATTCAGAGGCATCATTATCTAAATGTGTTTATTTAATTTAGCTGTGCACTGCTTCTTCCTCTTGCAAAGCAGATAAAAATCAAGCTGATAATGATCAAAGACTTCAAAAGATCAGCAGTCAAAAGGACATGGTATTTTATCCTCCCTTCTCTCCACCCTTTCTAGAATAAAATGTAGATTCTTACCAAGAACCAAAGGGGACTGGGACTCTCTGGTTGCTTCTGACCCTTTAATTAGAGAGCAGGGTAGAAATAAATAAAACCTGCCTTCTACCTTTATGAACTTTGATTTCTGGCACTGCAAGACACTCTGAAGAAATATTTTAATAAAATTCCTCATCTAAAGGGAGGAGTAAAGACTCTGATCTTCCTCTCCTGCTAGAGTAGTTTATTTAGAGATGAGAATGTGACATTTCTGTTTGACAAACAATTAATTTCCCTTTCAGCTGAACTGGGTATCGGGTACTTTGTGTTACATTATTGCTCCTTAGCTAATAGGGGTGTCTTCCAAGTACCAAAGAAAGTTCTTGCTGAATGTTTCTACAACAGATGGGTTAAACGTAGCAAACAACTGATTTTCATTTTCATAGTTAAAAAAAAAAATATCACAAAAGCTCAAATTGACTCAAAAGAAACTATCCCATAATACTAGAAGAAAAAGAAGTGAAAAAAATTATCTATGGTTCTATTTCAAAGCCAACTCATCTACTTAATTTGGATGTAACTCTATAAAGCTTTGTTATTTTTATTAATTTTTAAACTGAAAACCCCAGTTTTAAACAAACTGGAAAATCTCTAGGTCTCAAGCATTCTCAGCTAGATGAAATCACTGAATATGATTCAAGTTTGTGCCAAGTTTAGTTAATTTGGTTGGATTTCCAGTAGATTTTCAAAAGCCAATCAGCCCACTTAACCCAGCCTTTCATAAAGACTTGCTTGCAGACTCTGCCTCAGTGTGCAGCCACATTTACTGGCCTCTGTTCTTTTCACAAAATCTCTATCCTAACAGCAAAAGGGACTGTCTCTCTGGCTGCTAGATTTATAATACAGATTCTGGTGCTTTATTTCAGCAGCTGTTGTGAACAGTTCAGAAAAATACATTCTGTAGAACAGTATACAACACTGGTTTAAGGAAAAAAAACAGCTATGATTATCTGGTGTGGTTCTTCCAAGTGTACTGGTCCAATTCATTTTCATTGGCAAGTGTGTGGTCCCTGTTATATACTCAACACTCGAGCATAAGCAGGGATGAATAGGCCAGACCCATTACTGGGAGAAAGATTAGTGATTTCAGGAGACACACACAGACACCCATCCACTTGGATCAGATAATTTGTCCCAATAATCTTGTTTCTTTTCCTCCACGTAAATCCCAATTTGTGATGCATTTTAAGAGTAACTTTTATGAGACTTTTTGTAATTTGGGCATCTTTATTGGCAATATACTGGAGGAATAACAGTAAAACTTGACTTCTCATAGGGTCGTGCAAGAAAGGGCATTTTTGGAAGGAAACAGTCCTTTGTTTCTCTCAGCAATGCTAGAAAGCCTCCCTGAAGAGTTTCCTGCTATTCTGCAGCATGTCTGAAAAGACAGGGAACTGCTGTTAACCATGCCTCTCAGGCCCCATTGTTATCAATATCCACATTCTTTCTTTGCCCATTTTCCCCTCATCTTCTGCTATTTATAATTCCTCAGGCATAAATTTCTTGCTTTTTAAAAATAAAACCAACCTGCTGCATGAACTCACAAGAAGAATTTCAGAGGTAAAAAAAAAAATATTCAGAGAAAAGTCATCTCAAGTTTTACATGTTAGTGTAACTCAGAAACACAATGGGTTCACTTTTGGCCAGTATATCCTGTATGCTTTACAATAGACAGGCTCACAGTATGGGAGTAAGGCTGCATGTAATTCCCTTTCCTACTGCTAGCTCGCCCTGAAGCCCTGAGATACATTTAGTCTATGTCTCATACTCACCATATCCTCCCAAGGTGCCAGAAACCTTAAGTTTTGTTGTTATTAACATCCACTCCATGTCCACTTTCAAATGCCAAAATGAATGTAAATCCCACTGGTATTAGTTTTCTCTGGTAAAAATGGAGACTTACACCCCCATTACAATTCTTCAGACACATCTTAACTGTTCCCATTTAAAAATCACAGTTGTGTTGATCATGCTTTCATATGAAACAGTAAAATAAAACAAGTCACAAATCCTTTAATTTGTCTACAGATTAAATCGAAATCCAGGTATAATGGGATTTAACAGACTGAATCTCTCTGCTCTCCACCCAATATCACCAAATTCAGCTGAGTTACTGGCTGCTGCAAAGAAACTGCATAGTCTAAATGCCACAAGTGTCCAAAGAAAGGGCTGAAGGTGGCAAAAAAATAATTCTCCTCCTTGAAAGAAACGCTTCTGCAATCTGAGCCACCAGTTACCCACAAATCCAAAACAAAAGTAGTCTAGATGTACTTTGCAGCTTGTATCTGATGTATACTACATTTTCACCTTGGTAAAACTGCAAGATCAAGAGAGCATTGCCAAGGGGTATAATTTTCTCCTCCTTTGTCACATCCCAAAATGTTAAGTGCATATTCTTTTCCAGCATTCCCCACACAAAAGGATAAAATGAACAGCAGTGAACTTCAGGCTATTAAATGTCACCCCAAAATAGGTAATTACCATATGAAGATTAAACTGATGCACTCCATTCCTTACAAGGTTCCTTTTTACTAGCTAGAGATATTACCAGATCTTAATTGGTGTGGAAATGAAACCTCTTGGAGACGCCATTCAAAGACCTCCAAAACTTCACCTGCCAGCTTACTCTAAGCAATGTTGATAAAACTAGGCCAAAATAAACCTTAAAACATAATCACTAAGCACTGGTACACAGAGCAGAACTGCACCCAGAACTTTGTACTCACGTCTCTGAGTTTAATCTACATGGGTGACTGCTGCACCAGTTAATTGCTGGTCTGCTCCTCCATGGGAAAGGTTTGCCGTCTATGTCCTTACCCATGAGCTTTATGGGGAAGTACAGATAATGAGATACATGAGCATCAGTATGTCGTAGGCCATAGGAAAATAGAATACCAGCCACAGGCATCAGCTGAGCAGTTCAAACCAAAAGCGACAAACAAACTTGGACTGTACATGATTCTAGCCCTTGTTTCATTTGCTGAGGTGAAGACAGTAAAGCCATGCATTCCAGGTTCTTTAAAAGATTTCTCTAAAAGTTAAAGCTATTTGGAGACCATCTGATTTAGTTTCACTCCAAAGAAATACTTAACAGGGAATCTCTTTGCTAAGACAGTTCCTTCAATGGCTCTTTGCTAAAGTACAGGAAAGGGAGAGAAAACCCTGGATGACAGGGATCTTGAGAATGGCTGCATTCATTTTACACCAAGGACAACTGTGAAAGAGGTCTTAAAATTAGATATCAAAGGAGAAAGAACAGAAAGTGCTCCAAGTCCAGACAGGTGAAAGCACGAAACCATGGTACGTCACATTATGTTGGCTGAGGGTGTCCTAGCCAGTTTTGTTCTTGCATGAACACAAAGCTCATTTTTCTGGTTTATGTAGTACTTAACCTAGAGAGCACATAAAAATATAGTGATGCCAAGAGACTGAACAAACCCTGGCATGTTTGAGAGGATGATCTACATTAACTATCAAATACTCATCTACATCCTTTCAAATGTACAGTTACCGATGTTTATCATGAATGAAGAATTTTTTTCCTAGAGAAGTGGAAAAAAAACAAGAAGTTTCTTCAAAAGGAAACAAAGGTCTGAAGAGCCACATATACACATAAACGCTTAGTGATTTTAAGGTCATGTCATACTGTTGATCAGTCCACATAACCTCCATGTCAACACGAAGTCACACATGAAAACATGCTACCATCTTTCCAATAAGGTCTCCAACACATTACATATCTTTCCATGGACTCATCACTTTGATGCTCCAATACTCAAAAACCATAGCTTGCAAAATTATTCTCCCAACCTACAGCTTTCCCATTCACTAGAAATTTTCCTTAACAAGTACCTGTGAGCAACTGCACCCTCTTAGGGAGAAATGTTTCCTGTTTCCCTGCTGCAGATTCCCATGCAGGAAGCATCATCACAGCACCGGAACTAGTCTAAACAGGGATGTCCCAAAGCTGTAGATCTCCAAAAGCTTTCAACACAGAAATGAGGTTTCATATTTCTAGTCCAGTTTCGCCACTTGCGTCAAAAAGATGAGTCTCATCCAGTTTCACAGCACACCCAGTCCAACTGGTACTGCTAAGTTCACAGAGGCTTGATGCACTAAGCTATAAACTCTGACATGAGTTACTGTCCCTGCTCCACAGACCTGCTTTCTGCCAGAGCAGCAGGGGAAGGGAAAAAACCCCCAAACAAATGAAAAAAAACCCAAGGCACCAGTCTGCTTGTAAGAGGGTTGTTTTTCACCCCTCAGTATTCATCACCTATGCATTTATCTGCTGGGACAATCACTGTCATCACCATGGTAAACTGACAGAAAACTAGGATTGCTAATTTATACTCACAGAAGATTCAAAAGCAGCACAACAAAATGCAACAGCAGCACATAACTTCTGCACCCAAAACTTTATGTAGAGAGTTGTCTCATCTTACCTCTCTCCCAGCTTCCACTGTACTCTCCAACCTCTGTGGGCTCCTGGGCCTCCAGTCCCCTCCATCTGCTCAAGCCCTTGTGAGGCTTAGAAGTCAACCCCAGACCAAAACAGGTCCCAGGAGCACCAGTTCCATACAGATTTTTACAGCTGCTCTTCAAGTTCCAAGCCACAGCTCATGGACTGATTCATCGGCGAATACCTTGCCAGCTCCTCCATTTGGTTCTGCCTGAGGAAAGAGGCAGCAGTGAAAAAGGTCATGAGTGTCACCGTTCAGCATGCACATTTTACTTGCTGAAGTAGTTTTTGCAAGAGTTAGAACAGAAAAAAAAAAAAATAATCCTTACTCCAGGATGCTGGCAAGGAAAATCAGTCCCTCTACCAACGTGTTGGCAAGGAAATATTTTTTCCCCTCCCCTCACACCAGTGCTTTCATATTGGAAGCTTTCCTTGCATTGGGATGCTAGCCAGTCTAACACAGCTCACACGCATCTAAAAGTTCACTTTTTTTTCTTTCCCTAATAGTAACACTGAAGTCTTTCAGCACCAGCTTCATTATCTAGGTTAGACATCTTGTAAGGGTTACTTTCAACACGTGTATTTTCATCTCTCTCACTAGCACCTTCACACAGAGAAAATTTTAGGTACGCGAGCCATTTTACCATGAGGTTAAGAAATATCTAACAGAACATAGACTTTGTTTTGTGCTTGTGCAGGGAAATTGTGTACAGGATCTGTCACTGACATGCTGTCTGTTCAGATTAACTCTCTTCTCCAATCCATATCACCACCTTAATTTTGAAGCAAGAACATTCTCAGTGTTGCTGCTAACATGCTGTAAGCCCCTAGGTTCAGGGAAAGACAGCCTCCAGCTCATACTGGCCTCAAAATAAAAAAGGATTTCCAAGAAGCTACTCTTGCACTCAGACATCACCTGGCATGACAGGCACAGCTTCTAGTTTATAGTACGTACTTTCTGCAGCATTAGACGAGTTGTGGTGGAAGAGGCAACTAGCCTATGTTTTTTCCTCATCTTAGACCCAGAAACTGAGGTTTTGGAGCCTCCCCACAGATCCAGAAGTTCCACATTACAATTCCTTAAGGGTGCTGTACACTACTCAGCAGGGTTTATCGCATTAGATTCACTAATAACTGCATGGCTTTTAAACAGGAGCAAGCTTGGGACATGGGTGCAGAGCTTACGCCTCTGACCATGTTAATTGATACTGCAATGCACAAGACCTGTAAAAACAGGTATCTACTAAAGGTTTCTTTTGACTAGTCACCATGAGTTTAGCAGTAGCAGCATTTCACAGTTAAGGTCTTCCACAGTTATCTTCTGCCAGATGAAAGCAGACTCCCTGGACAGCAACTAACAGGCTCCCTGCAAAGTTAGTGCTCTATGCCCTTCAGATATGGGCAATTGCAGATTTGTTTTCATTATGAGAAATAAACTGATTAGCAGATGGTTATTCATTTTTCCCCCTCTGTCAACTCCAATAAATATAAATGGAAATCTTAACTTCAAGGAACATACAAAGAGCTCTCAGAAAAAAAGCCAACCATCAAAACTCCTGTACATTAAGTGTGGGTTTCGTAAATTAAGTAAATTAATCTTTTAGAAAGGAAGTTTGTTTTTACATTTAACTGATAACATGCAATATACTTAAAATACATTGATCTGCAAGCGTTAAACAGATGTTAAAGATTAACTTATGCATTAAACCCACTTACTTAGGTTTTACCCAAGAGCACCATTTGCTGTCTTTTGGCGAAGTATCTTTGTTAACATGCAAACCATGACAGGGTGTTAAGGGACAAAAAGCTCAAGAAAGAAAAGCCCACTTTCAACTTGCCACACTCTTCAGGGCCAGCAAGTATGAAGCTTGTGCCTAGATTCGGGTTTCACATTTATGCAGTGGAATATGCATTTGAAATAAGGAGGAATGCACTCATGCAGGCGGCCCACAGGTGTGTGCAGGGAGACCAAAGTCCATTGCTAGAGGAAGACATAGACATGACCTGTCCCTTTGGATATGTCATTTCATGTGTCTTTCACCTCCAAACATTTCTCTGCCTGCTCTATTATGATTATAAACTTAGTTGGGACTGTTCACATTAGCCCACGGAGGCCTCTGCCTCAAGGGGATTCCCAAACACAGCACAATGTGAAAACAATCAACTCTGGAGGGGTTTGAGAGGACTATAAAAATACAGGAGAATGCTTTATTTCCTCTGTAAGCTATTGTTCAGAAATCACCGAGAAAGGACAATGCCACCATTGCACTGGTGGCAGTAGCATTCAGCAAATCAACTTTAATAACTATGTGATCCAGCCTTGCTATAAAGTTGTGGGGAAAAAAAACTAAACCACAGCATTTCAGTATATTGCTATCAGGTTTTCACATAATTTATGCCTTCTTGATCCCCAAGTATCACCAATCCAAGAAACTGCCATCAGCAAATATTTTCTCTGAGACACAGGGAGATTAGGGAACGTGCTGCTGCATTGGTTACAATGGTTTTCTTCTCTTGCCCAAGCCCAGCAGTCAGAGCAGCAGTACACCAGGCTCCAACGCACCACCAATCAAAAAGATATGAAGAATTACTGCACTGTAGTAGCAGATACAAATCTGGACCAGATAGGAGACCTGTGCAGCAAGGAACATGGTCAATGAGTGCTTGCCTCTCACTGGGAATATACCTCTAGTCAATAAAGCACTTAAACATACATGTAAGTCACATTGCAGTCAGTGAGCCTTAAAATGATTAAGTGCTTTCCTGAACAACAGCTTAAAGAGGAAATAAAGTATTCTCCTGTATTTTTATAGTTTATTTCAGAAGAAGGTCCCTTGTTTGAAATAATACTGTTTTGTGTTGTAACTATTTGACTTGGGCTTGAATTTCCTGCCATATAAAGTATCCCCAAAGAACACCTGGAAATGATGAAATAAGGGTTTATCCTAAGGGCAATTTCCAGTCTTGCAGTAAGGGCATCAATTATCCCTTTCCTCCTAGACAATGAACAATAAGTTATCTAAAAAAAATTCAGTCATATTAAAACATTCTATAGATCAGAGTAAGATCTAGAGCTGTTGTCCTAACCCAAAGTCTGCAAAGGAACTGAACATGAAGGGTTCCATTTTTTGAGGGAGCAGAGGACCACAAGGACTCCTAGTTGCCCTCTCATTCCCAATATATTGCTGGTCTTACTTTTTTGATGCCCTGGGTGGTAATACCAATGCTGTATCTCAGCTGATAGATCCACGGGTCTAGACCCTTTTTCACAGCCAGGTTTTTCTGCCACTGTTAAAATGTTGAACTGCTACCTCAGCTTGAGCCGTAGAGCTCTCCAACAGCTATGGAAGTAGGAAAGGCTTGCAACTTTAACCCAACTGCCACCTTTTGAGTAACTGTTTAAAGCAGGCAGACAGGCCTGAGCACACTTCAGCCCAGTCCATCAGCAATAGCACTCAATCCTTCCCAAGAAGAATGCGAGCTCAGAGGACAGTGCAGTCAACCGCACGCAGGAGCAACAGGTTACAGGACCCAGCTCATGGTCCATACAACAAAGCCTTTTCTTCATCATGTGATAAAAAACCTCCAGCATCACTTTATTACCAGGGATGCTTACAGCCTTCTCTAATTCACATGGTTTCAAAGCTTTAAGAGCTTCCTAGTTACTTCACCCCAAAAGAAAGAGTTAAAGAAATTTAAAGCCAAGTGATTGGATTTTTATGGTGAAATGAATTCAACCAAACACAGCAACCCTGTGGAATCCCCAGACCTCTTTAAATGAGCCCCTACAGCAGATAATCTCTTCTTAATCAGTTTGATGCTCTGATAAATCGGTTCTTATTTCCTAGCATGGGGAGGAGAGGAGCAACTGAGTCAATGCCTGTTTGAAATAGCTTCTCTCTCAAAATAGTCTATTTGTATATGTAAATGCCAGAAAGCCTCTAATTTAGAAACACAGGCAATTCATTTCTATTTCAACTCTAAGTCTGTTGGTCTAATCCTGGGATATTTTGAGGAATTTTATATTAGCCCATGTGCATATTATTCCACTTGCCTGCACAGCAAAATTTGCTTGAGTACACAAAACATATAGCAACTTGTTGGGTTGAGTAATAGTAATAATCCATCTAATCACAGTCAATTCGGCTGCTGGTTGCTTATGGGCATCTTTTACACATTAATTTAAAGACTGAGTAAGCAAGATCAGAGCAGCTATTTGACAAAAGCATGCTCATAAAGCTCCTCTAAGCACCCAACATTCATTTTCCGAGGCTTGTGATCTGGGAGCATGCTTTTAAAATGAGTTTACCAGCTTTAACCTTTCTGTCTGTCATCAGACAAACACTCTCAAGTCAGGGAATTTTACTTCATTTGTTACTAAATAACACATGTCTGATGACTAATTTGGAAATAGGGGAGGGGAAGGGGGGGGGAGACAGATATACAAACACATGATGGAAGAGGTTTTCTGCCTTATTTTCAGGGAGTTAAACTCAGTCACAATCACCCCAGCAAGGTAATGGCAGCACAGAAAGTCTAGGTAGCAGGAACAGTTTCACAGTAAAGAAATATTTTTTTAAAAATACATTTAAGCAGGGATACCATGCACTCTGTCTGAAGTTGTAGCCCCTAATGGGTTCGCACTTGTTTCCAGTTGCCTTGGAGGTTGCTGGCAGCAATGGTGACTGGCAAGGAACAGTTAATGGCCTACTCAAAGAGGTCAATACTGCAAGCCCCCGTTGCTTAAACCTGGTGACTTTGTTCTTTATGGTGTCACAGCAGGAAAATAAAGTCCACTAGCTTGTGGCTTCCAGGATGAATGTGGAAGAACTACAGGTCAAATTCCCCCAAAATGCTTAGACATTCTGATGCAGAACAAAAATTAAGTATTGCAAAGTTAAAAGGCAGACTCCTATCCAAACTTGTGCCAAAGATTGTTCCAATCCGTGGCACTGTGAACAGGATCTGGTCACTTAGACCAAGATTCAGAGCTGGCTGAAGATGATTTTATAACAAAACTGTACCAGTCAGTGATATTCTTCCCCACAGGCCAAAATAGCATCACAGCAGGTGGTTTACGGAAAGCACAGATCAATGGAAACCATAGTGTTAAAAAGAATTGATGTGTGGAGCAGGGGGTTCATAGAGCATTTGACAACAGGTAAGTATGCATGGAGAGGTCACTGGTTTAAGTCCAATATCACATGCAGAACTTAAATTTCAAAATTTCAATTGGAAATTGCAGTTGTATGCATTACCTTTCCCCTTCTTTTACCAAGAAGGGATATTAAGAACCCTAGTTCTTTTTAGAACACCACCTTTCTTTTAGAAGCACACACTTACACATGACTAAGGGTGTGCTAAGTCCTTGAATATACATCTGGTCAATATAAATTTGACTTGTCAATATGGCATTTGAATTGCTTTCTGAAAAAGCAAGGTCTCAGGACAATGAACTCCACTGCTACTGGCTACAAAATTTTCACGTGCAGTTAGACTCTTCTAAAAGTAATCAATTTTTGATCAATAAAGATAACATTGTAATATCATTCTATCATATACTACATCCAGGTTTTTCAAGGAGGTTTACTAATCACCACAAATTTCAGATTATTCCAGCTAGATGTGTTTAGTGTGCTATGCATTGCAGAAGTTAACAGAGATTGAGAAGCCAAGTGTCATGCCCTCAGATCCCTTAAATAGTCTGTGGCAGATTCAGAGTGTTCTTTATCGTAATGAGCAGGAAGGCTGCTTAAATACAACTAAGCAGCATGTTAATCCAAGGAGATTACACACCACCCCTAGTGCAGACATACCTTACACAAGGCTGTTTATGCCACCTTTCCTTTCAAAGTATAAAATTACTTCACATTAAGGCAGTTTTGCAGCCCCAACTATCTGGGCACAACCCCATCTCACACTGTGGAAAACAGTGACCTGCATTTTACAGAAGCAGCAGTATGAATATCAGTCTTATGGAATTAAAACAATGTGAAAGCAGAAACATCATTGAGTGTTGTTGGCTTTGACTTCATAAATCCTTCAGTTCTGTGCTTCCACAGACTTATTCAAAAATGTGCTTAATAAGAGAACATACTTCATGCACGTGGGCTCCTGATATATTATGTTGATTTCAGGCTTTCTTTGATATGTTCCCAGGGCTGGTGCAATACAATTGACATCACACATTAGTTCAACCTTTTCATTCAACCAGCTGTCAAATACATACTACACATTTAAATAGCTCTTCCTCTCTACAAAAAGCAAAATTTAAGATTAACAAAAAAGACTCCATGGTCAGGCTTGGGGAAAAAAAAAGGTACAGAAAAGATCTTGCTTTTCAAGCATTCATCTATAGCCTGTGTGTGTTCTTCTACAGCTTTCCCAGTATCAGTAAGTCTGTTCATCTCAGGGGAATTATGTTTGATAGCATATTTAGTTCACAGGACTAGCACACTTACATTAAACAGAGGCTGCTAATAAAACATTACATCTCACTCCCCCCGGCACTCCATTTGCCATGATGTAAAAGGCAGACACCCCATAGAGAAATTAATCAGAAAGAAGGAGAATGAATCTAAGGAGTGAAAATTAAAGACCCCATGACATCTACATCCATCTACTACATCCCGATGAAACAGTGTCCCAAAACTCAAGGATGTATTGAGATTCTTCTGAGAGACAGAAGCAGTTATAGAATTCAGCATATTGTCATCAATATAAATTACAGTTATTTAAATGGAAAGATTTCTCTTTGCTCATCACTGAAGCTCCACAGAGAATGCAATGTCTTTTAGAGGAAAGCATACCTGTTTTGCTCTGCAAAGTGATGAAAAAACTGAGACATCCTGTAGAGGCAGTGTCAATGTGACTTCAGTAAAGCCATGCTGCTTTACCTCCACTAAGGTTACAGCCTAAGAATCTACATTTCCCATAAAGGGAAATCTGAAGAAGTGTCTGTGTTCAAAGAAAGACATAACTAGGTGTCCCCAAGTCCCAGTTCTTCCCCAGTTGGTCTAACTGCCCTCGAAGCTTTTCAGCAGCAGAACTGTTCCAGCATAAGTAGTGCCTAAAACTGTCTTAGGGACATTTCCACTTAGTCCTTAACCAGATACTTATCCATCAGCATCTCTATGAAAAGATGCTTGCAGAATCTATTGAGGCCGTAGACAGGAAGGATCCCAAATGCCCAGGCTAAGAAGTATGGCTGAAATGGATTAACCTGCCCAAAACACAAAAGCAGCAATCCTGGCTTTAAGCACACATGCACCATTATTCTAATCTTCATAGACTAAAACTTGTAGCAGAACTGACAGCTTTCACTAACAAGGCAAATAGTATGATGTGGGCAAAAGTACGTGCATTAAGCAGCATGTTTTAAACAACCATGCAGGTATGTAAGTTTTGCAGCACCCTAGCTAGATGCCAGGATTTAAATTTATGACATGCAGGCAAAAGGATATGCAAGAAAACCTTCATGAACCTTAGTTCTCGCAGACAATACTAGATTTATGACACAATTTGCCCAGATTAGATCTTCCTTAAAAAGGAATTTAGTAGAGATGAGTGTGAAATGCTACTTTCAAATATGTTATGCCTGATGTGGCTAGATGACCTGAATTTGGAGTGGGGAGCAGGGAGAGAAAGACATTAAGTAAATCACATCCCTTCACAATACAGGATACAGAGTTAACAATACCATTGCTGTATAAGTCAAGTTACATCACATCAGGTGTTTGCCTAGGAACAAGGCTGAATCAACCATGCCAGCCTACTTTTTACTAAAAGCTTTAATTTTTACCAAAATAAAACCTTAGCTTTACTTTAAACTTAAGCTCACCTCTTTCCATTTAAATAACTAATTTATATTGATGATAATATGCTGAATTCTCTCCAGCCACTCTTCCCCAAGCCTGTAGCACTGCATGGGGTTATGACCCAAGTGCAGGACCCCGCACTTGGCCTTGCTGAACATCATTCTATTAGTCTTGGCCCATTTCCAGCCTGCCCAGATCCCTCAGTAGAGCCTTCCTACCCTCAAACAGATCAACACTCCCATCCAGCCTGGTGCTTTCTGCAAACTTACTAAGGGTGCACTTAGTCTCTTCCTCCAGATCATTGATAAAGATACTAAGCAGAACTGGATGACTACTTGCTTAAACATCACATACCTAACAGTAACAATTCCTCACAGTATTACATTAGAATAGGCTTCCAACATCACATGAAAGCACCATGGCAATGTCCAATACTGTCTTAGTACTTAATTTTTCTTAGTGATAGGCTTTGGCAACACCTGTAGTACCAAGATCTCATTCTACAACTGCAGTGATAGCAAGATGCTATCCTGGTTACATTATAGGAAAGAACAAGTACAAAGGGAGTGTTCAAGTAACATCATTTATGAATTTTTTTTCATGCTACAGTGTCTTCTGGGATTTAAGAAACAATTGAAATACATCATCTAAACCTTATGGTGCTGTCTTTGTACAAGATTGGAGGGGAAAGGATGAGAACATTCATAACAAGTGTTCATGAGGGATTAAGTCAAGATGACTACCTATGCTTAAATGTTATTTGGAGGATGTTGGTTTATTTACCTCATAAAAGGCTTAGGTAGACTAGATCGTGGTACTAATCAGCATTACACATGCAAGCATTCTGCAAAATATTAACTAAGTGAAATAAAGTGAGTTGGAAGTTGTCATGTGTTTCTGACTTCACGCAATGGCAGATTTTTGTAAATCTCACTGCCTTACTCTTGGCATTCCCTTGGTGATTTTCCACTACAACCTTACAAAACAGTCAGCATTATTTCATTACTATAGTCAATACTATAATTTCCTCTATTCTTATGTTACCTTCAAAAGACGACTAAAAAGGGGAGCTACTCCCTATACCTTTTCAGAAAAAGGTCTGGCCACCATAGGCACATGCTGAATCAAAATGCAGGGGATTTTTGCCCTTGGCACATTAACCCATTCCTTAATACAGCAGGCAAACAATAATTAAGATAAAGATTTAGGTATATGAATAACTTCCACATGTTAGACTGAAGTCAAGGGTAACTTCACTCAAGGGTTAATAATCTGCCCAGGGTTGAGGCCTGTGTGAAATGTCAGAGTTTATCTGAAGCTGTAAGAAAGACTTGTTCTAGCTTTCAACACCAGCAAATAAAACACCTTTTTTTAACAAGTTCACAAAGCAAAGCAATTTTGTTGCTACCACAGTTTTCTGCCTGAATGTCTGTCTGTGCGTATAATAAAACGAATCATTTAGTCCACATCAGCTTTCCCCAGGAACATGACAATATCCAATTGTAAAAATATCAGCAAATTCCTACCTGAGGCAAGGTTAGTAGAGCTCAGATTTGTAAGTTTTGCAGTGATAGGATGACTATCCTTTTCTCAGAAGCACATTTTTGTCCTGTGATGTTTGTGCAGGTCTGGGCAATATTAGTCTGGTAGCTCTGGGACGTGGTATATTTTCCAAAACCCAGAGTGAGGAACAAGGAGCCAAGCCTACTACCTGCTAGCCTTACCTACAGGTGTGCTTTTGCTCTTCCTCAGTTTACCCCCCAATAGCAGTCTTCTAATAATAGCTTGATTCAATGTTTGCAAAATACACCGAGTGCTAGGTATAGTACACCTAAATACAGATACTATTTCTGTTCACAGCAGGGTGCTCAGCTCTGAAAAAGTATTTTGGCATGCCATGCAAACACGAGGAAAGGGTGAAGCAAAAAACCTCTTCTCTGACTAAATGCTTCAGTTCAGCCTGACCATCCACATTAGAAGAGCTCACACTCACTTCAGGCTAAGGCGGATTTCAAACCAACATGACTTTTTGCACTGCTACAAGAATAAGAGAGCTCTGGGAGGAAAAACACGCATCAGCACTTTCTTCTCCCACTGAGCACAGTGCAGCCTTTGAAGCAGCAACCAATGAGAATAGGTGTATTTTGTAAACAAATTTCTACATCCACTTGGAAGATTCCCATGCAAAGTGATTAAAAGACTCATCTTCCTTACTGTAAAGGGTAATAAAAATAAATATTTTTTTTCCCTCCAATATATTAGGTTGATCAATTAGGCCTATTGCAGAAAAGCTTGAATTAGTCTGATTAGTCTCAGCTACTTAAATTCAGAAACAGATGCCTCACTTTGCAAGACTGGTGATTAAAGGATGCATTCACAAAAAAAATTGGATTATGCACACTTAAGACAATACCTACCATTTTTCAGCCCTCCTTCCCACAGCAGATGGCCAGTACAATTAGTGACTTCAAAAAAATCTCACTAGAACTCCACCGAAGCCAAGGCATGACTGCCCTCACTTCTAGAGACAAAGGTGTGTGCAAGCCAAGACTATTTTCAAATGTTCTCCTCATGTTGGAGCTGATCACCCAGGTCAAGAAAGCCATTCAAACCATTTACACAGGGGTGCAAGTCAAAATACAGGGCTTGCACATTCCCAAAAGAGTCACCCATATGGCTACTTGCGACACAGAAAGAGCTGAATAGTAATACAGGAGGCTCAGCAACAAATAAACCCCACATCTCATCCTCACAAAGCTCCAGCCAACACAAGCAAGTGAGAAAGCCAGGACTCAGGCACAAAATGGCTCATTATCTACCCCAGAAGGCACAGGGCTGCCAACACTGCTCTTTATCAAGTCCTTAACAGGTGTAAAATTAGCACTCGTTATTAAAGACAATGGAGTTACATGTATTGCCAGCAGCTGAGGAAATGTGCTAGAATTGTTTTCACCTCCAGTTAATTCGCTACCATTCAATAACGCACACACAGCCCGTAAATTAGGAAAGTGCTTTCTGAAGCAGGGCAGTGAGTTAAGCTGGTGTGTAACATCCCTCCTAAACACAGGTGCTTGCCTGAACGACAGCCTAAGGAACAAATTCTCTTTTCATCAATACTGATGTAAGTTCAAAACAAACTAAATCTACCTGAGTGTACTCTCAGGTAAAGCTGCACCGAGGCAATCTGTATCCAGAATCTGGAGCTGTAAGAAAGCCCTGTAAGCAAATTCCAGGACAGAGTTATTTTCAGCTTTTCTAACCCCACTGAACACAGATCGAACGGCTGCACCAATATCCTCTCTTCTCAACTACTTACAATTCACTCCCAGAAGCAGAGAAAAGTGTTATTTACCGAGAGAAGCAAAACCCTATTTCAGATATATCTCATTACAGGAGATGACCTCAGGTTTAGGACTGGAAGTCACTGAATCATTCAGGAGCGCGTTGCTTTGTTGCATATCTTTCTGGTTTAATACTTTGCTCGGCTTTGAAACCAAATTATTTAGATTCATAGTGCACATAGGAATCCTCTAACTGCTGAGCCACTTTTATTCAATAGCACCATGCATCTGACCACTCCCTTATCCTCAGTAAGCGGGAGGAAGGTTGGCCAGCATCACACAAATCTGACCAAGGGCAGATATCTCAGTGATAATAACATTCCCACAGGGCTTTTTGGAAACTAGCAGTGAGATAGAGGAGGAAATTAACTCCTCAACCAAGGCAAGAGTGGGGGCATCATGCAGTCCCTGTGACAGCAATTGGCCATGTGGCCAGCACGCATATTGCTCTGCACTAGCCGCAGCACATACTGGTTTACAGGCAAAAGCTGGGATTGTTGCTGGGAGCATGTTGGTAGCTTGAATTTAGTGGCAGAGGATGGAGGGAAGGTGTTCTTGAGTCCATAAGAAACCATGCTTCTCTGGTTCTCCTCTCAGATACCACTCACAGCCTGAAGTGCAAACCCTGGGCAAAGCTCCCCTTGCACTAATAATTACTGGTGTGTGTGGGAATGGCACTGGTCTAAAGGGAGAACAGTAAACTTGGACATGGTTACTAATAGCCACAGGTTCTTCTCTGTTGTAGTAGTTCTGCGGTCTTCCTATTGTCATTTCATGATGCAGTCAGAACATGTCTGAAGCACCCAGTATAAAAAGCAAACCATGTTTCTATTCAAAGGCTTCAGGACAAGTTCAAGTTTGGACGAAATGGAGGGAAAAAACCTGTTTGCTAAGGTATGAAACATCTCACTGCTGTCCTTGGTTCATCACACATCTTAGAAAAGGCAAAAATCAACACAAAACAAATAAAAGGAGCAATTTGTCTTTATACCGAGCAAATCTCCAGCTCTTGTTGGGTTGCTCGGCATGGTGAATCACCAGCACGCTGCCAGGGCTGTCAAGTCTTCACTCGGGCTGGCTACAGTACAAAGCTGAGTCCTTCCACATGGTCACCGCTCCCTTCTCTGCCTACAGACGAAAAAGACTACAGCCTTTTTCACTCTGTGTTCCAAATGCACAGTGAGATCTGTTATTTCTTCATCCCTCTGGGCGATGGGAGTGATCGTAATCTGACGCACATAACTGCTAACAAAACCCCCACCTTGACATTAAGTGGTTTAAAAATTAAGGTACAAAGAACAGCCTTATTGCACTGCAATAAGGACAAAAAAACCAACATGTTCCAGGTGGCCCTGCCACACCGGCACTGACATCTATGACATGGCTAAAACTAGGCCTGGGACTTTTCAAAGCCTGGGAACTTGCAGGAGAACTTGTATCACAGACTGCTTGACATAGAGACTTCTGTCAACCAGTGGAGCTGCTCGATCACACACTGCCTCTCTCCCCAAGCCTACAGGTGCTCACTCCAGAAACAAAGAGCAGCAACAGGTCCCTTTAGAGGAGTACGTGCCAACACACAGCGCTGCAGGCTGGCAAAACAACTCAGTCCTTCACCCTGATAAGCTGATAGCACAACAAAGGCAAGGCTGATGCTAACACATTTGTAAACACAAAGCCACGCAGGCTTTCTTGAAGCGTTGCCACCTTTTAAACTTATATACAAATAGCAGAACTACCTGCCTGTGCAGCTTGATGTGGTGGGAGATTACAGTTAAATTACCCCTTGCGAAGCATCAGGAGCTCTGTGTAAATAGCAACACAGTGGAAGTCACTTGAAACACATGCAACAACTTGCGTGGGTCCTGGAGCGCCGGGAGCAGCCCTGCATCTTCTCTCTTACCATCAGCTGGAAAATGATTAACCAGCTGCATATGTTCGAGGGAGAAGAGAGAGGCTTTTTCTGGAGAAGGGAAGGTAGGGCGCTCACATTTCCAGAGGTTCCCAGTTTGTTTGCATATGGTGCTGTCAGGCTGCCATGCTCCTTTCCAGCCTGGTTATTAACACCGCTAATGGGGAAAGGCCTGGGAGGGCAAGGATTGCACAGCTGCGTGCCTGGTGCATATGGAGCCAGAATTCCTGGCCATGTTCCCAACATACACAGACCTGTCTGTGATATTAACTGATCTTATAACATCAGTGACTCAAATATTGCATCCACACACGTGAGCACTACGGAGGGTAAATTTTACAAAGCTGCCAAACCTGCATTTAAAATTTATGCACCTGAAATGAGATCTTTAACCAGTCAGTGTGTTACCAGTACATCTGGAAGTCCTGCCAGACAGAGTTAATCAGATGCCTTTCCTAGTTTTTGATTTTAAAGAAAAAGTAAACGAGATGTGTCGTTGAAATTTAATAATTCAACGCTATTGCAGAGCTTGGTTTGTGGTCAGTCAGCTGTCTGGCAAGGACGACACCATCAAGTAACTTCAACACCCAAACCAGAGAAGAGAACCATTGAAGAGAGCTCCAGGGTACCCCAAGAATATACCAGACCTTAGCTTTCTGATTCACTGCTTTTTGTTTTCCCAAAACAGTAGATTAATAAGGCAACATAATAAGCTCTGAACATGTAAACCTAAAAATATAGTTAGCTTCCACAATCAACATTTCCCTCTGTAACCTACCAGGTATTTTATAAAGAAATCCCAGGGACTGGCATTTTCTTCTGTTATGGATGTATCTCTATACATTATTACATTTTCCTCCATTTCTCTCCTCAAAAGCCAAAGGGAAAGCTTTGCTCTCCCTTATTTCCTGTCATACAAGTAAATAATATGTCTTCCCTCTGAAAACTGAGCAATTTGAAAATGGGATCCCATCAGAGCCTGTCTGCAGTGCTCCAGCTGCCACAGCTGAAGGTTTTGCTCTGTACACACTGAAGGACATTGCAAAAGACACGTTTTTAAGAACTGCTAAATGCTCAATTTGGAGGGAAACACAGTAGTTCACTTTGTCCTTCGCCCTCATACCCTGTCTATTTAGGCTAAAAAATTGTGTTTGTACAGCACTTAGCCCCGTGAGACTGAAGCCTTTAGGTACAAATGTAACTCATTTAAATGGTAATGTACAACAAAATGAGTGGCACCCTTCAAAACAAGCGGCATTTGTAAGTATGCCTGTGCCAGGTGCTGACAAACGGAGGGTCGTTGTTACAGGTGCAGGGAAAGGTCTCGCTGAGCCAATATTTAAAAGTCGTTTTTTCCAGTCAAAGGCCAAACTCTAAAGCGTCTGCTTATTGCTCTACTGCCTGCGCCCTGGAGCACTGCGCCTGCCTCCCGGAGAGCAGCGCATTAGAACTCCAAAGGTATTTCCCATACAAGGTCAGATCAATTAAAATGTGCTTTAAATGCAGTCACGTGAGCTGTGTCAGGAGCTTCGCAGCCCAGATTAGGTCCCTGACACTCTGAAGGGCGGAATCTAAGGCAATCTGCTGACCTCGGCGAGGAGAGACTGATAACAAGGAGGCATGACCCTGCTTTTTCACTGCCCTGGGACTGAAGGCTTTGCTCCCTCTGGCCACGTAATATTGCTGTAACGCCAGCGATGCCAGGAGTTAACTAATGACCCGGTCCTTCTCCTGCAATGCTCTAAAAACAAGTCTTTCAAAAGTCAGTCTCTCAATCACCCCAGGGAGACTGGGCAGCACAGTGTGCCCTGCTGCCTTCTTCCTAGGAAGGTCTCATAGAAAGGGTTACGTTAAAGAAATAAATGAAGCAAAACCTTTCCAGAATGAAGCCATACTGGTTCATGCCAGGACTTGGGCTATCCACTTGGAAAACAAATCAACCAAATAAAAACTGTCTCAGAGAGACTTCTTTACCAGCAGGATTTGAATAAATCCTAATCTCTATAGCATATGTTAATATAGAAGTACAGAAAGTGAATTATGTAAGTCTTGATGCAGTGCAGAGAAGGCAGAAATGCCATTTGTATCTTCTGTAAGAGCATCTCTTTACTGTCCATCCCCCAGGGGCATGCAGCCAAGTGGCAGCTGCCCTTCCCTCTCATCTGGGAGCCACAGGAATATACCCAGGAATGATATGTCTCAAGCTGAACACAACAGACAGAAGCAAAAGACGCATTGAAAAAGGTAAAACCAGGCCACTGAGGAAGTGTGCATCTCCAGGACTCCCTGTGCGAGCTGCTCCAAGAGAGTCCTCTCCTTTTCCCACCATGGTCCTGTTGCATCCATCCCCAGCTTGCGGGGAGAGTCTTGGGAAGGGAAACGAGTGAAGAGATGGGCTTCTGTGCCAGCAGTTGTAAGGTCACGCCAAACACACCCCATCATCAGGCAGTTCCCCAGCAGGTCTGATAATAAATCTCTCTGAACACCTACATTGTCAAGAGTTAGGTCTTACTCCGTGTATTTCATGAACAGATTTCTGCACAGAGCCATAAGATGCTACATACGGGAACAGCCTGTGAGACAGTTTCTGCTCTCCAAGTTGCACTTGTGATAGCACTGCACATTGACAGAATCATTCTTTACTTTCCCCCAAATACCACTGATAAGTCAAATATTTTCAGCAGGATCTTCATCTGGTGAAAGTCAGCATAGCTCCACTGTACCTCTGCTAAAGCACTTCACACCATCTGAAGCCCTGGAGCAAAAAAAAAAGAAAAAAAAATCCAAGTCAATGGGATATAAGCCAAAATTGAAGTGTTTTGCTGGATACAAACCAGATTTACTTGTTTGCTTAAACAGGTGCCTAAGTGCTCTGGTGAATTGGAGCCCAAATATGGCACCATTTTTTATTTATGTCCACTTCTGCCAGCTTGGACATCTGATACAGAGGTCATCTTAGAGCTAGTATTTTTGCCTTAAACCCTGCCTATAGCCACAATATAGAACAGCTGCCTGTGGAGTTATATTCCATACATAACTTTAAAAATAAAATGCCAAGTGACTGGAAAATGCGGGTTTATAACTAGAAACAGAATATATGAGTACCTTGAAATAGAAATAAATGAAACACTTTCTGCATGCTGAGAAAAGAACAAATAATCTCATATTTCTATTACATTCTCTTTTAGTACTGATGTTTCAGTACTGCAGTTAGAATGTCCCAGAAACGCCTTAGTTGGAACTGGTTAGACCAGACACCTTGTAAGGGTTTTACACATACATTGAATGAGGTTTTGCCTACACATCCATCTGATTTCTCTAAAGGGTATCTATGTTTGTAATAATTGCATTTCCAAAGACTCCTAGCAAAGTAGCAATGTCCCCATAGACGTGTACTGCTTAGTACATGGTTAGCAACAGCACAGCTTCCAGGAGCGGTCACTGACTCCTCCAGCTCATTGAAATCCCACCTCCCAGGAGCAGCTTTCCATATTGGACTGTGACTAAATTGGATGGGAAAATGCAGAAGTAAGCTTGGAGGCCATGTCCAGAATGCAAGGGTCTCCTCATTTTCCTGAGTCCCTGGTCACCAGATAAGACTCCTGCTTTCTCATTTGGTTTCTCTTCCTGTCCATACTTCTTCCTTTCCTGAGAGACGCCTAACTATTTGACTGAGGCATTGGGGACCTCTCCTGTAGCTGCCTCTCACAAGCTCGCATCTGGTCTCCTGGTTAGTGAAACCTGGTGAGAGGTGGGGTTTGAGGAAAAAGGGATTTTATACCCAACTTCCAGAAATTTAATCTTTAGGCTTTACCTAGAGTCACAACTGCATTCATTTAGAAAAAAAAAAAAAAAATAAAAAAAATGCCCAGCAGCTGTCAATGTGTTTTTTTTCTCTTACTGGGAAATAAATGTGATGTGAGCTGCTTGGTAAACTGGGCCATCAAGGGACCTAGAAAGGGCTGGCCCAGCAAGGAGGAGATGAGGGATTTCATGGAAAAGTCTGGAACAGTGGGAGGGAGAAATCTAGTGTGAATTAGCCCTGCCAAAATGAACTCGGGCAGTTCTCCAGTGCCAGTGAGTTTCTAAGGTTTTAGTTGATACCATAACAAACTCAACAAGATCATGTCTTTAAGTATGCAATTTAATGGCTATTTGAAATCATTAAATCTCAGTAGAAAATTAATGAAATAAAGCATCCAGCTTAATTAGGCAATTATCATATGTAACCTTATATAATTATGCCTCTTGCAAAATAGGCTTGAATCATAAACTAAGCAAATCTTTGTATGAATTTTAACTGGACAGAACTGCAAAAGTAACTAAAAAGAAAGGAATCCTATAGGCTCTGGGGTCTTGAGATATTAAAGATAATTTACTATGCACAACTGCCACTAAAGAACAGCATTTGCATAGGGAAAAGTCTGCTATTTTCATCCATCAGTGCCTCACCTTATTTTGCATCTTAGGCTCATTTTGTGTCACCAAGCCAGAGGCTAAATGTATTTAATATGCATGCTATTGCCATGTTTACATGGAACCAAGCAGCCCTGAAATGTCTCTTTTGCTACTTTGCAGCAAATGCAACCATAGTTAGAAATCAAAGAGAAAATATCAAAGGACGCAGGCCTGACCAGCAAACACTATACACTATATGGCAGGACAGTTAAGCAAATTGTCAGGTTTATTAAAAATTGGAATGTTTGATTAGTGGCTTGATGTTTGTTTCAGAGGATTATAACGTTGCCAGAGTAGGGGGGAAGCAATGAAGACCTCTGAGGAGACGGTGAAGTGGCTGGCAAATACAAGAAAATAAAAACTAGTTGTGACTTTCAGCACACAGAAATATAGCAGGAATTTACAGCTTAATCAATACATCTGGTATTTGAGGATATCAGCAAGGAGATCCCCTAGAAATGGTAGATGCCACGTTCCCCCGCATACAACCCAAGGCAGCGCCGCTCGTCAGTAAGCAAACACGGAGCACCCTTTTGCAGAGAGACATCACAGAGGCAGGTAAAAGCAGGGCACCCTTTGTAAACTGTGTAGTCACAAAGGCGTTTAAGCATCACTCTTACTCTCACCGTCCCAGTTCTCCAGCTGCAGGTCTCTTCCAACCAAAATGATTCTATGAGGAGAAAAAGGCGCTTACCCCCATTTGCAGGCGTCGTGCAAGGGAAAGAGAATACGGTGCTTGGAGGCCATGCTGAGAGAAAAAGGGGGGGAAAATTTCACAGGTTACAAGCTATTTGGCCAAATAGCTGGAAAACTACTGGAGATGGTGTCAACAGAAACACTAGCTTTACATTAAACCCGCATGGAGTCACTCCAGCCAGCATCAGTGGGAGATGAGGATGGGGCACAGCTAACCAGAGCCAAGCACCGCAGAGTCAGAGAGAAAGGAATATAGTGGTTTGCTACGGTGGACCTACAGAGCCTAGAGCTTGACTCCACTTCCTAAAGTTTTCTTGTGTTTTTAGACCTATTTTTAATTGCTTGGTCTCATCAGGGAAAACAAGCACGTAAGCCGCAGGTCTTTGTTCTGTAACCTACGAAGTGCTAAGAGAATAGAAGTATCACCGTCGCTATTTATTCTACCCTTTGGTGTTTTGTCTCTCTTTCCCAATGGGTTTATGGTGACTAATGTCAAAACTCTGTTCCCAGTTCCCTCTCTTGGGCAAAGAGATAATATATGGCATTGAACACAGAGTCCCACAGGCTCTCTCCCGCACATTAAAATCACGTACATAGCAAGAAGCCATCATAACAATAGATGTTTCTTTTATTCACAGATAAAAACCGAAGCAAGCTGTTATAATACATATTTGTACAAAGGATTTGAAAAAACCATAAAAAGGAAGATGATTAGAAAATATGATTCATTATGAAATGTGGTATTACATACACTATTAAACCTTTCCAAAAGTATTCGTTTGGCAACAATTTATCAATAGTTTCCACACTTAAGTGGCCTCCTTCAAAAAAGCACAAATCTCATGCAGCATGTATAAACTTGATCCTGAGGGTTTGCCTTCCTTAGAAAAACTGTAAAAAGATATACTATTTGTCTTAAAAGTTCAAAATGCAAATGCTATATTTATAGTCAAAACTATATAAAAATATGGACCTAACTTAACATTTACAAAAACTTTTTGTTCCTTTTTTTTTTTTCTTCTTTTTTTGCTTGTTTTATGGTTTTGGTAATAAACATAACTCTCAATTCCTGCAGTCAGAGAGGAAAAAAGAAAACCAAAACAAACCACAGTGCCCTTTGTAGACTTCCTCGCATTAAGTTTGTGACTCCAAAAAGACCGGGTCTCGGATAAGTCAGGTTAGTAACAAAAGGAAGTAGGTAAAGCAGTTAATATATATCTATATATGTATATATAAAATGGAAAACAAACATTTATTTTGATCTGAAAAAGTAATAATACAAAACCTGAAGGTAAACCAATCATTTCAAAATGCCATAATACAACTTTTCAATAGATAAATGTTCATAAAAATATCTGGAACCCTAACCAAGAAAACAATTATAATACAATTTTAATTCTGCTACATAAAACAGCTTTTCTATGAAACAAGAAGGCAAGTTCAGGTATGAAAACATAATTTACTTATTGCTTTTGCTACAACGTTGTTTGTTTTTTTTGTTTTTTTTACATATAGTCATAAATACACTATACAGTATAAAATATTTCGTAGGAATACATTTTGTGGTCTGCTTAGGTTTGCTGGCTTTAATTCTAGCACCAAATACAAAAATGAAAATCAAATTAACTTTAAAGGCACTTCCATTGTATGTTTATTTGTTAATTAACATCTTGGTTTGTACTAAATTTCTTCGCTTCCCTCTGGTAGAAGCAACACTTGATCCTACTTTTATCTTTGTACAGTTCAAGTCACGTTGAGGCACCAAATGATTTATGAACATTCCCATCCCTCAGCTGTGTCTCTCTCTTACAACATTCAGTTGCTTTTTAGTCTTCGCCTTTCCTCCTTCACTTCCCAGCTACTTAATCTCTTTACTTCTTCATGTCGTACGATCCAGCTTCACTTCCCTCAGTCCCTTGAAAAACCTCTCTTCAAACCTCCACTTCCCTTACTCCATCTTGGGCATCTGTAACTCCAATATCAAAACACGTCACTATCATGATGTGTGACTTGCACAGATTAACACACTGCTCCAGTTCCTCTGTCACTTGTTCCAGTGCCTCCAGGTACTCCTGTGACTCCTTGTCGAGATCAGGATCCACTTCAACTGTCAGACACACACAAAAAAAATCAGCAAGTAAGAGAAACAGCTCATAGCAAAACATTATCCTATCACAAGGGAGCCAATAGCATAGAGGACAATTTTATTTCTCTTGAACTAAGATATCTTTTTCACTCTGTTCAGCAGATGCAAACCATTTTTTCCCTTCTTTGGAAAGAAGGATAACAAAAGGTTATGAGTACTTAATATTAACAAGCATTGGTGAAACTCTGCATTGTTCTGGCATTTTCTTCTGGTTGGTCTGGAGGGTTGTGGGGGTTTTTTGTTTATTTTCAGTACTACTCAGCACTGCACAAAGCCTGCATCACAGGAATACAAATGGAGCCAACAGAGTATTTTAGGGCTCAATTCAGCAAACTATCTTAGCAAGTGCTTAACTAGTTCAGTGGGACTGCTCACAGGCTGAAAATTTGTTACATGCTGATGGTACTGCTATTTTTGCAAAATACTTACAGTCTTCTTTCCACTTATTTGGATCCATCATCAGCCTGCACTTTGTCTCTTCCAACTCTTCCTTCAAAAATTCATGCTTTGCCTTCACTTCTCTGATCCGCTGCTGGCGCCTTTCCAGTATCTTCAGCTTGGTATGGAAATACATCAGACCCTTTAAAGACACAGAAAGACCATCTCATGAATTTGCCTGCTATGAACTGACCTCCAACAGTTTGACACAAATTGCTCCCAGCTCGGTACTTGAATGAGTTAGCGGGTGGGTTGTTTTTGTTTGGTCGTGGAGCTGGTGGGGTTTTTTGTTGGTTTTATTCATTTATTTGAAGTTTACATTAATGGATTCTAATCTAGAGGAACAGCATGCTAGATCACTCAAGCATTTGCTGTCCTCCTCTGAATTAGCAAACATCTCTAATACATTCTGAAATTACTCCTGGCTGTACAGAACTTTTTTTCCCCAGTAGTGCAAATAATAAACACAGCCTAATAATAAGGTAAGTGTTATATTTAATCCTAAAACATATGAATTCTTATTTTCTTAAAAGCATTCCTACCTTCTCAACATCCTGGAAAGGCTATTATGAAAGAAATGGGAAAAAGGCATCAGAAGAATACAGAATTCTGGTCTCTAAAATAGAATTAGCTGAAGTGTTTTCCAATTACAAGTAAATTAAACTCAGTCTATCCCTGATTTAATAGAATCCTGTCATTTACATAAAGAGTTAATGACCCTATAGTTGAGGGATGCTGTAATGTTTCATCAGCCAGTCTAAGATTATAAAGTCTTCTCATAATGTATTCATTGGTAACTTCCATTTACACCATCAGTCATGTTAGACACAATTAATTTTAGACAGTAATCATCTTCATTTTCTGTGTTAAGGGTACCCCAACATATGAATTGTAAAATTAATAATTATAGTGCTTTAATTGCAATCAATTTTCCGTACACCATTCCAGCATTCACGCAAGGATTCTGCCTGTATACTGTAATTTAACTTGTCTACAGTTGTTGTAAAATATGTGCTGACCTCAGTTTCCTCTTGTCTGTGTCGCTGTAATCGTTCCACGTCATCAATCTCATAAACTTTAATTTCAAAAGGCTCTTTTAAAGTGCCTGGCAAAGGTGGTAGATCAACCCATTGGCCAGTCACGCTGGGTTTTCTTCCTAGGGAGGCAGCATCTGGCAACGGAGCAGGGATCAGTCGACGACGCTGGAGACCTAAAATATAAAAGACAAGCATTCCTCAGACTCCAAAGAGACTAACAGACTGCAGAAGATACTGCAGTAAATTAAAGAAAGATCTGGGTTCTCAGGATACTTAGGAAGAAATGCTTTTCTTCACCTTTTCCTTTTAGTAAAATACCCTCAAGCTGCTAATCAAGTTATTGCCTTGACTAAGTATCTTCCATTTGGTTCATGGACAGGAGTAATAGCTACTCGTCTCCCACAGCAGGTAGCTGAGCACCTGNGGGTTCTCAGGATACTTAGGAAGAAACGCTTTTCTTCACCTTTTCCTTTTAGCGAAATACCCTCAAGCTGCTAACACAAGTTCCTTATTCTCTCCTTGCAAAAATATTTTGCCTGGATTAATTTTACTTTGGTGGGCTACAATGGTATTCATCACCCTGCAATGGCAATGAGACAGCGAGTCATTTCAGCCCAACATTCATAATGTCAGGACTCTGGAAACCTCCTGCTCCTCCAGCTAAAGCCAAGCAAGGCTATATAAGATCCCTCTCGTTGTATTACCTCTTTGCAAATGGCAAACAGTTCCCTTCGGATCTACTACCAGTGCTTTAAGGTGTGCATTGGGTTTGTGTGGCCACTGGGTTTTGGTAGTGGGAAGACAACAACTCTGCAGACACCAAAGCCAGTCAAGAAGGAGGGGGAGGAGGTGCTCCAGACACCAGAGCAGAGGTTACCCTGCAGCCCATGGTGAAGACCATGGTGAGGCAGGCTGTCCCCCTGCAGCTTGTGAAGGTTCAGGCTGGAGCAGATAAGCTCATAGAGGTCCCCACACCACAGCAGGTGGATGCCCAAAGGAGGATGTGACCCCACGTGACCTGCACTGGAGCAGGTCCCAGCAGGACCCATGGCCCCATGGAGAACAGATCAGGTTTGCTGGCAGGACTTGTGACCCCGTCGGGAACCCACACTGGAGCAAGTCTGTTTTTCAAGGACTGCATCTCTTGGAAGGGACACACTCCAGAGCAGTTTGTGAAGAACTGCAATCTAGTGGAAGGTGGAAAAGTTTGTGCAGAACTGTCCCCGGTGGGAGGGTCCCCACAGTGGAGCCAGGGAAGCATGTGAGGAGTCCTCCCTCTGAGGCAGAAGGAGCAGCAGGAACATGTGATGAACTGATCAGAGCCTCTATCCCCTGTGCTGCTGCAGGGGAGGAGGAAGAGAAATTGGAAGTGAAGTTGAGCCTTGGAGGAAGGGAAGGGGGAGGGGAGGATGTTTTAAGATTTATTTTCCACTTCTCATTACCCTACTCTGATTTGATTGGTAATAAATTTAATTATGTTTGATTAACATTAATATAATTTCATTATATTTTCTCTCCCCTGTCCAGCTGAAAAGCTAAAGATAGAGCGACTGTGGTGGGCACCTGGCACCACAAGGTGCTAAATACCAATGGTTTTCAATGTCTTTGTGGGATTAGGAGGCATTCAGAAAACAGCAACCAACCAATTGGTAACTTGAGCCACCTCTAATGTCAAGGCCTATAGCCATCCATTTGCATCAGCACCCAGAAGCTCAGAGCATGACAAAACTCACCAATTCCCCAACAGGAGGGCTTCCAGATTTACAACCAAGCAGCATACTGCCCCCTTGATGCATCCCCTGGTTCTTCAAAAACGTCCTTCAAAAACAATGGTACTTTTGTACAGAGGAGTTGGCACTTCAGTGTCCAGTATTTTTTGCAATTATAAGTCTCTCTTTGTTCTCTAAGAGGCCGACCTTTACACTATATGTGTCAAGGATGAGTACGTGCATACAATTCGGGCAACAGACCAAGACAACGTTAATAAGGCTGCAGGCCAGTCCCTAGGTACATAGGAGGGCCAAAGGCCACCAGAAACAAGGTGAAATGTCACATGGTAGCAGTAAGTAGCAGGTTTTGGGTGACAGGTGACAATAAATTTAGTGCCTAATTTCCTCCTGTTACTGAAAAACAACTCAAAGGTAAGGAGTTTTATTTCTTCCAATCTTCTTGCCGAAAGGGAGCACCATCAGACAAGGCAGTGCTGCTCAGAGGTACAATCAGTGCTGCCAAAATAACTTCCTGGCTGAGGGCTCTACAGGAGAGCGAAATCCAAGTTAAGGCTGTCAGGTAAGCCCTGCCACAAAACTTCAACAGGAAATGGAGACAAAATCCCAGCAGGTACTCCCAGAGCAACACACTTCCATGGATACCTGAAGGGTTACCTGCTTTACATATTCTTAAGAAAAATATCCCTAAACCCCTAATTCTTAGTTGCATTCTTGCTAGTTTCTAAGTAGAATCATAGAATCATTTAGGTTGGAAGAGACCCTTGGGATCATCGAGTCCAACCATGAACCCTACTCTACAAAGTTCTCCCCTACACCATATCCCTCAACACCACATCTAATCGACTCTTTAACACATTCAGGGATGAAGTAACCAGAACAGTAACAACAGGAATGTTTTGGAAAGGGGAAGACTTGTAGAAGACTTCTACAACATCTGTTCATTGTTGTCTCAACGCCAATTCATTTCACCTGAATCACCACAATTGTCCTGAAATTGTGCTGAAATCACCCGCTGTAACTGTGATCCTGTACCCACTTTGGTAACACCAGGGTCCCACTGAAGAGGATACAGCACAGATGCAGTCAAAGACGTATACTAAGGAGACAAACCTCATATCCTTCTGCTCTACCAGCCAGGGTCAGTGTAATTTCTCCAAGAATGAAGTTAAAAGATAAGGGGACACGGTTTCCAGTGACATATACAGGAATAGAATCTGTCTCTACATCCAGGTCCTGAATGACTCCAACACAGCTTGAAGCAATGTAAGGCACTCTAAGAATCTCTAACACTTTTGCAAAGATTGCAATACATTTCAGGCTAATAATGGGTCTGCACCAAACATTTCTTTTAAGAAATATTTCATGAACTTCCTAGAAAACCTCATTTCATGTATAAAATACATAATTGTCTTGAATTCTACAGCACTCCAAAAAAGTAATGCATAATTTACTGATATAGAGCGATTTCAATTGGAAAAAGAAATAGTTTGTCATTTTTAAAGATGTTATAAGCATTTCCTGGGGCAAAAACAAATACAAATCCGTCAGCAGGTAATGCCTTCTCAATACATGTGCAACTTATACAGCTGTTAATATTGATTTGTAGGAAAGGTTTAAGAGGTTGATATGCTATGGAAAGAGAACTGCATCAAACGTTGCACTAAATTTCCAAAATGATTTATCACCTGCTGAAGCAACTCAGCTGCTTTGACCAGAAAGCACCATGAGATCTATGTCAGTTTAACTCATTCGGTTTTGCTGCCAGAATCAGGCACTACGGGCGTCTCCAGGGATTGCAGTAATTGCCCCTTTCCAACCAAAAGGTTGGATTCAGCGCATTGCTGGTATTAGTTTCTACTATATTTCCAACAATCAGTGCACTTAAATTGCTAAAAGAGGCTGCTGGTCATTACCTATAAGGCACTGACTGCCACAGATTCTTTATGATACTACAGGACTTCAAGTCAGACCAGTAAAACTGAATGGTTTAACAGCAACAGCAGTCAGATCAGCCAGACTTTAAAGCTGGCTACAACTAGCAGCACTTACACAAGCACCACCCACGAAAGCAGTAAGGAAAGGCACCGGAGAGCAAGAAAGGGGACGTGGCTATCATACACCCACCTTTGCATGGGGTGGTTGGACATGTCTGCCTCAGAAATAGGACCCAGCCATCTTTTATTGCTTAGAGTATCCTGGTATACACTCAAAAATTCACTTATAAAAACACTCTTACAGCACAATACAATAATTTTGCATTAACGTCACTGCATCTTACATACACACCTTTCTATTCTGCCCCTAGGCCTTACCTTTGGGTAACCTAGCACACATTCAGCAATCCTCATTAATTCATGAACACTCTTCTCCCCTCCTCCAGGCGTATTCTCTTGTTTCCAAACTACAGTCCCAGCCCATCCCACTGTAATTCCCTCACAGACACCCGGCAGCAGAGCTCCTCCTCTCCTCACTGCCCTTCTCTCATCCATCTTCCCCGACATTCAACTGATCCTCACAAAAAAAAAAATACCTTCATCAGGACACACCCAGCATCCTCCCTCTTCCCAACCCACCTGTAACACCCTCCTATTCTGGGCTGCCCTGGTGCAGCCCTCACTGACAACCCTGCTGAGAGAGGAACATCCTCCCCTCTGCAGGCAGACATCTGCTGCCTCTTCCCTGGAAGGGAGGCTGCTGGTGCCCCAGGGCGCCCAGCACCCTCCTGCCCTCTCCACTACAGCACCTGTGTCACACCTGCAGCTTTGAAGTGAAATAAATGACAAGTAGCTGCTGTCACAGCAAGATGCGTGCAAACACAAGCGCATGCAGGCAGTCCACCTCCCCGCTTTGGGCTTCCCCCAAACCTCTGCTCCCTCTCTTCTGAGGGAGACGCCCTCACAACCCTCCCCATCCCCAGGGACACAATGGAGTATGAACACCAGGCCTCCTTCCCCTTCGCTTCTTACCTGTTGATCGTTTCTTGGGGGACTTGAGGCTCCTCATTCGTCCTGGCGATGACATCCCGCTTTCGCTCATGGAGTCGTGCGCTGAGGAGGCACTGCCGGTGGCCTCGCTATCCCGAATCATGCTCTCGTAGCCGCTGCTGCCCCCACTGTGGTAAAACAGAGCCGTCCTCCCCATGGCTGGTGGCAGCTCCCCACTCAGGACGCTGCTGTTGTCGCTGCCGTGCCCGCTGCTGTATCTCTGAGGCCGCCGGGGTGCCGTTATCTTGCTGTATGGAGAAGGCAGCACCGGCATTTGTGACTTCTCATCGCTGAGGTTAATGCCACTGTCGTTGCCACTGTCAGAGTCGGTGGAGCCTCGGAAGTGGCCCACCTTGGCAGAGCCGCCCGACACCAATTCGTTCACGCGGCTGTTGGCCGCCCTCATGGCCTGCTTGGTCCCCATGATGGTCCCTCGGCCGGGTTTGCCGCTGACGGGCTGCACAGAGCGGGGGGCTGCCTTCCCACCAGGCGCCATGCCAGAGCCCTTCCCAGGGGGCTGCGCCAGGGACTTCACAGAGGAACTGAGAGACTTTGACCCGCTGGCAGAGAGGCCCCGGTTTTTATTCCCATTTGTTTGCACCTTCTGGTTAGCTGTGGGTTTTGCCTGGCTGTTTTTACTGGGTGCAGTGGTGGTGAAGGGTGGTGGTAAACCTACACCGGAGGCAACAGGGGGGACCCCCAGTCTGGGGACAGAGCGCCCTGCCCGGGTGTTGCTGGTGCTCCCATTCTCCCTCACCATGCTTGCTTTGGATCCAACCGACGTCAGGCTATCACACCTCTCCAGGGACATGTGGCTCCCGTAACGGTGCACGGCTTCGCTCTTTGATGACTTTGCCTTTAAGCTGGACGTCATCTTGGGCAATGAGTGGTCGCCCTTCAGGTTCATTTTGCCACTGACACTTTCACTGAAGTAAGATCCAGCTTTCAACCTCACATCTGCTTCATCTTCAGCCTTTGGCATGGCAGCTCTGGCAAAATCCAGGCTGGAGGCTTTTCCCCCACTATTACCCAGACCAACAGGTTTCTGTTCCAGGCTCGATTTACGTACAGGAGGTGTTGGAGGTGTTGGTCCACCTGGCCTGGGCAACATGGTTGACTTCTGTGGTGCACTCTTCTTTCCCAGTGACGATTTCAGGCTGCCAGTGGCCAAGGAAGCATCCAAATTCCCTCGTGACACAGCCTCTGACAAAGTACTGTTAGCGTGCGACACCGGCATCACTCCCAATGTGGTGGCTCCTCTCTTCAGTTGCGGCATCTTCATTGTAACCTCTGACTTCTTTGCAGCTCCACTAGAGGATTTGCAGGCCATTTCACAACCATCCACAACCCTCTGCGAACAGGCGAGCATAGTCTGCGACTTTGTCGGCCTGGGTGTTGCCCCAAAATACTGGGCAGCTTTTCCTGGCTGCTTCTCAGTACCAAATGTGTGAGATTTAGGAGACAGCAGTGAGTCCGCAGGTTTTGCCTCCAACTGATAATCGGTGCGCAACAGCCAGGGATCTTCAAATATACCATGTGGATTCTGCAGCTCTTTGTAGCTCAGGACAGTATTATTGTGGATTGGAGACGAGGTAGTTTTTGGTTTTCTAGGAAGACTAGAATGTATTGTTTCTATCACAGGTGTATCGCGAGAATTACTAAATTTTATTTTGATGGGCTGATCAGTGACACAAAAAGCACTTTTTATCTGAGTTGCTTTGGTAATTTCAGAGGTTTGAGGGGTTTTGCTGTTGCCTGAAGAGAGCTTGCTGGAACTCAAGCTCTCACTCTCCAGTTCAGAGAAGCAAAATCCACTGTCATTCAGAGCGCTTTTCAGGGGGATGGATAAATGGGATGCATCCAAGTTGAAGGGTTCCTCAGACTTATTACAGCTGTAAGATGACTGTGCGACAAAACTGTCGCTGGACTGGGCTCCATCACTTTCAACTGTACAGATGCTGACTTCACTAAGCCATGAACTGATGGAGGAACGTCTGCTGCTGGTAAAGGGATCCTTAGCAAAGGGCACAACAATATCAATATTTACACCAGTAGAAGTCTCCTGTGAGGTATAAGCATCAAACTCATCATTTATGCTGCTGATAATACTGACCGGCCTTGAACCCGATGCAAGGGCCTGAAGGGAGCAATCACTGTTAAAGCTAATGATACTGGAAGGTCTTCCGTTATCCATAATCCCACTAATGGACAGTTCTTCCACCACAGTGAAAACAAGCTCATCTTCTCCATTCAGCTCAACAGGCTGCTGCAAAGTCACCGTGGTGGTTAGTATATCCCGATCAAAGCATTTCCCTCTGAACGCTGACCTGAAGCTGTGTACCTCTATCGCACCTGACTGATTCTGGGCATTGCTACCCACCAGGAACGTGCTTCCTACAGGATTTTGCTCAGGTTTGTTTCCTATCTGCTTGCTCATTCCCACAGGAGGAGTCCGAACTGCATTGCCATTGTCCAGCTCCAAATTCTCAGCTTTGGAGATTGGTATGTGCTCTTTCTGCTGTGGAGGTGGAGGTGCTGGGCTTGGTAAGGGTCTCTTCACATACAAGGACTTTTCCTTATTGATACATTCAGCTGTGGCCTTATTCTGCTCTGGATTCCTTGAAGGGCTATACCTTGATGACTGCAGGGAATCAGTGATTGTCTCTCTCTCTCCCTCCAGCATTGAGTCTATTATTTTGTTGTCAGCTCTGTTCTGTGGCTTGGAAAGCTCTGTTTTCAGGTGAGGTGTGCTCTTTTCATGGCAACTGCCATTGCCACCCTTTGGTGCAACAGCCTGGAAAGGGGGGTTATGTCCTTTTTTGGGAGATGCAGTTTCCTGTGGAGCTGGTTTCTTAAACCCTCCAGAAGGAGAACCTATTTTTTCCTTTATCAGTTTTGACTGTGAATTTTCTGTACCTCCAGGGACTGGACTACAACCAGACGCAACAGAGATTTCTCCACAACCAAATCTGATGGGTTCCTCGCTTCCATCAATGCACTCTAACCTTTCCTGCAGTTCAGCAAAAGTGTTGCATTTAAAATGGTCTTTGTCGGAACTCCTACCAATAGCAGAATTGTCTTTACTTCTCTTCTTGTTTAGGGATGGGATTATGGGAACAAACTCTGGAGGACCTTCGTTATCTGTCAATTCCCTGTCAGACAAAGCTGCACCGTTGGGACCAACATAGATGACAGTATCACAAGACTGTTCACTGCTGGAGGAATAATCAGGATCGCTAGATATACTCAGGACAGGAAGGTCGGGGTCAAGGGCAACAGTTCGTGGGTGGAAAGGTCGCAAATGGGGTGGTCTTCGGACATGTCCCTCTTCACATGAGCTCTCTCCTCCAGATGAGCTGGATGCATACTGCAAATGATCAATAAGGGAAAAGTTATCGATATATAAGTATATTTTTGTACATATAATTGACTAAAAGGTCAGGTTTGCTATATACTCTGTGCTCTGTGTATGCTGTCATAATCACATCTGGTGGAAAAAGAGTGTGAATTAAAATAACAAGGTCAAGCTACATAGATTTTACTGTATTAGGAATAATATAACGATCACACCTTTTCAGATAATTTTCGTTAAATATTACGCATTGTCTTTCTCCAACAATTTTCTGTTCCTTTCTTAATGGTTTTTCATTAATACAAACAGGAGCTTTTGAGATAGTTCCACACATAAGCAAAGAAAGAATACGTGTTCAGAACAAAAAGAAGGGAATTTCAGGATTAAGGATTGGGGGCGGGACGATGGCTCAGTGCCAACTCATTTGTCAGTTCCTCTCCTGAGCTTTTATGCATATTGTATTGCTTCTTACCGCCAAGAAACCCCATGTTCCCCCACCAAGAGGTTAGGAAAACTAATTTTCAAATGAATTAATTTCTGCTTGTTTGTGAACCAACCTTGGATTTCTTCTTTCTCATTCGGTGGATTCGCGACGCAAGCTGAATGGTGGTGAGAGTTTCCGCATAATTGGCTGGGGAATCAGAAATATGTGCAATCATAGTAGTTCTGCAGTTGATGTTCCCAAGTGATTCCCTCAACAACATCGTCAACTTGTTGTCCCTGTGTAACAAATGAGAACACTAGGATGGTTTAAAGAAATCACAATCTTTTTTTTGCAGATTTTTACACCGCAAGCTGTGCTTTCACTCTCATAGGATATGTGCATGTATGGTACATGCAGATAAGAAATATGCTCCTATTATTTGACCACACTTAAAATGTGTCTAAATGTACACATACAAAGATAGCAATATCTTAATTATTTATCTGCCTGTGTATTTGCAGTATAAGTCATTTTATTTGTTACTTAGACAAGTGTAAAATGATTGATAAGTAGTTTAGTTATCTCAGGTTCGTATTACCCAAAAAGCTCACTACTGCTGTATTTTTAGCTAAGCAGACTTAGTACCTGGACAGCTAAGCTCTGGGAGCTCTATGCAAATGATTTTGATAAGAAAAAAAAATAAGTCAACAGAAACGGTAAGAAATCTCTACACACATGTAACAATGTTAGATATCAGCAATATATTATCGCTGCCACTCCAGCTAATCTGTTTTCCATTGCTCCTGCTGTGCTCTGCTCTGACATAGCAAATTGGGAGCAGAATTTCTCTCTCAAGGCTCTTGTGGTGATACCAGTCCTCCGCCACAGAGAACAGAGCTGACGAGAGGTGATGTTTTGTCCTTCACTGGTCTCCAAGACACCTTCCCAGGGCTCTCTAGAGGTTGCTTCCTATCACCCCCACCCCACCCCGGCTGGCCCAAGACGTGGGAACTACCATCATGTCTGCTCACTAAACCATGGCGGGGACAAAGCTGACAGTCTGCCCTTCCCTACTCTAACCCATCCATCCTCTACTCCATCCAAAAACCCAGCAACTAGCCCAAGGAAATAATCTTTCTGCCTAATAGCAAAAGAGAGAACACCTGTTTGAGATGCAGCAGTAGATAAATACATGAAATGACATGATTGATAACAACAGCATGAAGTTATAACGCGTAAAGCCAAGCAGCAATTAAATTTAAGGGCTGAAGGTCAAGTTCTGGCAAGGGTGTTTACAATGTGGCTGTTGTCTTTAAGCTGGGCTCCCCCACAGCTGTGTTCGACATATTATTGTCAAGTGTGCTCCACAAAGGGATGCACCTAAATGTTCACTTCTGCTACGCAAATGTGCAACATGGTGGTCATCTTTTGTGTTTTCATTGAAAAGACGTATCATTCAAAAAGGCTCACAGAAATGACAACCTTTGACCACCATACTTGATAAACTCACTATTATTTTCTGAAACTTCCATACAATTTTTAAACTTGGAAAATGGAAAAAAAGAAGGTCCCATGAAATTTTTTCATCAAGTTGTTCATGAATGTGCAGCTGCCTGACATTGGTATAAATTCCAAACCCGGGAAGTAGAAGGAAAGAAAACATTTTGGCCAATTTCCCTTGGTTTCTTACAACAATCAAACCCATCCCAACTTTTCACCCAGCTTAAGTATATACCGATGTGCATGTAGTTTTTGCCATCTAATTAAGATTTTCATGGTACTATGTGATATTTTAGAATCATAGAATCATTTTGGTTGGAAGAGACCCTTGGGATCATCGAGTCCAACCATCAGCCCCACTCTACAAAGTTCTCCCCAACACCAGATCCCTCAACAGCACATCCAATCTACTCTTAAACACAGTCAGAGACGGTGACTCCACCACCGCCCTGGGCAGCCCATTCCAGTGACTGACCATTCTTTCTGTGAAGAATTCTTTCCTCAAGTCCAGCCTAAACCTACACTGCTGCAACTTTTCAAAGTTGTGTGTACGCATATGTGTATGTATAGACAGGGAGATGAACAGATATATGTATCTGTAATACAGAAGTGACCTTAAAGATGGACCCATCTCTTCCTTTAACTTCATCCGAGGTGAAGGACAAATTGCTGATGCAATTCATTGCTAAAGTAACATCAGCCACAAATTTAAGATAATGCAAATAATAATTCACTTACTTATATGGCACATGCTTAGCACCATTAATTAAGGCCAAAATTACATTGCCCAGGGCAGAGAGAGACAGACACAGAGAGCCTCCTCCCTCTCGGCTCTTGCTCAGCACTTTTTCACAGCTCCCTAGATCAATGAGATGCAAACGGCTGCGTCCTCCAGACACTAAAACAAAAAGGGGAAAAACAGTTGTACATCGCATTCTTTCATGGACTCAAGCCAAACTTGGTATTCAAAATGTATTCAAATGGGGAAAATAATGAATACATCATGGGATGATGACCAAATTAAATATTAATAGGAGGGAAATCAGATATTAGTCACAGCTTCCAAAGTTAAAGGTGATTCAACTGTCTTGTGGGTTCACCTCATTTTTTTCTTCTTAAGTTTATTGCAAATTATTGTTCAAACTAACCCAAAGCCACATCATTTAAAAATAAACGATAGGGTAAGAAGATTCATACTTCCTCCTTTGCCACTTTTCTCCATACGATACTGGTATATGTGCAGAGTGAAAAGCATATGTGAATTCCTCCTGTCTTCCTCCTCGCATTCAGGTTTGCTGGTACTTCTGGCAGCAATTGCAGCATCAAGGAAAAATGCAGCTTTCTCTGCCGTCGGGGCCCTTAGCTCACTTTGGTTTTGAAGCTTGAATATAAACAAGAAAATGACTAATTAGCACAGGGGCAGGTTTTGGTTGTTTTTTTTTTCCAAACTGGTTAAATCTCTAGTGTACTAAAAGAAACATATACGTACACCATGGGAGAAGGGCTTATAAATTAAAAGCAGTAATTCTTTCTTTTACTGTCTTAAAAGTTGTCATAAATGTTGTCAGATAAGAGGAAATAAAGAGCAGAAGAAAGGCTCAGAAAAATCTATGTTGTGATATCCATTATACCTGGGTTCCACATATTGGATCTTCTCTCAGATAAACCCCGGGAGACTGGCCATCCTGAAGGCTGCCAGTGGCTACTTCAGCTAACAAATCCTTAAGGTTTTCATCTTTGCCACTGATCTCCACAGCAGATACTCTAATGGAAAACCGAGTCCCAGTTTTCTCTTTGCGTTCATTGATTAATTTGAAGAGCCAAGAAATTGCGCAGGGGATGATACCAAGGCTTTGTGTGGAGTTATCTTTCCCAATCATGGTAAAAGATTTTCCTGGAAGGAAAAGACAAAGATTAACTTAATTCACCTTTCTTGTACAAGGCAGCATCCTCTTCGCATCACCAGTGTACACTACATGCAATGCCATGCAACACACAGATAATGGGAAAGAACAGATGCAAAAATGCAAAGTATTTAATTATTAATCCATTACCATTTATTCAAACAGTTTTTCAATTTTTGTAACTCAGACCCACAGCAAATTGATGTTAAAAACATATCTGATCTTTCCATTTCCATCACAATGCACCTATATACACTTGTTCCTGAATAAGCTAATCTGATGTTACGTTTTACCTTTTCAAATTAAAACTTACAATCCCAGTGTAGAAATAAACCGTGATAAGTTTGCAAAGCTAATTAAAAAGAAATTCTAATCTATTCACATACTCCAGGTTTATTGTTCCAGGAGCTGACAGCATGTAATTACCAGACTGACATAGTAATTAACTGTAACGAATTTGGGAGCTCACCAAGCTTGACATGACCAAAGCAAAATATGCAACCATCTGCACCATTCACAACAGACTGGATTACTTCTGCTACTGTTCCAGAGCATACCTCAGCCTGAAAGAAAGATTAGACAAATAAGTAAAAGAGCACATACTGCTATGTTTTTTACTCTTCCTCTGTAATGAAATGAATGACTCAATATTTTTGAGGCGTAATATTCTCCCCATTTCTATGGCATCAGTCATACTATTTTAGTAACTATGCTATCTTAAAAAATAATAAAATATGTTACTATAGCCTAAAATAGTTCTCAATTCTATTAAACCAATTCTCTTGGAATATCGATTCTATGACTAATGCAGCAAACTGAATGCTATCCAACCAGGCTTCCTGCTGGTATAATAGCTTAGCCAAGGCTATTCAGCAACAGTAGCAACTCCACTGAAATTAAACTACTGAAGAGTGCTCACAGGAATTAAAATAGACGGTTATACTGGAGAAAAATGCATTAAGAACCCTGAATAAGATTTCATAGTATCACATTTTCCTCTTCCAGGGGGGACATCATCATCAGTGAAGGAAACTTGCTGAAATACTTGAGTGTACTAAAACCAGTTTATCCACGTCAGTGAAGGTTTCATATATACTACAAGATGATCTATTAAGTACAGCAACGGGGGGTAGGGGAGCGGGTTGGTGTAACTACAGTGACTCTATTTGCAGGTGGCATGACAGCAAGCTCACCTCAAGCAACAACATCTGCACAGAAGTGGCCCTGCTGGCCAACAGCACCCAAAAAAACCCCACAAACAGGCCACCCAAAAGGCCTACCGCAAGGACCTGAAGGAGTCTAGCCCAAAGTAGGGGTCAACAACCCGAAGGACTGGTGCCAAAGCCAGCAGAGAAGCAGGCTGTAATGGGCCACCTTGAACAAGGCTAACAAGGAAACTGCTTCAAGTTTCGCCAGGGGAGGTTCAAATTGGATATTAGGAAAAAATTTTACACTGAAAAGGTTATTAAGCATTGAAACAGGCTGCCCAGGGAAGTGGTTTAGTAACCATCCCTGGCAGTATTTAAAAAGACAGATAGAAATATTGCTTAGCAATATGCTTTAGTGATGGGTTTTGTCAGCGTTAGGTTGGTGGTTGAACTAGATGATCTGAACGGTCCCTTCCAACCTGGATAATTCTATGATTCTATGGAAAAAGTAAGCCGCTTCCAGTTCTGGACTAATGTTGAGATAACTCTTGTGTATTTCTGCACAATGATGCTATTTGAGCTTATGCAGAGTCTTAAAGCCTGCCTTCCTGGCACGGTTACCACCAGGTAGGAGGTTATTCTCCTACCTTTAAGTGCCTGGCTAGAACTTGGACCTAGCAGATATTTCCATATCTCTAGTTGGGGACCCAAAAAATTAAACAAATCCTATGAGAAGATTTGAGGGTGGGATTCAGAACTAGATCTTGTCATGTTTTCTCAACATTAATATACCATTTTCACCTTAGATGTTTTACTTTTCTTTCATCAAACCCTAGCTTTTTCCAGGCAGTTCAAATTTGAAGCCATTCTTCATATTCTACTTAATTTTCTTCCTATTTTTAAAGTTGTTTCAGACTGTTTTTTCTGAACTCGAGGCTTTTTGCAGAAGGACATTCAGGTGCCCAATCTCACCAAATATACTGCAGCCCACAATCCTCTCAAATACCACCCATCCTCTCTGAGTGCCAATTGTCAGGTCTAGGGCTACTACTGTACAAATACACCCTTTTTTTGATTGTTTTCCTTCTTTTTTTGCAGGGCAAGAGAAATGTATGCACTGTCAGCACCACCATCAAGATAAAACAATCAGTCAAATCCACAGTATAAACAGACTGGAGAAGGCGAGGAAAATATAAAACCTTCCTAACTGCTTCAGTACATCTATCCCATGGGGTCTGCTGTATCTCTTCTTCTAACAACAGCATTTAGTTTAACGCTAAGCACATGTTCGTTTCCCATTGAAAGCAGTGGGGAAGGACTTTATTTCTCTGACATCAAACAGGTTAAAGCCCAACTGGATGGAAAAGCGATTTTCAAATTGGCTGTGTGTCTTTCTCTAACAAGAGAAAGCACAGGAAGATAATTTAGTCTGCAAATCCATCTCCCCAGCTATTACATCTTAATTTTATATCTTGACTAAACTGAAAATGTAAGAATTTACCCACTTATCTATTAATTACCATGTTTTTCCCAGGTACTAAGGCAACTCATTCAAATATAATTCCCCAGAAACAGAAAGAACCCTTAAGGCAATCGAATGCAGTGGCCGTGAGAAGACTGGGGGGGTTTATGCGAGTGACTCCAGTACCTGTGAAGCATCCTGGGGGAAAACCGCATCAAAGGCAAACATCTTTGGGACAGCAACAACGCCTCTCCTGTGACCTGCATTGGAAGGTCCGCTTGCCGCTGGATCATAAAACGTGATTTGCTTTTTTCTCGGGTCTACCTTTAGGAAGGACATGGATTCAGATGTTTCATGTGCTCCTTGAGAAGGACAAATCCTTACCATGACTTTCACCTGCAAGAATTCAGAAGAAAGCGACAACTTGAGTTCCCAGCTACAGATAAACACATGCAAAGCATTCCTCCCAACCCCACTCCCCCTGCCATGACAGGTTCATTTGTAATATTTAGGTGTGTCAGAACAACCGTGGGACAAAACCAGAGCCAGATTTTCCAGCCCAGTTTCCTCCCTGGGGTCTTCACTGAAATAGCTTTTAAAAATGCACTTTGTCCCTTCAGTTGACTCTGTTCCAGTTTTACCATTTCAATTTATAAATGTCTGATCTGCAGGTATAATCCACTGTGGGTGTAATACCATTGCCTAAGGAAAAGGAAACTCTAGTCTCCTACCTTTCAAGCACCTAACGTGACAGAAAGCATGAACCAATCCACTCTGAAAAACAGCCTGTATAACCCAAGGCTCAAACAGCTCACGCATTCAAACTGAACTAAATCAAGAAACTTTCAATTCCTGGTTCACATTCTTGTAATAAAAAAAGTGCTTCTCTTATAGCCTTTCCCAGACAGATGCCTCTATGCTGTCATTGTTAGGCACTTGGCTTTGGTGGTTAGTTGCAGACTTAATGGGAAAGGAGGGAATAAAAAAAAAAGGCATTACAAGGTCTAAAAGCTTGAAAAGAAACCACTCACAAAGTGCATTTCTATTGCACCATTGCAAATGCCAATTTCCTACACGTGGCATTTTAAGACAACACTTCTAGAGGGCTCAGAAATGTTGGCTGTGATTTCCCAAAGCAGCTTATAGGAGCCAAGTGACTGGGTCTCACTAAAGCTCAGCAAAGGTTGCACACCTGCTTCTTTTAAGCTCCCTGGAAATCATACTCTCACTTTGAAAAACTATGAAATACTGCCTCACACCCATTTATGACCATTTATCCTTATGAAATGCTCCCAGGTCAGAACCAGCGTGTTTTATACACCTTGCACTGAAGTAAACGACTATTACAGGCGCAGTGAATCACTTTGGCGATCTTCAGTTCTGCACTGCTCAGCAGATCAAACTTAAGAGAAAAGCAATGCTCGGCCAGAGTGACTTTCCATGGCCAGCATGAAATGTTTCAGTAACAAGCTGACCAGCAGCATTATCTCCTTATCCAACTACTGGACAACTTTAACAGCATCAGCGTCAACCACTTAGTTGCACCGGGTGAAGAGTCTCCTTGGCTGTAATGCACGACAGCCAGCAGAGCAGGAGCAATTTACTCAAAGCACCCATGAGAAGCTCCCTCTTCCTGCAAGGAAACTGCTTCACAAAGTACCCACTCCTTTTGCAGCCCCTGCACCTGATTTGGAAGGGTAGGGACAGACAGCAACCCCTCTGCTGCAAATCACCACATGAACCCTCCAAAGAGAGAAGATGCAGTCACTTTCTCGTCTGAGTCAGGCCCACCTCCAGCTCTGTGCTGGAGGTTGCATGGGGAAGCCGGGTTGAAAAACATCCATCTCTGATAAAGAATGATCCTCCTTTTCAGTAACTTTTTGTTGCTAAATCTAACCTTAAAGCTGCCAGAACAATTTGACTCCTATTTACTATGTTCTGAGAACATATTTTCATTAAGATGGTGTGCACTTATGACACTGACACATTATCACTGTCTTTACCAAAAAAACACACACACTTTGCATCCAACACTTCCCCATCACTCCTGTATCCAGAAAAATACTGGCAAAGGAGGAACCAAAGCTCAAAATCCACTTCAGCAAAGCGCAGCAGGCAACAAACGGAGAGCAGAATAGGCTGAGCACCCCTCCAGGACTGCCCTTCGTACCCGACGAGATGACAAAGTGACGGCAAACACATCAACACCCAGTGGGTGCAGGTGGAATGTACTGTCTGAGCCAGGATCCCCCACAGCAGACGGGTGGGTGCAGCAGGAAGCCCCATCCCAAACTGTCCATGTCTCTCAGCTACGGAGAGTAGATAATTTGAAGCTGTCATTCAGGTCCTCAGCTGTTTCATTTTTCCAGTTCCTACTTTCTGCAGGAGCTAAGCTGCACACAGGCATCCCTGCAGTTACTCAAGCATCCTCACAGAAAATATTTTCCAGAAAACTGCTATAAATGCTCTTCCCCAACATTTTTTTCTGAACAAAGGGTTAAGAAACAACCGATCCCCTCCCTGTATACGCTGTAAGAGACTCCAGCAAAAGTGACAGCAAATTCTTCCACCTATCGACTCAAGCAGTCTCCCAGTTCCAACACTTGCTTTTCTCTCCCCTTTCACAACAATATGAATATGAAAGTACGGTCCCAGAAAATAAGCGAACCTTAGAATAAATGAAACAGCTGCTTCAAAAGCCAAGCGCATCAGAGGTGATACACTCAAGGCTGCTTCCCCATAAAAGCTCCATGAAGCCAGCTTTGTGCATTAGCCTGCTAGCTCAACCTTGACATGCTACCTAGGTGCTCAGAAAAATAACCTCCCTCAGGGGGAAAAAAACACACCAAAAAAACAACACAAACAAACCTAAATATATATATAGAAGTACAAATGCCTGCTTCAGGGTCACTTGATTAAAATTAATTTTAAAATATATCCTGCTTTCAAAGGATTTCTCTAAACAGTCCTTTCTGTTCTCTTCTTCACCTATTATTAGATTATAGCAGCCAGAGCTTGGATAAGAGGAAAATTGGTTTGCTCCTGACCTAAACAGTAAGTTACCTCCACCACAGCGCTGCTCCCCTTAACACAAAGGTGGCTTCACGCCCACAAAAACCTTGTGTAATCCGCTTTTTGAGACCACCTCTCTGCAGCAGGAAGATACTGGAATAGCTTCTCATAATGGATCAGATCCCAAACATAACAGGCCTCAAAGGTCATCTGCATTTTTACAGTGGAAGTAAGCTTTCAAGAGAAATGGGAGGAAAAGAAAAGCAGCTCAAGGGAGGTCCTCTTTCAGTGTTTCGTGTATAAAAGCTGATCTGCAGAGCAGAAAAACCCTGATTTCAAATTTAGTTTCTCTGCCCACTAAATCAATCCATAAGCGATGCCTACCAGAAACTGCAGGGTAATAATGTCTCATGCTCATTCACGATGTCTGAGCCAGACTCTGACTTTACTCAAAAATGAAGCAGAAATGCTCATGAAATTACCAACAAGCACAGAGATTACCCAAACGTAACAGGAAAAGCCAAGTGCAGACAGATCCTGGGTGCAGGCACACGCTTTTAAGTACATAAAAGAAAGGTTTGGTGTGACAGTATTTATTCTTCTTACACTTTTTGCTGCCCCAGCCTTTCTCTGGAAGAACCTAATGAGGTTCAGCAAGAGCAAGTGTAGTAGGGTCCTGCACCTGGGAAGAAAGAATATAGGTTAGGGGCTGCTGGAAAGCAGTTCTGAGAAGAATAATCAAGGGGTCCTGGCAGACAGTAAACTATCCATGAACCAGCAATGTGCCCTTGTCGCCAAGAGGGCCAATGGAATCCTGGGCTGCATAGGGAAGAGTGTGGCCAGCAGGTTGAGGAAGGTCATTCTCTCCCTCTATTCTGCACTGGTGAGGCCACAACTGGAATCCTGCCTCCAGCTTTGGGCTCCCCAGTTCAGGAGAGACCGGGAACTACTGGAGAGAGCCCAGTGTAGGGCAACAAAGATGATTAAGGGATTGGAGCATCTCCCTGATGAGGAAAGGCTGAGAGAGATGGGACTCTTTAGCCCAGCTAAGAGAAGGCTAAGGGGAGACCTTATTAATACTTACAAGTATCTAAAGGGTGGGTTGAAGGAGGATGAAGCTGGACTCTTATCAATGGTTCCCAGTGACAGAATGAAGGGTAATGGGCACAAACTGGAACATAGGAAGATTCATTCAAACATGAGGAGAAACTTCCTTGGGGTGAGGGTGCCAGAATCCTGGAAGAGGCTGCCTAGGAAGGGTGTGGAGTCCTCTTCTCTGGAGACCTTCAAGCCCCACCTGGATGCCATCCTGAGTAACATGCTCTGGGCAATCCTGCTTTAGCAGGGGAGTTGAACAAGATGATCTCTAGAGGTCCTTTCCAACTCTGGTAATTCCATGATCCTTCTAGGTCTCTTTATCTAGTTCTCATACAAAAGTCGTGCTCACCCATAGAGACATCAACGTGTAGTGCAGGAAATCATCCAGATACAACAGCTTGCAGGAAGCAAATGATTCAAGAAAACATGGGAAACTGCAAATTTTAACGTAGTGTTGGCCCATAATTGGGGAGCACAGCAGCAATACCTGCACTGTACTCTAATGCTTTTATTCACTAATGAAAATGAATGACTGGAATTAGGCACAATAACACTGATTTCAGGTCCAGGGAGAGAAAGAACACAACAAAAAGAAAGACAATACAAATATGGCAATTCCTAAAAAGTCATCTCTGTCTCAGGGCATCTCTGCCCTGATCACTTTTAGAATCCTTAAGGATACCTAAGATGGCACATCCTTCCCATGATGGGGGTGACCCTTCCTGCTAGAACTGGGGATTTTTAGTGACTCCTTTTTTTCCTCCCCTTTTGTATATTTCTTCTTCAATGTCAAAGAAAGATGCTGAGAAAGGAGAAGGATTACAAGTGGAAAATTATCATTATCAGGGATATAAGGATTTGTACAGAGACATTAAATATTGGATAGAGGCTCTGTTTTAATGAGGATGTTGACAAAAAGAAGAGGATAGATTTGTATTTGAGTTCAATTTCTGCAAATAAATATAAAAGAAACACAAACATCACAATACTTGCACATCATTAACATATTTCTCAGTGCCTGCAGACAGCCTAAATCGCGCCAACCACTGAAGGATCTCATTAATTAACTGACTCTAATCTGGTGGGTTTTGTACACTGGAGGTTAACTCTCAACTGCTGAACTTTCCACATTCACGTTTCTGCAGGAAACAAGAGGTCAGCAAAACTGCTGAAGGAAACCCTATTAAAATCAAAAGTGTTTGGGGAAAAAAAAAGATGCTAAATACATCCCAAATATGCCATTAAAAAATAAAGAATTTTCAAAGTAAATAAACAAGAAGATAATTTGGAGAAGCCCCAGAAATGGGTGGCACGAGGTCAGAGGCCCACCTAACCAGCACAACAATGGGTGTAATTTCAACCTTCACTGGCAAGGATGGGACAGAGATTCCTAGCAACCACAGAATTTTATTCTTCTTTTTTTAAAAGTTTAGTTGTCTGTCAGCCTACAGTGGAAGACAGGGAAAAAGAAGCCTACAGAAGCAAAAATCTGCAAGCTAGAACTCATTTGCTCCAGCTACGTGAGAGCAAACCCAGTGGATGGATGTTGTAGCATAATAACAAAAGTCGTACCACACTTTCATGCACGAGTAAAGAATTTTAAGGGAGAAAAACTGGAAAAGGGCAGTTTTCTGAATAAAACTGGGGGGGTTGGAGGGTGGGGAAGAAGTCCCCTGTATGGAGGAAAATTGCCACATGGAGGACTATGGGGCTAAACTCCATACAGTTTTTAGAAACATCCGATGAGACCACTAGAGAACCACAGAACCATATAGTACCCTCAAATATCAGTGATTTGCTGGAGCCTGAACAAAAACCCTAGACTGTGACATCTTGAACCCTTATGAAAGTCAAATATAGATGCATACTTAACAATTCTGACCTAAACAATTCCAACCTGACAGAGGAGTCGCAGCAACCAGAATAATGGGCTGGCTGCAGGAATGGCCAAGATAGTGCTACACAAAGTGTGTGTGTCAGTGTCAGGAAACAGGTTTGGAAAACTAAGAGACAGCCCCAAAAAGCTGCAAAACCCAAATTTCAAAGCAACTCTCTGACACAAATGTGAGACTGATGGCCAGAGGCAAGCTAGCAGTTTTGTCTGAAACAGACCATGTGTTTTGGATATGCTGAATTGAATGGAGGTACGGCAAAGCCATGCATCAAGGAACACGAAACTCCTCCAAGACCAGTGAGGCGTACATCGTGTCCCAGAAGAAATCACATCCAAGGCTGGATTTGTAGAGAAAAGAGCCAGTGATAAACAGAGAGAATGACACAATCCTACATAATTTTAGACAGAAACATCCAGGAGACTGACAATCATTTTCACATTGATTATTACTCCGTAATTAAAAGAGATGAAAGGGCTATCGACTCTGGGGCCAGACAATCTCACGCTTAAAGAACCAGATGATTTGGATTCTGTTCCTGAGACTATCAAAAACCTCTACTACATGTTTTAGATGATGAATACAAAAAAAAACCTAAATATATCAGAAAGTTCGTCATTCACCTTTCAGTGGAGCGAAGAGTGCCAAATACTGCACGCGTTTTAATCCGGGGCAGACACATATACAGAGAAAACTCCACTAATTCACTAAATAATGACTAGACTCCATGGCATCTTGCACACACTGAGGAAATTAAGACCCTGACCCAGCCAAATATGTTAACACAGGGATAACTGTAACATATGGTACCTCCTTTGAAATCATTGGATGTGTCGTGTCGGTGTGTTTATAGTGACGCTTGGTTTGATGCATCTATAGTTGATCAACGTTTCACATTAGAAAGAATGAGAAGGAAAAAATAGAAGGAATGAATTAGAAAGCATGTAAAATTTTAGAATACCTGTGTTCAAGCCTTTTTAATGAAAATAAATTCTGACTTTATCTGTCTGTATTTTGGGAAAGTGCTGGCACTATAACTGGAACCCATTCTAAAAATGCTGGTCGTATTCTGTGTTACAGCAGTATCATAATCCCTAAATGAACAAGCAATTTGGTCTTTAGCAATAAATGTCATTATATCAAATTTGAATGGACACTAAATATTCCCTGGAAACACACAAACTTGACAGACATCATGCAGCCAGGAAGCTAATTTTGTCCAATGTTCACAAAATGGTGTATAACAGCAGGTTAATTAAATAACTATGTTTGGACACCCACCATTCTGAACTAGGATTTCTCAGCAAGAAATTACAAAGAATTCACGTTCAGTAGAATAAAGACCACTTTCCAAGGAAATCAGTTATTTTTCAAATACAGTGCAAATCAAATCACAAAAGTCCTAGCACAGAGCCAATACTTTTCATGGATTTAATTGTAACTGACAGATATATCACCCTTGCTAAATTAGTTTACTGTGGGTAGTTCGCACAAGCCTTTCATATACTGTCACTACCAATGGATGGCAAATTTATATGCAAAACTGTCATGCTAGCATAGACCATCTAACTCCCCCAGGAGAACCTAAAACAAACAAAAATTAAAAAACAAAATTAAAAATCACATCTGTATTGTACTCTATTAAAGAATTGATTCTCTATTCCCAGGAGACATGAAGAAAACTATTTTTGCTTATTTTCTATCGCTAATTTAGTGATAGAACAAGAGGGAATGGCTGGAAGCTGCAGCAGGGTAGGTTTAGGCTGGACAGTAGGAAAAAGTTTTTCACAGAAAGAGTGGTCAGTCAGTGGAATCAGCTGCCCAGGGAGGTGGTGGAGTCCCCATCCCTGACTGTGTTTCAGAGTAGATTAGATGTGGTGTTGAGGGATCTGGTGTAGGGGAGAACTTGTAGAGTAGGGCTGATGGCTGGACTTGATGATCCCAAGGGTCTCTTCCAACCTAAATGATTCTATGATTCTGTGATTTCTTTTTAAAAGGTGAAAACAAAGTGGGAGAAATTGTGTATTTTTATCTGATTTTTCCACTTTTTTGTTTTAGCAGTGCAAGGCATGTCAGCAGCGACATGTGCACCTTGGACATACATGAAAAGAAGAGCACTTAGTATGATACATGATTTATGTCAGAAATAACGTTCTAGTCATTAGGAAACAAGCAGCAATAAAGATGACAAAATTAAGTACCTATTTGTTATCCGTCATCAAACCATCATAAGAACCAGTGAATAGGACACTTAAGGAAACCCTGCATGATCAGTAAATCATATTAGCAGTACCTTAGCTATGGCTTGGTAAAGCATAAATGAAAATAAATGTCTAAAACACATAAATGGATGCCGATATGAATATACCTGTCCAAGAAACACGTTTGACAATTCAGGTTCTCTTTAAACTCTCCACTTCAATTGTCTCGCATAGGAGGATTCTGTCATTCTAACATAAAAAATTGACAGGATCCTTGGGAGAGACAAGCACTTAAAGTTGCTGTTGTAAGTGATGCAGTATGAGAAAGAATGAGCTGAACAGAACCCTAGAAAAAAAAA
>VZTM01028292.1:207081-270942 GCA_013400555.1 Jacana jacana | reverse complement strand
TTTTGGTTAACTCTTTCCATCTTTAATAGAAAATGTCTTTTAAGATGCTCTGGAGAGTTCTTTTCTCATAGCTTGGTGTCACAGTCGAAAATAAAACTAATATATGGCACACACAGGGGCACTCAAATATCAAATGACAAGGGACAGTCTCTAACCTGCTCTTTCTCCCCCACAATTTACAGATTACTGGGGTTTTTGCCATGCGTGGATGAGACCAGTGAGGAAAAGCATGGCCAGATCAATTGCGTAACGCTCAGCATTTAGGGAATAAGACTGTGCAACAGCAGTAGCTACAAAGCCTGCCCATTAGAAGAACCACACTTTNACTGTCATTATTACTCAAATTGTGAGAATGATTAAGGACTTCACAGAGAGGGTCAAAGCCAAAGAATTGCACAGTCCAAGCCTTAAATATCCTGAACTTTGGAATTTACGCAAGAGTCCACTTACTCTTGGGTTTGGTTTGACCTTGACAGCCACCATGGGAGCAATTTTTCTTCTGGTTCTGAACCCTCTGCAAAGCTTGCAAAATTCTGGACGCAGGAACCAGTTTACTCTAAAGCAAGACTCTTCTAAACTTTCCCAGTTGATGCCCCAACAAGGCATCACTCCTCCACCACAGAACCAATATCCCAAACCTTTCCCACTGCAAACCAGCTCCAAAGGAAGCAGTGGGAAAGTCACAGTCTGTCATTGTATCTGCAGTTCCACTTATTGTTTCCTTAATTACTCGTCAATACAGACAACAAATAGACGGATGTCCTACAATACACCCTCCAGCACTCTGTCCTGAGCCTTCCGCAGCTCACAGAATAAACTTGGTTGGCATTAATACTTTTATTATTGCTATCACTGTTTAATTTGTGGTTCTAAAATTAGAAAGGTAGCACAATGAAACAGCGCAGTTGCTACCCAAAATCCCAAGCAAACTTAAAAATAAACAAGGTATCCGTTTCCACTAATGGTATACGATCTGGGAAGCAAAATCTGGTTCAGAAAGAGCCATTTTTAAATAGAAAACTGAGAATGTCTAAATCTGTCATGAAGGTTTGGAAATGACAGGCACCATCTGTATTCCTGCAATAAATTTCGTCCAAGGAGTTACTTACAAAGTATATGTTAAATTTTGAGGTTATGGTCCTTTCTTCCCCCTTGAACAATCTTACTAGGTTCCTATGATGAATATTTAACTTCAGGAGGATATAAAGGCTTTAGTACCTTACACAAGTACAGCACCAAACCTTTATTTGCTTAGCTGTCCCAGCAATGCCGTCGAGAAGCACTGCCAGAAGAACAAACAATTAACGTTCCTTATTTCAGCGGTTCAACTTCCTCAATAAATAATTAGTTCATCTGGATCACAATGCACAACTGCAAACAATAGCACTTTTATAAGGGGTGATGGTAATAAAGTTTCAAAAGAAAACCATTATTCTGAAACCTTCCAAAATGTCAAACCACCTCTAATATTGTAAAGATATTACCAAGGTCAACATTATGAGAAAAAGTATTTCCAATACAAGATTAAATTTATGCCTTGCCTCTTGCACATAGCATAATCTTGCAATTCGGGCTTTTTGAGACTGAAATTGTCTCTTACTTTGAGTGACCTCTTAATTTTCTCTTACTATCTCTTATTAAAATCAGCAAGGCAGAAATAAAAATCAGCTATGCTGACATATAAGGAACATCATCTCCCCCACAGCTGATCAGAAAAGACAGGTCCAGAAGGGATTTTAAGAAGTTATCTACACTTCCCCAGTGCTCCATGGTAGGATGAACTTTAACTTATACATTCCAATATGTATTTGTCCAACTTGTTCTTAGAAACCTCCAGTGAAAACAAGTCCACAACCTCCTGAGGCAAATGATTCCAGTTTTTAACTATTCTTACTGTTATAAAATTCACACCTCGTGTCTCAGATAAATCTGCCTTGCTGGCATTTCTGTTCCTTATTTTCTCTCACCGCTGCAGCAGATGTGCAGAAGGTCTTATTTCATTCTACAACAGTTACCTGTAGGAAGACCACTACCACACCTCACTCTCCTCTTTTACAAATGAAAAAGTCATGATCCTTCTAACCCTTCTTCATAGGTTGTTTCCTTAATTTCTGAGCATTCTTGCTGCTCTTCCTCTACTCGGGGCACGTCTTCATAAAGTAAGGAATCAGGGCTTTATACATCAGCAAGTGTCAGCCAAGACTCACCTGAATTCAGGTATGACACAGAAGGACCAGGCAAAGGCAACTTTGGGATAAACTCAAAAAGACCTCTGGCAGATGGGAAATTGAAATAAGGATGTCAAGAGTACTCCTGACAACAGAAGAGCTTCCTCATGCTGTACAGATCCAAGAACCGATCCCTCCTCTCAGCTACACATTATTATTTTAAAAAAAAAGCAACCAAACAAGCTCATTGTCAAGTATTTAAGCTTTTTGCACGTAGGAATAGATGCGGTGTTAGGGGATATGGTGTGGGGGAGAACTTTCTAGAGTAGGGTTGATGATCCCAAGGGTCTTTTCCAAGCTGAATGATTCTATGAGTCTATGAATCCAAGATGGAATTTTCACAGCTCTTCTCTGTAATTTTTCCCCAGCTTTAGGAAACACCAAAGGGCAGGCCTGCACGAGTGGTGACTGTTACACTCCAACCTTTTTTCCGCTCTCCCAAACCAGTAGTTTCTGAGGCTACAAAATTGTCGTGAGCTGTGTCAGCTCCACGTTCTCCTCCGCTTGCAGATTTAAGACATTTTTCTGGCCAAAGAACATTGCTTCAGCAGCCAGGACCAGGGTTTAGGAACTGACTTTTTTGTATCTCTATACCAGAATAACAGCTAGTCACCGCAGCCTGCCACATACCACTTCCAGCTCTGTTCACTAATCATGTTAAACAAAGCAAGAGCAGATGAACATGTTGCTGTACTTCCATACTCGCTGTTTACAATTGTGCCATATGACAAACTGCTGAAAACCTGTGTAGGTTAATCTTTATGTAAGCAAGCCTGTCGACACCTAATATAGAAATATGTCAGTTCCCGGGCTGCACGCTGCATAGATAGCTGCGTATTGAAAAATCCAGCCACCTGAATGCCAGCAATATTTCCTCGCTCTGTTTCGTGAACTGAGCAAAAGCAGGCAGAACCACATCAATCTAAGCACGCTCCCTAGGCAAAAAAAAGTTGGGACTTGTGTGCCAGCAAGACATAGACTCATGAAACAGTCAAGCTGAGGGAAATAAAATTCTAGTCTCATTCGTATTCTATCAAGAAAAAGTAATAAAGCCATTTTTAAAACTACAAAGTAATGGAAGAGAAACAATGGTTTCCTTCATTAGGAAAGTACTTACTTAAATAGATGGCTTAAAATTTTGCCCTGCCATAGAAGCTCCTGGTCCACAGAAAGAAGCCAGTATCAAAATGACTTACTGGGCAATACATTATTTTTCTTACAAAGGATATTACGCTCCAACTTATTCCTCAAAACCAATCTGGTATGAAAAGCAAAAGCATTCTGCTCATTCAGGCAGCAACAGGCACATTTGTGGTTGGAAAGGATGGGAGATAAAATACAGGATACACCTAACAACGGGTTCACCTGAAGCACCAGGTTCAAACAAACATCAGACAGGAAACAGGGGGACAGAAAGAGGGGGGTATCCAGTATTTTCACATTCCCAGTCACATATAGCAGTCAATACAAGTTAGCACCTGTGACTGTAAAGCCTGCTTTATCATAAAAGCTTTGGGGTGTGTTATGTTTTCAGGTTACCCTCCTCTGCCCCAACACACCATCCCCACAGGCACACCTTCCTCATCACCTCCAGCTCCCTCAGTCCCACATTTCGGTGCACGTCTAGAAAATCCACAGCGGATCTTTTCCTGCTTCAGCCAGGTTTTATTTCAGGTGCTTAGTCAAAGGCTTGACACCTATACTGCCAAGTAAATAACTTCTCAGGGGGGCATTTACTTACTCCTATTGTTAGGGAGTTAAATGCTCACTGACAGCATTAAATGATGCAGTGGAAATAACCCCAAGTCCAGACATCATATGCCCATATAATAAGTATTTCCAAACAGAGAAGGGACACACAGGCTTCTTAAAGCCCAGCATTCCTGTGATTTATTTAACTGACATCGGTTCTGAAGTGATACTTCTCAGAGGTATAATGGGCTGAAATTGCAGCACCATTTAAAATAGCACTTAGCAGGAAAATGTGAGATGCACGTTCTTCTATCACTGCAGACGGGGAGGGGGTTGACTATTTCTGACCCAAAGATGATAACTTCAAATTTCAGCAGAAATAAGTAACTCCTGAAGGCCTGCTCGAGACACATTATCAAAGAATAATCTGAAGCTTGCCCTGGACTCCAACTAGCTTCACTAATAACATTTAGATTAGATTCATTTTATGCTGATTAACTTCCACTGAGTCATTTCCTCCCCGTGAAAACTCCATAGGGCAGTGCTTCTTAATAAGTGAGCTCCACCACTGAGGACATGAAAAGCCCAACAAAGCAGAAAGCAACCCCCAGAGCATTCACTCTGGGATAACTGGCAAAATAGCACTAACTGATGCTGAGTGAGGTACTGCCTAAGCTCTTTGAGATGTCCTGCCAAAAGAAACGTCTTCCATCCTCCAGCAGAAGGATGAGGGCAATTTTAGAAAGCCCAAATTCACTGCTTTTTCACAGGAAATTTAAAAGTACCTTCAGAGTAAAGCCTGCAGTTGATCAAGCACCGCAGCTATAGGGCGGGTGCATTATTTTGGCTTGACATTTCATTTCTGTTACAAATGATAACGTGGGACATCTTATTTTGCCATGAGCACAAGCAAGCAAAGCAGCCTAGCTCAGAATAGAGGACAGTGCCACTTGAAAGCCCATCTGCCCTGTAAACCATATCCTGCACACAGTAAACAGAGCGTTAGAGTGACTGCAAGTCAGCCATGAGCACTAAATATTCAATTAACTATCAGTCTGATTTTACTGTTTTGCCTGCTAAGTCTCTCTGTCTTAATGAAGTATTAAAATAGTTCAATGCATTATTGGAAGAGTCTGAAATGCACTAATAAAGTTGCAAAACAGGTGCAAACTGTCAAATTACATCCCCACAGGAAAGTCACCATTATCATTTTACCTATGGAATGCTCCTTTCCCACTGCAGCAAAACCACCAGCACAGCTGCCACTGCCACCAGGCTGAAAAGCCCCAAATAATGGAGTCAGAGCAACCATTGGTTTTCAGGAGCCCAGGAACCAAAAAAGCAGGCAGACTGGGAGGGCTGGGATCAGGGGGAAGTGAGAGAAGTGCTCCTCTTGACAAGCTGGGATGGGCAGAAAGAAGGGAAGAAGCCAAAGGAAAAGAGAGATGCTGGCAGCTAGACAAAAGTGAGATTCCATATATTTAGGAAAATGGAATAATCAGGTGTATTCTGCTATGGATAAACAAGAAAATGCAGAAAGACTCATAGGAAAAATCCTTTTCATATTTCCTGCCAATCTGGTTGGCACCAAGCTCCCTCTTTGCTTCATTTTGCCACCTGCAGCATAACCCAACTTGCTCCCACACAACCCCTGTGCTATCCAGAGAAGGCTTCTCCTTCCAAACACCTCCTTGACACTGACACCTTGCACAATCTCTCCTTGGTTCATACCCTGGTCCCTAACCATCTACACTGGGAGCTCTGTTCTGCAAAGCAATGCCTCCTAAATGCCCAGTGCTGCTTCGTCTGGTCACCACCACCCTTGATGCTCTCAAATCCCCCCCACGGGCTCTCCACCTTGGCTGATCACTCAGTGCATCCCCCCTCTAATAAAATAGTCATAACCTGATCTCAGATCTATTGGTCTTTGGAACATTCTTCATGCTCTCAGATGTGTTTGAATTCAGCCATACCAATGTCCAAAACTCTATCTTCTTACTCCTCTCAGCTACTCTGATTTCTTTACCTCCTCCTCCTCCCGTTGCTGAACTACAGCTCCGTGCCTCATCTCTGCTTACCCCGTCAGTCTCATCATCATCACGGATGAGCTCTTCATAGCAGGGAACCTGGCTTACCGTTTGCTGATAAAGCACTGTGTAAAAGTACGATGCAGTATTAGCAACGATACCAGTAATGATGCTCTGCTCTTAAACACGCTGTCCTGAGAGTCATTTCTGTCTTCAAGAACAAAGCCTACTAAATTCAGGCTTATTTTCTAATTTATCCTCCTTACGGGCTAATGTGAAATGGGATATACCTAAAGCACACACTCTTTTGTTTGTCCTTAATTATAGGCAGTATTATGCTGCCACAGCAACTGGGAAAGCTAAAGCTGCCCTAAGATGATATAAGATACTGCCCTGCCCCATCTCCTGTCCGCACATGTGCTACACACAGGTCACGTTTACTCTCCAGGGACCACTAGCAACCACATTCCAGCAGCTACCACAAGGCACCAGCAGGATGAAGCAAGCCATGCGGTGGTTCCCGCTCCATCTCCATGTGCTCATCTGCATGAGGGCTTTCCTGCTCCCCCCGGCTCCACACTGAGAGGAAAAGGGGGCCAGGAAGGCATCTCCTTCTCCAGCACCATGCAGTGGGGGAGGATGCTCTTCAGGGACCAGGCTGCTCCAGCCCGCTCGATTCAGAAGAGGGATTCATTAAGGGGAGAGGGCTAATTATATACCTGGCTCCCCCTGAAGCAGCTGGATGCTCTGCTTCATCTGCACACCTGCAGCTCTCCCCAAGCCACAGATTGCTCAGCCACCCTTCCTGACCAGCTTGCAACAGTGATCAAATGGTAGCAAAAAAATTCGGGCATTGGGGAGCATTTAATCAAGAAGGGTGGATGCACCGAGCAGCTGCTGAGCTGCATTAATGCCACCGAGCCATGACAACCCTGAAGAGCCCCATAGCTCCTGTGACACTGCTACGACACTGCGAAGCAGGGACAAAGCATGCAAGAGTTTGGGATATATCTGCCAGCAAGGCAGTCTTAATTGGGAAGAGCTGGTACTCCACTTCCCTAGGTAATTAATTCAAACTTAAATTTTCCCACATCACCTTCCAAGCTGATTTCTTGGGCGTAGGTTGAGCTTAATAAGGAAGCTTTTAACAACTGACTCCGCTTCTTCCCTTGACCTGTTGTTCACCAAGAATTCACTATGAGTTACACGTCACTATAGCAAGCACTTCTGTTTCAGCCTCACAGACCGGCTTAACTACCACAGGTCAGCACAAAAAGGTCTAACTCAGGACCCAATGAGTCACACATTTCCTTCACCTTTCAGTGAACTACTACTTACTCATAACCCAGTTATCCACTTTATCTGTCAGGGAGATTTAAATTGTGCCAGCTCTGCACAAAGCCAGGATACCAGTGCATCACAGCAGGGTACAGGGCAAAAGTTTACAGCTATTAAATACAGCGAACTGATGAACTACATTATGAGCTTAGCAGAAATATAATTCTTGCTTTTAACAGGACAGAGAGTGACAGGCTGAAGTGATTTAGCTAGAAACATCTTAAACAGAGCAACTTAAAAAAAAACTAAGTATGTTTCTTTTTTCTTTTTTTTTTGTTCTTTTTTTCCCCTGCATTAAATTCTAGAAGTACTGATAGTCATGGAATAATCAGGTTTAACAGGTTAGCAGTAATATATGCCTCAAGTGTTCCTAATACATCATAATCTTCTTTCACAGAATTTGCATCACTGTCAAACCGAACTACTGATTTTCGGTTGATGCTTTTAACGTGTTTCTATGGTTACTTTCCAAGGTCGCATCACAGAAGCCTGAACAGCAGTTCGGAAAGACAAAAGGCATTTTGCATCCTTCACCATATTAAATAATTTATGGAAGTTAAGGCATCCTCATGGAAAAAAGAAAAATCATAAAAGCACAGGTTCGGAGGTTATTTTCTCAGCAACAGTTTGAAGCACAATAAAATCAATATCTCTACAAAAGCCTTCAAGAACCAGACTATTTGACTAATGTTCCATATGGTACAAAATGCTAAGGAACACATCCTAAGTTTAGATCTATATGCACAAGCCTATATGAACTGCATGAATGGCTCTTAAAGCAGAATTATGTAGACATCCAATTTGCTACTGTCGGCTTCGGTTTTTTAAATCAGGCACCAGGCATTGTCTCGGAAAGAATTTTACATTTAAAAAAATGCAAAAATAAAACAACAAGAACAACAACAACAAAAAGAAATAAAAATGGTAATGACAGCCTTCATTATTTCCATCGTTTTTCATTCAAAGCCACACAGATTTCATCCGTCCCTGAAACGTTACAAATTTTGACTAGCGTAATGAAAGCTTGTACACCAAATACCTGAATTCTCTGCCTACCGCTACACTCGATCAGAGTTTATTGGAACTAATTGAAGTGTCTGAGGCTTGGAACAAAAACACATTAGTCATTTAGTGGTTGTGCTAATATTGCTATGCCTTTCCTGCAGTTTCATTAGATACAGACTGCTTCAATACCCTAATCATATGCTCAGTCACGGCACAATCAGGACACAGAGTACTGACAAGCTGTCCCACCATGCCTAAAGCTGATAAGGTGTCTGCTCTATGAGTAACCTCAATTATTGACTATATTTTATGGTCAATCTAATGACCAAATGCTTATCAGTGAACCATCAGGTGCCTGTAATAGGATAGTGACCCTTAGTTTATATGTACCATTACTGCTCATTAGTGAATAATTAGATTCCTTAATCCACAACTCACAGACATTAAAATATGATGGAATATCCTGAATCTAGAAAAAGACGACTATGCTTATTTTAACTCTTAAGATGTTCAATTACATTACTCAGAGATTATATGTTATATCTTGTTAAGAAAAGCTGCTTGCAAAAAGCATATCATGTGTAATGTTTTATGTCATGTCTAAATTGACACAGCTTTCCCAAACCTGCAGGAATATGATGAGAGTGGAAAGATAATGGGTGTGATTTACCACCATGATCCTCCCGATTTATTAACTTAAATGGTTTTAATATAGCAAAGCCCAGCAACGCTGCAAATAATTCAGAAGCCTGGAAACTAGCAAGTCCTACATTTGGAAGACCAACTCATCGAACAAAAGCAGGCGGATGCAGTAGCTGCAACTCCGTGACTATTTCTCTGCTTCAAAGGCAGCAGTCCATAGCAGCAAGAGCAACACTGTGAGCAAACCAGTTTTAAAAAACGTGGAAAAAGCCCAACGTCAAACAAAATTAAAATTTGAGAAGGGAGACTTAGTACAGTTTGTCTCCTGCTCCACATTCCTCAGGGTTGCTTGGTTTTTTACATTATTGTTTCTTCTAAACAGCTTTGATTCCTCCTAGCTGCCCCATCACTGCTCAGACCTTCCTTCCAGCTGGCCCTTGTGCACTGAGGCCAGGCACCCCTGCCCTCATTGTAACACCATACTCCCACCACTGTCACCAGCCACCAACAACCGGAAATGTCACTTTAATGGTGATGGCTTTGATTTCTCAGGGGCCTCGATTCTCCTCCCAAGAGAGCGGTATTTTTCTTTTTTGGCAGGCAGCCTATTAACCTCTATGGAAGTGCATCCCCATTCTCCTCCTCCTCCTCCTCCTCACTGCCCTTCTCCTGCCTGCTCTTGGAAACATCCCTTCCCCTCTTCCCCAGGTGTCTGCATGACAAAAAACCCAACAGCTTATATGGCTTAATACCACAATAACCCAGTATTTACTTAGTTGCAAGCATAGCCTGCAGAAGGGTCCTACAACTGCCTCACATATTTTCACTTAGTAGTATATAAAACTTGTTCAGGTTCCTCATACAAAAAAAAAAAAACAACAACCAACCAAACCAAAACCTGGAAAGGGGTATAAAGCATGGAGCACTAACAAGGGCACAGGCTCATTCCACACCAAGGGACAAAGCCCAGCTACATTCCTCTTAAGTCTGAAGAAAGCAAGATTAAACTTCTCCTCCCGCTTTTTAAGCGTAAAGTGTGAGCCTCTCCACAGCCACCCACACCTATGAGCTGCACTACTCTGCTCTGGCTTCCTCAGTCTGTCAGTGACCTACTGAGAAGCTGCTTTCTCTGCTAAATACTCTGGTCCTTGGGTAACATGACCATTGGGCAATGTCTGGCAATTTGCTTGTGTGACACAGTCAGATGTTAATCAAAGCTTTCCTCCTTCTATGACAGATCAGAGTGAGGAAAAAAGCTTGAAAACTGATTTAATTTCTTAATACGCTTCTGTCTGCTGGCTCTAATATTTGGCTTTGATTTTGAATACTTAGCACTTCCATGCTAGACACTCTGCATTTCTAGGTAATGAATAAAATACATATGAATAAAATGTGTTTTTTTTTTTTTAAAGCAGAACATAATTAAGCTTGAAGAAATGAAATATGACATTCAAATGAGAAAGAGCTTTGGATGAATATGTAGATTTGGGTTGCACATATGCTAAACAAAACTAATGCATTCACTGCAAAGACTATCTTAAAGATACCCATTTTAACCATGGGTACCTCTTATTACCAGGTAAACTTTTTGCTGCAGTTCCTAGTTACTGTTTTCCAGGTGAGGACATGAACTCTCTGTACAGTCTTTTAAGCTTGTGACCTTACAAACACAAAGCTATGACTCCCACTGAGGAACAAACTCAAATAAAAATCAAACCAACCAAGCAAGCAACTAAAAAAAACCTGCACAGACCTTCAGCCTTCTCAGGCACAAGACAGCCCACAAGCAAGAGTCAAAGGGTGTTATTTCGCTGAATAGAGACTCCAGTTTTAATGTGAAAAAGTAATTTATTTGCTGCCAGGAAACCATGCCACAGCCCAAAAGCTAATTGTGCTAGGACCTGTACAAACACAGTTAATGCTGTTCCATGAAGAACAAGACTGGAATCCTTTATTCATGTGGAAAAAAAATCAGCATCTAACGTTGTTGCTGTTAAGGAAATCATGGATGCAGTTTCCACAAGCACCCTACAACAAAGGCTTTGTCTTCCAAAGTAAACTAACCCTGCACCTCAATACACCGAATCTTAACAGACACGCCTATTTTTGCCTTTATTTCTGGGACAAAACAGCCCTTTTCCCAATCTAAAGTCCCAACCACAGCCCCTTTAACAAAAGGGCTCCTGGAAACATGAACTTACCCAGTAGAGTTGGGCAATGATTCAGGAAAAAAAAAAAGACATACATGCATGTGATTATCAATATATTAATTGCATTTGTTCCAGTAGAGAACAAGGAACAAAACGTGCCAGGCTCTGCATCACACCAGTAACACACTGGCCCCACTGTGAAGATCACAATTTAAGTGGCTGGGGAGAGAAACAGGCTAAGGAAAGAATCAGCAAACCCAGTGAACAGGGACCACAGCAAAACACTAATGTCATGACTCCTCTTTCACATCTTGGTGCTTGCTGAGAGAGGATTAGCTGAAATGAGAGACAAAGGACAGAGAAGTGGATGCTGCTGCAAAGGATTCAAGGCAGGCATGACCTTCTTCCTCAACATGCTCAAGGCTGGATGGTGCAAAGGTAAAGAGAAGACAAGACTAGAAAGGCTGGAGCAAGGAAGCCTGATATCCCATCAGCAGTGAACAAAACCAGCCAGCACTGTTGATATCCCAGTACTTGTGGTCCCTTAATACACTGCTTCCACCACAGGTTCTGCCAGCATCTCTCTCTCCTCATCCTAGATTTCCTCCTCTTCCTCTCCCCTCCTGCTGAGGACTGCAGGGCTCAAGGATGGGAGGGAGACTCAGCATGGAAACTTTGATCCATAAGGTCCCATGTTCCAAGAGTTGTCGGAAGAAAAGAAGGAGCAGTGGGAGAGGAAGCTTCTCCTGAGGTTAATGCCAATGGTGGTGGAGCAGCTTGGCTAGGAACTACACCTGAGGAACCGCTCAACATATTAATGGTGTCAGGGATCAATAATGGATCTTTCTCCCCCAGCCTTTGTGAGGTTTTCTGTGCTTCAATTTGTATTTTTAATGACAGCCATAACTGAACTTGTTTCTTGAATGCTTGCTTTTAGGGAATCTGAGTTTCTTAGACAGCCTGTGGAATACTGAGAAATGGACACTGAAATACCTTAATCAGCAATGTGATGAAAGATATGAAAATGATACAAAACTCATTCAGATAACTGATAATTGTTAAAGGAAAAAAAAAATGTTTCTCACTTAAGCCTCTCTCTCCAACAACAACCACACAAACAAAGAAAAAGTCCTTTGTGCAAAAAAAAATTTCAACCAGCCCTGTTCTTTGGTTAAAAAATTGAAGAGAATCAATTTTGAACAGAGGAAACATGGGAAGGGAATAAGCAATGAACTAATGGGTTTAAAATGTTTTAGCTCACACAGAGCTGCTGAAGCTATAAAACTCCAATTCACTCAAGGCAAAGACAGATTCATGAGAAGCAATTAGGGCCTGATCCAACGTACAATGATGTCATTTGCAGCCTTGCTGTTGACTTCAAGAACCTTTGAATCAAGCCAACGACAATCATTAGGAAGGATCTGTCGCTTCACAATAGAACCAGAACGGAATTTTGCTGATCAGTGACAGAAACATCACTGGGAGAAATTATTTGGGATCTTATTTCACATTATTAGGCACTGATTTCTTCCTCTTAATGCCAAAGGGAGTAATTTCTGGATTCCTCGGGGAAAGTGACAGTCTTTACACTTGCTTATGACACCGAGATGCACAATGAAATAAATCCAATGGAGACTAAGCTAAATCAGACTGTTCCCACCCACAACATGAAATGCAGCAAGGAAAGCTGTGCTGCCATCCAGCCTAGGAGCTTTGGAGAGGATGCATCTGTCCTTATTGAGGTAAGTAAACAAGAAAAGATGTCGTAGCTTTCCCCATTTTCCTTTAGTCTCCACTCCCATGCATTTCAGACATCTATCTTAAAATGAAACAAATCATCCTCTGTAAGCAGCCATTTCTCTGCGTTGACTTTAAACCTGCAGACACAAAACACTAATGTACACACACCGCTCCTGGGGCAGTAATTTTCCAGCCTCTTGCTTACAGACAGACCATGATATGTAGCTGTACGACGCTTAAAACTCACTTTGCTACATTTTTCTGAGAAACAGGACTTGGGAAGTTGAGCTCCTTCCTGAAGTCAGATTGTAACTTAAGAGTAACTGTCTTTTTTGAATGGTACAAAACATTTTAAAGATCAAAGAAAAGGAAACAATACAATTACCATTATGATTACATGATAACAAGGATCCTCACTCAGTGCATAAATTTGACTTTAATGCCATTCCCAGACATACGTTTTTCAATATTGTCTCAAAACATGTTCAGTTCTGAATTGAAAAAGGAGTCTGGAATGCAAGTACAAAGCCCTGAATTTTGTTGTTTTAAATACCATCTGCTTGACAGCGTATTGCATTAAATCAGCATTCCTAATTACAACAAACATTGCACAAACAAAGCTAACATATCATTTTTGTTATAAGACCCAAGAATGGAAAAAAGAAATAGATTGTGCTGAGCTACTGCTAAAAACAGAATGTCTTAAACTGTTTTAACTGTTGCTACCAACTATGAGAAAACTTTGATTTGCACACATAGGCTGTGCTACTGAATAAAAGTCTAATTTTTCTTTGTTTAGATCTGAATGAAAAAAACTTGTAACTTCAGCTTCTGCTCCAAGGAAACCTACAAAATAATGGACTTGCTACAGGTGGAAATGGCCATTAAGGACTAGACAAAGACCAACGTGCATTTTCTTGGCTTTTGGTCAATAGGAGTTCCTGCTCGGGTCTCCAGAGAGAGAAACAGGGCATCTTCACCACATTCCTCCTCCCCAGTGGCAGTGGAAAGTCACAGTCATAACCAGGTGACCAACTCCACCTCTCAGCAACCAGCACCACACGCTACACCTACCCATGAAAAGACTCAACAGCATTTCACAGCCAGTGGAAAGTTACAGAAACCAGATAGGTGAAGAAAAACTACCTTATGAAGAACGAAGCTGCAGCTGAGGTACCTGCCGAGACCCCAGCTGGAGCAACCAGGCTCTGGGAGGCGGCCGAGCCTCCTGTTCCCAAGGGGTCGGAGTTATTCTGCCCTGAGCTGATCTGAACATTGGGACCATCCCGTCCGCTTTCTGGTGCTGTTTCTGCCTGAAAAATAAAACAAACAAACAAACCATAAATAGAGGTTAATACAGTTGCTGAATGGCCATGACATGGAGAAATCTCATGCAGTGTTTCCAAAGAGCATCTTTGCAAAGGTGACGGTGAAGATCGGCAGCGGCTGAGGAGCAATACAGCTGGACAAGGGTACCCCAGTAGGTCCTGCACCAGAGAAGGTAAAAACCATGACCGCAGCAGACGAGCAGAATAACACAGAGACCCTTTGTGATGGGGAGCGCACAGTTAAATAGTTTGACAGGCATGAAGAAATGGGAAACGATAAGCAGAACCCTTTTGTTTTACAGTGTTATTTGGGAGCTGGCAGAACTGTTTATCTGGTTCAGTTATAACTGTCAGGAATTATTTCTCAGTGGCACATCATCTACAAGACCTATCTGTTTAAGAGGAACTAACCAAACAGTCACATTTGTAACATGTTTCCACGTGAATAACCCCAAGAACTAAATAAAAGAAGATTGATTTTTTAAAACATATATACAGGCCCTGCTTTTCAGCATTATTTATCGTAGCAGCACAAGTGCAGGACATTTTTTTCTCTTGCAAACCATTCCAGTGGAAGAACAGGAGCGACGGGAGATGCATCTTCTCCAGCATAATGCATCTGCGGTATCTGAGACAAGAGTTTGGAGGTGGGAGATTGTTTTGGGATTTTGCCAAAACATCAGACATCTGTATTGCAAAACTGTGTCATGGTGTTATCTTCATGCTTAGGCCACCAAGTCTTTCGGTACCGAGTTCAATTAAGCCCCATCAGTCAAATGCTCACTGACAGTGCTGAGAAGGCCTCCTTTTCGGAAGAACCTGCTCTATGTCTCGGAGTACTGAAGATTTAATTAAAGACGACACCATAATAAATATTTGTCAAAAAGAGTTAATTGCTTCATGTATGATAATATATGATGTTTCTGTCATCTGAAATACTACTTTGACATTTCCAACTAATTAGCTAAAATAAATTCCAGAAAAGGAGACAGCCTTGTAATGAAGCACAAACGCAATTAAGTACTTCCTGGGATGCCACCAAATTTTAAATTTTGTGCTGCCATAGATCATGTTTTACAACTATAGATATGCAGACATGGTAATAAGGCCTTCCTAGTTACATACACACCCTCAATTTTCCCATACCCTGACAACCCAAACAGAGTTTTTCTCATGAGAACTGAGGCAACCCTCTTATTAGGTGTCAAGGGAAAACTCTGCCAACTGAGCGCTGCTTGACTGATGCACGAAAGCCCGTCTGGAACTTCATCTGGACTCATTCCCATAGGTTGTGTGCTGACTTCCCAGCTCCCAGCAAAGTCAACAAGAAGAAAGAGCACTCAGCTCTTTTGAATGTCTGCTCTTTAAAGATTAATACTATTATCAGTATTATGGAGTGGCTGACTAATGCTTTACCATAGACTGCTACACAAAAAAAGAACTTCTGTAGAGACACGAGGCTGAGACACAGAAGAATACTTACATAGAACTTCATTCTAGTGAAGCTACTCACCCTAGAAGCCTAACTGGAAGTTTTGAATAACCCACTGTAGAACTCTTCACCCTGTAATACAGATCTCTCAGGAGTCTTAGCAACACCAGCAGAGGCAGGGACCAAGCACTGCTGGAAATCGAGACTGGCACAAAAGATGGTTTGCCAGAAATGCGAGCAGATACTTGAGCATTAATAAATTGAAGGAACAAACGCATTGTCTCAATCTATAACATCCATGGAGTATATAGGGCATGGGGAAAACCAATGCAGGCTGGGAAAGATCCACATGTGACATCTGAACTTCGGAGTCACGCAAACTGAGGCAAAGTGCTAATAATAAGCAGCACTTAATATGGACTTAGCAATCTTCTAGACTAAGAAACCCACCCTAGAAACTCTGCAGCCAGGACACAGAGCTCACAAATTGGCAAGGCAAGAGGCTGCCACACACAGTGGCCAGTGGCATGAAGGTCATCAAGAGAAGGAAACCCTACCAGCAGCCACTGGCAGGCTAACATTAGTGTTTGAATGCTCCCGTATGTTCTGCCAGCAAGACAGCCATAACCCCCTGTCATGTGTGCTGTTGTCTCAGACTAAAAATTACAGGGTCAAGATGAATTCCCAAGACATATTTTTCCCTTCACCATCAACAGGAGCTGTATTAGACAACAAGACTTCGAAATAAAGAAAATCACATCTTTAAGCAAAATATTGAGGGAGGAAAGAAAAGGCAGAAGCAGCAACCTGTTTCTAATCACTCATAGATTAACTAATGCATAGTCTAAACAATGGCATAACCTAAAGCTGAAAATGAAATCTATAGCACATTAACATGAAACTCCAGTGAATTTCACAGCAAAGTGTAACAGATTCGTATGAATTGACTGGAACCTGTTGACCAGACAAGGTTTTGTTTCTCTGTGAACGCTCTAGTCATCTTCTGAGAGGTTAATTCCAGTAAAAGCTATTCACATTTAACAAAAATATGTGCCATGTATAACATGCAGGCTTTTTTTCATCACTACAAGAATTTAGAAACCTACATTTCTAAAAGAGACCAATGATTGTAGACACAGCATCTAACTTGAAATAACCAAATGGAAGCCAGTATTTTAGACAGCAGATGGTTAAAATACTTTCTAAGCCAACGTATCTAAGTTGGATGTCTGTAAATTGCCATTCCCACTTTTGAAAACTCAAAGTATAATTGCTGGGTAAATGTGGAAGTTTTATTCTCAGTTCTGTGCGTGTGCAAAAGGAGAATGAGAATGAGGGGAAGCCAAGGAGAAAGCATTTATTCTTCTAAAGGGGGGAGGGGAAGTGAAGACAGACATGCAAGATAAAATCATCAGAAGACCAGTGCAGAAGACAATCCATACCTTTTCCATTAAGTCTTCAATTACCCAATTAATATTCTTAAAACACAGAGGTAACATCATTTTTCTCTGCATGGTGAAAAGCTGAACAAACCCAAAACAAGTTCTTCCAAGTTTAGGATTCATTTGAAGGACTGCTTGCACCGTCCAAAGCACCAACATTCTCCAGCACAGCTGTGTGCAGCTCTCCCTGCGACAGCTCCATCTCTCAGCTGACGAGAAGGGCTCAGGTATGAGGAAACTTGTGAGTCCAAGCCATTTGCCTCAAGGCAGGAAAATTAAAGACAAGTAATGGGGCCCTCCTGGGCACTCCAGTTTGTCACACCAAGGTTTTGCCCTGTGTCACTTAGAGCTGCTGAAGGGAGAGGATTAAGATAAGGGGGTCTTGTTTTTAAACTAAACACTTCATGCATCTCTCTCCTCTCAACCCATGCTCTCCCTCCTGGGGACTGCGTGTGGAAAACACAATTCTCTAGAGGAATGGGAGCAGTTTTGCATGACTTTTCTAAGCGTGCAAGTCTGCACAGGGAGAAGACTCTGGTCTCCAGCTGAGACAACTGTGCTTCAGCATTTAGTAAATTCCCATAAATCATTCATGATCAAACATAGAAATCATAACCTCATCACTCTAAAGTGTTACCGACTGCACTGAATAAAGTGTCATAAGCCTCTACATCCAGAGATTAATGTTTGCTTTCATTTTCTAAGAAAAGGTTTGGGGGAAAAAAGAAACCAGCTAATCCTCAAAGAAAGGATTTCCAAAACTCCTCCATAAAACACCTTCCCTCTACTCTCTCCGAAGCCTCATGAAAATTGGTACCAGTAAGAGCACATCAAGGACATCGCTTGAAAATGTCACACCAGGCATTTTGCACGTGCAGGAATGACCAATATCTCGGTGCTTCGTATCAGTGCCTGCATCACAGACAGAAGAGTTTTGGTACTGGGTCTCAGCACAGAGACATAGGAGCAGAGCTAGACATGCTGTGTTTCAGTTGGCAGCATCCACCCGCGCAGCTGAGGTTGGCAGGGACACAACAAGCAGTGGCAGCATGTGCTGTTCCTGGTTATGATGGCCAAAGGCTGGGGGAGAGGGCAGGAAGAGACGGAGGTGATGTGACAACCTCAAGCACTGGAGATGTGCTGGGCAGAGCTGGGGGCATCCCCTGCCCATCCTTGATTCCCAGCACACAGGTTCCCTGCCCTGACCAGATGGCAGGAAACACCTACCCAGGTATAAACAAGGCAGACTAGTCCAAAATTACACTGCAGAGAAGTTGGCCATAGATCACATTTCCAGGTACACTGTCCACTGCCACACCATTGCCATCTAAAAGACAATGACAACCCTAACAAGCTTCTTACAAGTTTGAAGTGCAAAGCCAAAAACTAGGCCATGATGTTTGCAGTGTCCTAAATATTTCCATTCTCTGGACATTGACCTTTCTCCAGAGGTCCAAAAAGCCAAGTTAGGTGCTGGCACTTTGTAACTCATGCAAAATACATACTTGGTGACAGGCAAGAAAAACACAGGAGTATAAAAATCTAGAGAAAAATAGATCAATCCTGGCATTGCACAGTGATAGTAAAAGAAAACCAGAAGGCTGGATAGAGCCGTAACATCAAGTAATCAGAAACAATGTCTAAATATAAGAACCAAGAACAGACTCACAGAAGAGGAAATGGAGAAAATTACAAAAGCCTTAACAAGGTTGACACACATCTGTGTAATCAGATTCAGAACTCAATACAATTTATTTTATTTTCAAAAAATTGGTCCCGTAATGAAAGCATTCAGTAGGGCTTCAACAGTGAATTGCAAGTAAAGCTCTAGCAAGCTCAAGCCTTAGTCTGTAGTGGGGCTTTTTAATTCTCTTTTTAAGTTGTTTTTATTCCTTTCTGATCAGGAAATGCAGGCAGGCATATAGATTTTTGAGTATTGGCTTTAACTTACTGTATTGCCCTTTTAGGCTGGAATGTCACAGCCAATTGAATTGTAAAAACTGCTTGATCTAATGATTTCACAATATAATATATCTACTGTTTGTACATGATAAAACAATAATTTTCCCCCTAAATGATTCGTGCAGAGACTCTTATGACCTACAACCAGTAACCAGAAAAAAAGTGACGTAAACCTCTAGCTGGACAATGCTCATACTGTAAACCTTTCCTTCCCATAAGCCTGGCTAAGTCCTGCATGTGCCTTGTGTGTGAAACGTCTCCTCCTCACGCTGCTTACCTTTGCGAAAGGTTCACTGTGCAGAATACGCCAACTTGAAGCAAAACATGTTCTGGATAAACTTCTTACTGCCTTTTGGCTACGTTTCTGGCCAGGGTTCATTATAAAATAACTAGGGCACTTTATAACTACAATAGGCTTCTTGTAGTCATTTTATAACCTGCAGCTGCCCTGTGGTAACACGAATGCCTACACCTCTAGTTTCAGACTTCTGTGTGCATCTTGTGTTCAATGTGAACCAAATGCAGGGCATATTATCCCTTCCCCCAAAATAGGTGGTTAGCTACAAGAGCTGCTAATACCTGGCTTATCATTGATCTCTGAAGATGAGGCAGAAGGAGAAAAACCACAGAAAGGAGGAATTAAATAGAAACGGGAGGGTTCATCTGCTGTCACAAACTGAAAGTAATATGGGAGATTTAAAGGCAACCTCAGGGCCCTTGCTTTCTGGATTAATATCTGAGTTACTAAAACAGGTTAAGGGGTTGGATCTTTACCACCAAAAAACACTACCAGCCTGTGCTTCATGCACAGAAAGGACCTCATCCTTCAACTGCGGGGCACATGCGCCCAGCTGTGTGTACACCTGATGCCTTTAGCAGCATAAGGTTGGAGAAGAGGCAGCTTGTTCCCCTCTGAACAGGAGCTCCTGATCTCACCTTAGCCCAAGACCTCTCCTAAACAATGCTCTTGGGTCACTGAGAAATCTATTAAGGTTTGGGGCAGGTCTCAGGCAGGCCTCCTTGGTGTACAAAATGCCCATTCTTTCTTTGAGCCTGCCCACATTCCCAGTCTGGAAGATCTCTGCAGCCAGGCCTCTGGCAGCAGAAAATGCCATGTGGCAGCAACAAACCATTTAATTCACATTTCAACCACTCAAGACAGTGGTACTAAAACAGGTTGCAAGTGATGTCTTTGGGGTTTTTTCCCCCTTTTCACAGCTATCTGACCACCAGTCCCACACACTTCCCCCTCCTACCTGCTCATGTAAACGCACCACTTGGAAAGTCAGCCATTTTTCCATGTCCTCCTATCAAGAAGGACACAGATCCTGCTACACATAAACAGTCTTAAATTGGGACTTTTGACATGCAATGGGTTTAAAACAGCCAGACTAGAGGAACTGTTTCTTCTAATGCCTCTAGGCAAGCATCAGAAAGCGTTGCCCAGAGCCCTCCCTGCTGTCATGTATTGCAATAGTTACAGCCTCCAAAACCAAAAAATATAGTTGTATGCTGCTCAGAGTGTTTTAATTTACCATTGTGGTAAAAATGTAAAATGAACTATTTATTCAAGTGGACAAATATAAAGTTGAATCCCTGCTTTTTGTCAGAGGCTGATATGAGCAAGCAAAGGAATTCATTAACAAGCTCATAATAATGAAAATTCCTGTCAGCTTAGGATTGGGTTTCCTACAAGAAGACAAATGCTCTTCCATTAGGATAGACTTCCACTGGCCAGATGTGTCTCCAGCAGCAGCAAAATATGAGACACAAAGTAGGAGAACTTTTGTCACCTTCCTGACTCAACAACAACAAAAAAAATTCTCAATGACTTCAGGCAACTCAACCAAAATCTCACTGTGCCTTGATTACTTTCTATTCAACAAAATGGAACAATCACATTGGCAGGTTCTTACAATTACAATCACATACAGTTCTTACAATTATATTATAATCATAATAGTGTTATAATGATTATAATATTATAGTGTTATAATGATTGACATAAAATGTCAGCAAATAAAGGCAAAGGTGGACAGAGTCTGTCATACCTAATTTCTATTTCAATCATGCTTGAACTGCTTATACATTAGACCTAACTTCTTTAAAGGGGACATCTCTTGGGACCAATTTGCCTGACAGCTACCACAAGCAAAGCACCCATTGACTAGTATCTCACGGGAAGAGGTACAAGCCCTTGTTATATGAGTGGAAAACCCAAATCAAGAGAACAAGGTTCAATTACAAGCGAGCTCATGAAACAGTATTATGTTTGCAAACATGGGGATAGCTTTGACTTATGATCACTGTTGAAAGACACTGAGCTTCCAAAGTATGGATGGAGTTGTGCAGATGCTGTTCTTTTTACCCCCGGGGCTGATCCCTGCTGACCTGCTGTGTTCTCCCCTCATGGAAACCTGTAACCCAGATGCACAGTCCTGACTCACCATTACTGGAGTGCAATCTCCAAGTCTGCAGGTGTCCCAAAGCTCTTTCAAGTGCCCAAATGCCTTGCCAGTGATGAGGAACCACAGAAGAAGTGGAAAGGAAGTGTTCAAATGTGAATAGGCGTGGGTGTTAGGTGAGATTTGAAATAAATAAGAGCATGCATTTAGAGAAAAATAACCTAAACCACACCTAAACAATGCTGAAGTCAAAACTGGCAGTTACAACTCAGAAGATCTAAAGATCATTGACAGTTCCTCTGAAAACATTGCTTCAAGATACAGTAACAGCCAAAAAAACCTCAACAAAAACAACAAAAACAAAACAAACAAACAAACAAACAAAAAAAAGGCAAAAAAAATCCCCACCAAACAAATTTTGAACATCACAAGGCAGAGAACTGTGAACAAGAACAAGAGGGTCCACATAGAATCAAAGAATAAACTTGTCCAGTTGTAAGATAGTGGCAGCTACACAAACCCAGAATTAATAAACATTTGAGCACCAAACAAAAGTAATAAATAATAATAATGAGAATAACAATAAGTCAAATCTGGAAAATGCCTAACCACAATATCAGCTTATATAACAATTTACATGGACTCACTTCCCTAAAAGTGTTTCACACTTGAATCTTACACGTACTGCTTTCCTGATTCAAAGCAATCCTCTAATTATTGATCCTTCGTTACACTGGGAAATTACCTCATCGTACTTTTAAAGTTCTATTTATAAGTCTAATAATCTCATCATTGATTAGGGTGACTGTATTCTAATTATAAATCCATTATCTCCTCAACAATGAAATAAAATCAATAATGCACGTAAATGGAAAAAAGGAATTTAAATGCATACATTAACGTCATTTCAAGTAGCACTACTTTATGCACCATCTCTAACAAAACTGTGTCACATCATTAGCAATAATGTGAAAAATCTTTTTCAATTAACAGAGTTGATTTGATGCTAAGTTCAGTAAAGTGGCAATTCATTCCATTAAATACACACATATGAAATGCTTGGAATATCTATGAACTCCATCTATACATCATAAATTCTCTCCCAAGTGCCGAAGCAGAAAAGTAGATACATTTTCTATTGATGCTTTTTAAATGTCCTTTCAGGAGCTACCACCCAGGGCACTTCAGTGATTCTAGTCACAAGTCACAAAGAGCATCAATATTTGCCACCTGCTCAGCCACTCATGCCACAAAAGAACAGGAGATGCTTTCGGCAACGCTCACACTGTGCACAGCTTGACTACCAGGAGTCCCTTGACCTCAACATGCCATCTTGCCAGTACACAGCCTATGGAGCAAATGCTACAGTCAAGGCACTTTCCAAAAATCTATGATCACAGAATCACGGCATTGTCAGAGCTGGAAGGGAGGTCTAGAGCTCATCCACTCCAACTCCTCTGCTAACGCAGGATTGCCCAGAGCACATCACTCAGGACGGCATCCAGGTCGGTCTTGAAGGTCTCCAGAGAAGAGGACTCCACACCCTCCCTGTGCAGCCTCTTCCAGGGCTCTGCCACCCTCACCAGAAAGAAGTTTTTCCTCATCTTTGAATGAAACTTCCTGTGTTCCAGCTTGTGCCCATTGTCCCTTGGCCTGTCACTGGGTGTCACTGAAGAGAGTCCGGCTCCATCCTCCTTCAATACACCATTTAGATACTTATAAGCATTAATAAGATCTCCCCTCAGTCTTCTCTTCTCCCTGCTAAAGCGTCCCAGCTCTCTCAGCCTTTCCTCACCCTCAATGCTATTTTACACAAGCAGAATGACGCAGCGATCCACTCTTGCATCCAGCCCTTCAAGTAAGTTCTTTCCACGTGGTGTACAGAGACCACTGCACAAGACTTTCTCTCCACCAGCCTGCACACAGCTGAGGCCTGAGCTCAGACTGAATATACCTCCTTTCTCTGCTGCGTTACCTTCTGAAACCAAAGGGCATCATTCAACTGCAGCCCACCTTTAGCAACCAGTGTAGCCAGCACAGAGCAATGGTAGCCTTGTAAAGGCTCCATAGAGCTGATGTAGAAATGCCTTTCTCAAATGCTGGATGACACTTCTGAGCTCCACCCAAAAAGCATGAGCCTTTCTCATACTGCAATTTCTAATGTTGGGGTGGCGTGAGATGCATTGATTAACAACCAGTTCACTGGCGAGTTCATAGTGGAGCACATGCACAGTATAAATGGGCCAGTGGGAAGCAAAAGAAGCTGAAAGTGAATTAAGTGAACAGAAAAGGCCATCCCAAAGAAACCAGTAGAAAATGTACATATTTTGGGTAAAAAAAGGAGGGGATTTTTTATCTTAGCATACCTTACAATACAATTTGCTGAATGAGAGAATGACCTCTGGGCCAAAGGTAAATCCTGTGGATTATCATTTGCACATAATCTCTACAGTCTGCTTGCCTTAAATCTACTCCTGATGAGTTCAGGTGAAGTCTGGGCCAACATTCTTGCTGCTTGTTGACTTCAATTGTCAACAAAGGCGAGCAGGGACTTGTTTCCTTGTGAGAGCTGTAATAACAACTGCCTAGCCTAGAGGGGTGAAGGATCAAAAGAACTGTTTTCAGGTGGTAATTTGAGCCACAAGAGGGTCTGAGCCCTGAGAACAGTTACCCTGTCCCATATTGAAATATCAATAGTATGGCAGAAGTGTCACATACGCAATATAGAGAGATGTGATCCACAGCCTCCTCTAAGAAAACGTTCATTTTCCAGCTTGTGGCCAATACCCATTCTGTCAGCTCTTAACGCTTTTTCTATGTCGCTCTGATACCTGGGGATAGTTTAAAAAGGAACCTCATTTTCACCTTCAGCATCCTACACTGGGGGCAATCTAGGGGGAAAAAGAAAACCAAAAAAAAGAGCATGAAGACCTTGGCAGCTACACACAGCAGAAGGATACATTTTTATCTGTGTGGTCACGGCTGAATTTCCAACCCACACTTCTGCTACCTGCCTGCTGGGGCAGGGTCTTGCTGGCTCTAAAAGCAAGGCTCCGTTAGCAGAGTTGTCCTCCCCAGCCACCTCCCTCCCTCGGCACTTGCCAAGGCAGCAAAGGGCAATGCAAGGCAACACCGCCCAGGCGAAACTCAACCGTCTCAGGAAAAGCCCTTTCCATGAGGGCTATAAAATAGGTTAGTATGGGAAAAGCATTTAGTAACTTGAATCAAAAGGTTTCCTTCTGCTGTTCAGACTTGTTATGGAGAGTGACCAACGCTAGCTTTGAAGATTATTGTATTTTGCCACCCCCTTTCCTATATGTACTTCCTCTACAAAAGCAATAGCACCAACACCATTAAAGCTAAAAGGAAAACAGGAAAGCCTCTGTGCAACCCCGGCCCCACCACCTGTCTGGGGTTTGCTACTAGAATCATAGAATTCCACAGAATCAGTCATAGAATCATTGACTTCTGCAGAGCCAAGATGTCATACACAGAGCCTGATAAATGTCCCAAATCTCAAAGTCATTCAGACATCTCACAGACAAGATTTATGGTCAAGGCACTATATTTTAATTGTTTCGTTACAAAATGTGTTTCACACATTGCATTAATAAAAGGTCACTGGGAAAGCTATCAAGAAGGATTTTTTAAATTAATTTTAAAATCCATTTGGTATGACATTTATCAAAGTAAGTAAATGCAATGGAAATGGAAAGTAAATCTTGTCATTCTTCTGTTTTCCACAGTCAGATTTTTATTGCATCTTCTAAGCAAAATGTAAGTCATCCTTATTGTAAACAAACAACGAGGATTTAAAGGAAAGTCAACAGAGGCTGAACTACCCTCAGATGAATCCATCTGGTTTGCATTAGGGTAAGCAGAAGACTTGTTCCTAAGAACTGCTGGAAGGCTTGAATTGCAACTAAAATTACTTTCCGAGATTTTTCACATAAAACAAATGAACAGAACTCTTAATTTCATGGTACATGCACTCATTTGTACGTTAGAGGTGAACCCTCCCTCCCCGAACCTCACTGAATCAGGCCATAAACTTATACCTATCTTTAAATTTGTGAATGCTCTCAGGGACATGTATTGGCCTATTGGTAACTTTACAATTGTATATGCACAGGCTTTAAAAGTTTTACTTAAGTCACTTCCAGTTTCCCAGTGCCCCAACTATCCCAATTTCCTAATGGTGCATTTTTTTAAATATTTCTAAGGCAGCTTAGAAACTGATACAGATTCAAGGAGCCACAATATTTTGCCTGATAACCAGTAGCATTCGTATGTATCTGAATTAGAAATACAACGTGGCAAGGATTTCATTTTGCATAAGATGAAAGAAAAAGCAATTCGCAAAACAAGCTGTATTTCACCCTGATGTCTTTATAGCACATGGCACAGCTACTTTACCACTTTTAAGCTGTACACAACACTGCATACTAATAACTGAGCCACTGCAGAGTAAGGCCTCTTTTCCCCACAATACATTCAGATTTCTTCTAATGGGTTACAAGGTATTTGCAAAAGTTTTAATTTTCTACCTCTCAGTCAGATTCCAACACAACTAGGAAGCCTCAACAGCTCTTGCTCCTCTGCTTCTGAGTGGCAAGGCTGAGCACTGCTAACATTCTTTTTTTCATTGGAGCAGTAACCTTATATTCACTTGGCAGGCCTAGAATTAAAAACATCAATATAAAACTATTTACTAATTACAGTTGTCAGTTGTCCACTACAAATCAGCGGTCTTACCCCAGAGTTATACCAGCTCCCTCCCCTTTACAGTGCTTACTGTCTGGTCAGACCACTTATCACTGCTACTGGTGATTATTTTTTGTAATTTTTCACAGCAGGCCACTTGGGTAAAGCAGCTGATTACACCTTCACCTTTTGCACCTTGGTGGCAATCCCAGTCTTCCTCTCCCTGGACCTTCCTCCAGATCCTTAATTACTGCTCCTCTTCACGACTACGGAAGCCCACAGTTATTATTTTGGTTTCAGCAGCACCCACGCTATGCTTCAAAGACACCTTCCTGTTCAAAAAATTTATAGCCTATATAATGGATTTTCACACTTGAACTCCAAACATATATTAAAATTTTACGATGTCTTGCACTTCTGACCCCCAACATTCAGCCCAGAAGTGGTTTTGCAACCATAAGTGACATTACAAGGTAATACTTGCAAATTTGGGAGGGAGATGAGAAGAAGGGAAATCAAGTCATCCTTTTTTTCCTCTCTGCAGACAATTTCATTGCCATCATTATTAAAACCAATCATAAATAAAAACATGGAACCTGAAGAAGTGTTTGTATGTACGAGGTGTCCAGAGGTTTGGCAGACATACGGTGGGATGTATTTCCCCCCCTACAAGGCACCAGGCACACAGCACCAGTGTTGGCCACCTAAGTGAGGGTTTGCTCCACGTCACCCACCCAGGCTCTCCAACAGGCATCTTCGGCAGCCAGGGCAAGCCAAGACAGACATCCAAGAGATAAGGACAAAGCACCTCTTGGAGGTGCCTGTTGCTCTCCCGCAACTATAAAGGAAGCCTCAGTAACTAGGTTGGAATAAACACCTGTCATTTTGGCAGCTAAAAAAGGTTGAGATGAACCCCAGCCTTTATCTATGTCTGTCTTCCTGACTAGAAAATTAATCACATTCACGTTGGATGGAGCACCAAGCTAAATCACAGGGATGTAAAGTGCTTGCATAACAGTCTTCCTACGAGGGAGTTCAGCTCCTGTTTCAAGAGCAATCCTTTGGTAAGAAAACAAGGAAAATTAGAGATTCCAAGTGAAGCAGGGGTATTTACATCAGTGCTGAGAGTGTGAACTCCTGAGTGAAGGGACCACCTTCTGCATTTGTGTGCTACCTTGACTAGATGGGGGTTGTAGTGTCCAAGATAGAGTCACATTACACATAATAAATAATACATTCAATGCTGTCCTTTCTACTGCAATGCTTCTTGCTCCAGAATTCCTCCAGCCACCCCAGCTTCACCCCACAAGAAGACGAGAAAGGTTACTAAAGACAGATGCCTCTGAAAATTATCCCTATCCAGAGCTCTCTCCTGGGTTAATCTTAAACCTAAACCCTGTCTCCAACTTAAGGAAAGAATAGCCAAAATTTAAAAATAAGTAAATAAATCCAGAAAACTTTTCTAATTGGAAAGGAAGTTCAGACTGGACAATCAACAGAAGTTGGGGAATCTCAGTCTGCAAAATTGCAAGACGAGGCAAGATGAGCATTGGACAAGAATGTCCTGCAGTGGATGCTGTGCTAGACAAGGGCTAGACTAGCCAGTTCCTGAAATCCTTCCAATCCTATTTCCTCCGACACCTGTGATTTCTCTGGGGAAAAGCAGAGGGGAAACACTTTCTGCCTCACCCACCCAAATGGCTTCATCAGACACCAGGCTCTTAATAACACAAAAGGCAGTTGGAGAATTCAGACAGACACAGAAAGCACAATCTGGGCAGAGATGCACAACAGAGTCATTTGGGCTTACATGAATAAAAAAAAAATTAATTATAAAAAAGAAAGAAAGGAAACAACTGAAGCCTCGCTCGTCTCCAAAAACTGCTTCTAAATCTGAACTGTCCTCGCAGATGACTGGACCACATCCAAGCAGCCTCCAACACTCCCAGTCTAACAGTGTTTGTCCTTTCATTAAAGGTCACTGTTTTCCAGGCTACTGAGTTTCTTCGCACGTTTCTAGATCACATTTAAGCTCTGATGCATTATACACATTTTTCCTTCACAGGGGTTAAATGAGGCAACTCAGTTTTATCTTAGAATAACGCAGTGGTTAGGGAAACCACATCTATCAGTCAGCATGGCTAAGCAGGAAGAAATCTGGAGCTGGCTGTTAGTGAATTATTTAAGACAAAAATAAGGGCAGACAAGGAACAAGCAGAGAAATGGAAACACTTCAGCTTCCAGAAAGTGCAGGGCTTTTAATCCCGTAGCTTTCACATTTTTAATACATTTCCATTACATACACACAATTTAAAAGATAATTAAAGGTAACATCATACGCCTTACATTGTCCAAACTGATCCCCAATGCCTGGAGCAGCATTTTAGAGAAAGGCACTCATAGCTGCAGTTCCTCATAAACTATGAAGAGCTGAAGGGACCAAGTTTTTTTCCCTTTTCTCAATGTAAAATCATCAGAGGGAGATCTGGCATCAGTGAAGATTTCACTGGATTTAATTGGGGACCCTTCAGAGGTGGGATGTGCGTCCATTCACAATTTTCCATATGAGAGAGAAGTTTGGGAGGGAGGAATCACTTCTCCAAGCCTTTTCTGGAAGGAAGAACAACAGCCACCCTGTGAAACTGATGTTACACAGCAGCACCCTTAAATATTTATCTTCTGAAGATCTTGGAGCTCAACCAGCTGAAGCTACCAAGCAATATTAGGCAGTGTTTATACACAACAGCACATAAGGCATTATGTTAAATTCAAAGCTGCCTAGCACCCACATACCTGGGTCTTCCAAGATCTGCTACTATGTCTTTAAGTGAAAACCATGACTTCTGTTCATACACATTTCATCATTTCTCATGCTCCTCTCTCTCCACTACCATAGGAAAATTGTTTAGGAATAAATCTTAGTCAAAATGAGTCACTATATCCTTCTTCTTAGCACGATTCCATAGATAGTCACAAATTTGTAATGACATTGCTTTTAAAGGTAGCATGACCCTCTATAAAGCTTTTTCATTTCCAACTACAGTTCTTAAAATATACACAGCATACAGGAAATTAACATCATTGCTTGAAATCCAGATGCAATGACATTTACGGGCAAGTGGCTCCGAAGCAACCTTCTGAACACCCTCCTTTACAACAAACTGGTTTGCAGCACATCTGACCTGGAGATTAATGCTCTCTATCACAGTCTACCAACAGCGTCTGCTGAACTAAACACAGCCTTAATAATTCAGCGCTAGACTTAAGGGTCAAGTTAATCTTTGAGATAATCCCACAAAGGCCCCAGAGTTTCATGTCTAACAAACTTGGCCTTTTCTGTTTATCTAAAGGGGTCACCAGGTACGTGACAGCCAAAAAACATCACCTGCATACATGAAGCTAAAATAGGTGCAATAACATCTGAGGAAAGGATCTCACCATCTGAGCTAAGAAAGCAAATTCCTTGTGACATCTGACAGAACGTTGTTCAAAGCTCTTTTTCAGCTCTTGAAACATGGTTCAGAATACCATTAGCTGATCCCCTCTAAGATAAATCTGTATACATCTCAAATTTTGTCTTTATCTCTCTGTATATCCACACACATGTAAACAAAACTCAAGGATCTGAATTATCACTACTTACTAGACAAGCCTGAGGCAGGAAGCTGTTCACTCTGGAGATACTCCACATGCCCTCAAGGTACTGCTGAGCTTGGATGGTGACTGAGCTCAGAGCGCCGCTGAGACCACTGGGGGCCACCGTGACTTGAACACTGGAGTTTGGAAAACCGCCCACGCCTTGAGACCATCCAAGTCCCTTCTTCCTTTCTGCCCCGGAGAAGAGGCTGGGTGATTTTCCAGGCTGCCTGCCCACCTGCCCAGCAATGAGCGGCAGGTCTCTCTGGGAAGACACCGTCACCATCCTGGGTACCATGCTGGCCACCGCCCCAGGGCCAGGTGGGAGGTCGGGCATCTCTGAGTAGCTGGCTTGATTGAGGGTGTGCATCATCTGAATGGCTTCCTGCTTCAGCTGATTCAAGTGAGTGGCACAAGTTTCGCATCTGCTCTCTCCTTCATTCCTGTTCTTCTGTAAATAGTCAGGCACTTGAAGCTTGTCAAAAATTAAAGCTGATAATCGTGGGTCCTAAAAAAAGGAGGGGAAAGGCAGGAAAAGAAAAAACAACAACAAACTCAGTTGAAACAATGCAAAAAGAGAAAAAGTAAGAAAAAGACAAAAGTTGCCTGTGATGTGCTCTTCACCCATGGGAATACTTTAAATCTATTCTGGGAACTCTCAGCCTTTTTTCCCCCCAAACTCCCTAACAGACTTGCAGGTCACAGCAGATTAATAAACCATAAGTGAATTCATTTGTATTAGATCCAGCATGAAAATTATCATCAGAATTAAACAGGGGAGCTGCGACATACTCGGTAACTGCTCATTCTTCTAATTAACTCTCCTTCGGAGACATCCAATTTGCCTGTATTTCCCATGCTCAGGAACAATGTTAGTTGAGATGCTGAACCTACAAATATCATAACGTGTTTCAAAGGCACACCACTACCTTAAACCTTGGAAAATTAGACTTTACAGTATTTTTAAAAAAATTAAAATAAAAAAAAAAAAATCAGTGCATGACCTGGTAGGTGTTTTGTTGTCCTCAGCCTCAAAAATGATTAATCAAGTGGCACAAGGAACAGTTCACATGGTGCTGCCCACAGCTGGCTCCTCTGCTAGCGAGGACCGTTATTCCTGATCTTTGCAACCCAGATGGTCGCAATATTCCCTTACGCTAGAGCTGCTTTGATGAGAAATAGATTTGAGCCTACAGCCATGTGTGAAGGTGTGACAATGTGCACACTAAGACGCTGATTTAAAAGCAACACCTATTTTGTTTCCACAGAGCAATTCTTCCTCCTCCCCTCCCGCCCCCCACTTTGGCTAGTTCATTTTAAGGCTGCCCAGACATTTTAAAAGCCAGCTCCGTGTTTCCAGTTCAGAGATAGAGTTACCTGTCTCCAGAAACACACAAACACCTTCCCATCCCAAGCCTGCTACCGTAAAGATTAGCCCAGAGATTAAATCCAGCCCTGCTGTAAACCTGCTCCCAGGAGTAATGCCATGCAGTAAAACTGACCCAACTTCACACACTCTCCTCAAGAGCCCTAAACAATTCAGGTTTTAATGAAATCACAGCCCAGCCAAAGGTTTATTTGTATAATTATTTTCAAGTGAAAATATTTAATTTGCTCGTTAATAATGAGGGCACACAAAGCTAGTAAGTCAGCCATTCAACATATGCTAGGGGTATCCCCAGATCACTACTCATTTTTTTAAAAATGTATTACTTTATGCCAAGCTGCAATTGCTCTCCAGGAAATGAACGTCCTATTAGAAAACTTAACTAATTCTGGTTTTAATTACAACACACATCAATAAAAAGTCTTTTATGTCTTGGCACTGGTGCTTTGGCTTTGCTCATTATTCTCTTTCAACTGTGCTATTTCCCTTTTCTCTGAATTCACGAAGTCCTAACACAGTGACCAACTTCAGCAGCAGCACAGAATTTCTCATTTTCAGCTGCTGGACTACCCCTGCACTAGTTTTTAATCTAGATCATGAGAAACAGCATAGTGTTGATGGAAACCATTGTGAGTCTATCTAGCATCACGTCATTCCACAGCCTAAAGCCATTAACTAAAGTTGCTTTTTCCCCCATAATCTAAATAATTGTTTATTTACCCACTTGGGGGGGGCAGGGGGAGGCAGGGGGTTGTGTGGAAAAGGTACTTTTCAGACTAAGGAAAGCTACTCCTGCTGCTGAATTAATGATAAACTGCATTCACAGTAGCGAACCAGTTCACAAAAATCAAGTGAAAGATGTTGTTTCATTTTTGTCTCTTTTCTCTTCATTGAGGTTCAGATCCTGGTTAAAGTGCCTTTCAAGTTACACCATTTGCTTACCCTCACGAACAAGAAAATTCTTTGCCTCCAAACCTCCCAGAAGACCCATAAGACTAAACTAACAGATATTAGGCAGGGCGGGTAAAAAAAGAAAAGCTAAGTAATTAATATTTTAGAAACTTTTTTCTTAACCCTTCAGCAGAAAGCGCTATTGGTTAGACTTTAAAAAAATATAAAGACTCAGTGCTGCAAGCGCTATTAAGCCTCAGGCAAAACAAAGGCCACGCAGTCTATCTCCCAAGGAAAACAAACAGCACGGAGCTCTGCAGAAACCTTTCCGAGGGAGAGCCCTCTGAGCAAATTCTTGCTGAGGCTGAGACACAGCATCCATTCAAACAGCCCCAAAAAAACAGCACCTTCCAGCGCCGGGTGGCCCATCCGCAGCCAGGCACATCCCTGGGCTCGCTCCTTTTGATCCAAAGTTGGGCACACGAGGAAGCACCTGCGGGTCCCAACCGCCCGAGCCTCATCTGGCAATGTTTAAAATTGCTATCAAATGTCAAAAAGTTTCAAATGAGCAATTAAAGGGAACGACTAGGTGAAACAGGCTTCTCATTTAAAAGAAACGGCTCCTTTTGATGTGAAGAAAATTAATGACCCCCAATTCTAGCTCCATAAACACAGTTTGCAGGGTAAGGCAGATCAGAGTCAGGCCCGTCTCGCAGTTAGAAGGAAATCCAGTGGATGCCATGTTAGAGCGGAGAAAAAAAGAATAAAAATTTAACCAAAAAGGAAAGAAATTTGATTTATTTAGAAAATTACACAGAGAAAACCATGTAAGCACACGGTATACCAAATTTCAACCTTCTAATTTATTTATGGTTAAATAAAAAAAGGCAAAAAGGCAGCCACCATCTCATTTCCAGCGCTTGTAGTTTACCAAGCATTTACAAGGAGCCTTTTTAACCCACTCATATCCAACCTCTGTGATCCCCAGTTGGCATCCATGGCCACCTTCCTCCGGCTCCTCACCCAGGGCTCAGCTGCACGGCGAGACTGCTTTTATTTTTTCCACCCCATGTGACAAAAACACCTGGCTAATGGTTGGGCGTGAAGGGCTGAGGAAACACACATTACTGTTAAAAACATTAACCCTAACTTAAAAGTTAAGCCAGCCCCATTAAAGAGGTTTTTACTACACGGTGACAATGCCCCAGTCCCGGGGAGCCCCCGCTTCAGCAGCTCGCGGCCTAACAAGGCTGGGGTGGAAGTTACACTCTCACATTTTACAGGGGGAAGAAATAAAACTGGAATGACCAAATGTGTTGGAGGCCCACGTGGGAAACTGGAGCTGGGGGGGAAGGAGAAGGGAGCAGTTGGAGCCATACTTGCTGTACCCCCTGCCAGCCGAGGGGCAAGGCAGACACAGAGGGCGTGCAAGTCGCTGGGAGAGGGGGGGAACAGCACCAAAATTAAACATACACCATACAAGCCTCTGGTCCAAACACTGCTCCCAAAGTGCCTACAAAGACGAGGGCTCCTTTATTCCTCCCCAGCGTAAATAAACTGCGCTGTCTCTGTCACACCTACTTTCCAAACGCTTTTTCTGCCTCCTGAAGGAGCAGGGTCAGCACGACACTGCGATGCTGTGGCTTTTACAGCTTCCCCTCCTGCCACAGAAACCAAAACCCTCATTTCAGTCACAGCTTGTTAACTTTTGCATATGAATTTGAGATGCTCAAACACTGCAGCCTGTTGGAAGGGTAAAACAAATGGTCCCACTAGCAACAACTGGGCCAGGGAGCCCTTCAGCTCCCAGTGTGGTCAAGGCACGAGATAATTAACCTGTACTTATATAAAACAAGCAAAACTTTTCTGAAATGCTTGAATTTACCAGTCCTTTTCAGCAAGTGTTTCTTACAGACACAAGCAAGCTGGCGAACCACTGCTGGGAGATTAAAGACACAAGTGGAAATGGCCCATGGGAGGAAGAGTTACACAGACATGGTCTGAGAGTCCTTCCAAGCTCAACTGAAAGCTCAACCAAAGTTTACAAGCTCAACACTATTAAACTGGGAAAAGCAGGATTGTGCTCACACTAGAAAACAGGGCAGAACACCCATTTTTAGTTCAACTCCAGCTACATTTAGCCTGGAGGTTGCCTTCAGGCTTTCTCTCTGAAACCAGGGGTAGGTAAAAAGAACTTGGGACTGAAAGCACATCCAGCAACATACAACAGAAGGTAAGGAAGAGCCATTTCCACGATTCAATTATTTTAATTCAATCTTCCTTCTCTGATGTACGCCCCAACCGCTGCAGTGCCCCCCCAACCAAGAAATCCAGAGAGGACCAAGCAGGGTTTTGGCCATGCAGGTTAACACTGATGAGCTGTGGGGGGGACACACAAACAAAAACTGTAAAACACGATGGGATGGTCCAAGACCGTTGCCCTTGAAACTACAAGACATACTCCCAGCAACGGGGACGTGGCCTAAAGGGCAGCAGCTCTGAAAGGCCCCCGCTACAGCTTTTAGGCACCGAATATCACAGCCAGGTTTTCAAAAGCAAGGCGACACCAAATGACCTTCCTGGGGCTGAACTCTTTTGGAAAACCTGAAGCAGTTTGTCAGTGAGACTGCATTTAAAAAGAAAAAAGGGAAAAAACAAAAAACAAAAACAAAAACAAAACAACCAGCTAGTTTCTTTTATTCTTTTGAAACTTCAGCTCAATCTGTAACTTCCCAACTATTTCAAGTTTGCAGTTAGATCGTTTGTTTAGCTAACAAGGAGCAATGGAGAGCTTTTCTACTGCCAGAGAGAAACAAAGATACGAGCTTTAAATCTTACCTGCAGCTACTGAGTTGTAACTCCCAAACTGAGCATGAGGAGAGGACACAGAAAAGCATCTGGATTCTCACTTAAGAAGTCCCTGAAGTAATACCCACCCATCTGTAACCTAATCCTTCCAGCAAGGAACTATCCACTGAGTGAGAACAAACGATGACGAACAAATGATGAGAAGTCAAATTGCCAACAACCCTCCGCAGTAATTACCTGCAATTCTGGCTGGCACTGCTTTCTGCCACGCAAGTGGATCTGGAGCAGTATTCTGGATTAAATTAAATTCCCAATATAAAGATAATTAAAAACAAAGAAGAAGAATCACTGAATGTCACACTGAAATGTATACAATACAAACCTAGGTAAACAACAGTTTTAAAGGATGCTTTAGGAGAACACAATGTACTTTCCCAGCGCAGAAGAATTGATGTTAATGATTTTTTGTCTTAATTGTCATTCCAGATTTCTGTTGTGCCACTTACAGATTAGTTTTAATCTTGCATGACATCGTGAAATATCCACTAATATCTTCTATATTGGCCAATACTTTGAAGGTTGATGCTTGCTTTCAACAATTTAGCAGTCATTGTGAGAAAAAGAGAAAAAAAAAGAACACTGTACTCAGAAAAAAACAGAGATTTGTTCGATGTAATCAAGGAAAAAAAAGTGCTAATGGTTAATTATTTTTTTTTTAAACAAATGTTTCCAAGTAGCTGACTATCTCAAGGGAGTGAAAATATGAGCTGTAAGCCTTCAAGTAACCTATGTTGTGAATTCATTCAATTACTGACCTAATCTTATCTGAATATAAACAATCAAAGAAAAACAAACACATAAAGCTTTCACAAAAACAGAATTTGCCAGAAGTCCCATCTCCTGAGGGTTAAGGATTTCTGCAACTTGCAGGGTAACTTTGCTGTCCTTCAAAACAGCCCTCTGAATAAGCAAGAGAGTGATCGACACTCCCAGAGTGAGCAAAAAGCACATGAATTTAAAAAAACAAACAAATAGATGCATTTCTAAGGCCTTTTACCTGAATGTCTCACTACCTTTAGGTTGAAGATTAACTTAAGCCAATGGACTGTGGTCCTCCTCCCGTGCTGTCCACTAGCAGGATTTTGCCTAATCTCCAATGCCATGATTTGGTTTCTAGCCACATGGGCATATCCCACTGGCTCTACCCAGCTGAGAGTCAGCCTAACTTCTTTTCATCTTTGCTTTCCCAAAGAGTTTGAATAAAAAAACCTAATTTATTCCAGCATATTTTCTTACTTACTTTATAAGTATGCTGCATCTCTCTTAAACAGCAGTCATCTTTCTAACAAAAGTCAAGCAATACGATAAATCTGCTAAAAAACACACGACCCCACACTCAAAGAGACTGTGGCATGTTTAGTTATTCTGCAGCCTCCACTGAACTCTATTTATTCCCATTTCCTGCCCACTTTAATGTACTTCAGTGGCCCGCAGTAAAGTTAAAGCAATAGGTGTCTGTCATAAAGATGAATAGCACTATTGGAATGCATAATACAGTGGAAAGAGGAAATGAGAGCAATCTGGTTTATTTACATCTCAGGCTCCCATCAGCACCTCAACCCACCTCCCAATGGTTCCAGCCGCCTTTCCTGTTATCTTGCTGGATAGTCCCCCTGCAAGGATTTGGCTTTTAACCTCGCAGAACTGGAGGGAAGGAGCTGATCCCCCCGATGTGCCTTCATGAGCTGGTGGAGTATCGGAGCAGAGAGCCCCGGCAGCGCGTTCCGGGCACGGAAAACACAACAAAAGGTAGCGAGCGGCTGCGACTTGAAATAATTAAAGACACAAACAAAACAAAAGACCCCGAAGAGATCTGCTATCAAAGTTAAATTTAGATGAACGCACAGGAACCTGACTACTTCTGAAAAAAAAAAAAAACAAAACAAAACCAGTAATTACTGTATCACAAAATATTACTTTTAATCTCCTTGCTTTACGATCTAATTAAACAGATATTTTACTTGCCTTTGGAAAATGTTTTTCTTAATTTCATTCAATTTTAACATTTGGTGTATTCTATAAACCAGACATCCAAACTAGTATGTAATTTTGTGCTTACTTTTAATAGCATATGACTTCATTTAAAAATGATGACTTTTAATTTGCATGTTTATTGTTGGTTTTAAGTAATCCTTTAATTTTCTCTCTTGGGTCTGTGGCTTACTGTAACTTCACAATGCAAATCCAGTGCTGATCTTGTTCATATGAAAACACTGTCTTCTAGCACCCATCCAACCCTTTTTTCCCTTTTTTTTTTTTTGTTTTTTTTTTTTTTACACAAAACTTCATCAAAGTATTGTCATCTTGAACGGCAGCGTTTGGGGAAATAGTTGTGTACCCATCACCACACAATACTGATGTGTAAAAAGCCTTTGTTTGACTACTACTTTCAGAAACTGACACCAAGATGTAGCTGCCATTCAGAAATTCAGACAAAAACTTTTGATAGAAATTAGACACACTTGTTTAAAAGATAAATAGCTTTCCATCCTTAGCCATTTCTTCCTTGAAGCCAGAGAGTAAATTTTGGGTCACTTATGAGCATGGCAAATGAGGTTATAGAAACTCTGACTATTGGACTGCAAAAAAAAGTCACAACTCTTTCCTCTTAAAAGCAGGGTGCTTATGAAAAGTCTTAGAAGAACTACTCAGGAAACTGATGCTCTCCGATATCTTCATCACATTGAATACTACCCACTCCACATACAGTTTGAGTTCAGTCAGGCTGCTCAAATAATAAGGTAGCTCTGAATTTCAGCCCAGGGATGAAAATCGGAGAGCAGCACCATGACAAAGAAGGCACGCTGCCTTGTCAAAACATCTCAGAAACATCGACTCGTAATATCACTTTATTGGAAACAAAAGGCTGTTTCCACTATTACAACTACTTTGGCAACAGCCCATGTTTTCAGAATGACCAACTGCAATGGTAAGCCTTGTGAGAGGGACTCCTTCGTTCATGATCTCTGGCCAGAGACCAGCAGCCCGGTGGACTTGGAGAGGAGTAATGCCCCAGATGACATGTCCAACACATTTAAGTGAACACAACCACGTTTGTCTCAACAGAACCGTGCCCATTTGTATCAGACAGACCTTTAATGAGGGAGTTCAAGAATGTCTGGACACCAGCCGCAGCAAAAGCGACTCTGGCTTAGGAAAACTGGATAGGAAAAAAAAGGGAAAAAAAAGAAGTGCTTGGAGCACTCCGGACATCTGTATACAAACCCTACAACTGCTTCAGTCCAACCATCTGAATCCAATTAAAAGAACGCTCAGCAGCAGAAGTTAGGGAGTGGACACGTTTCCCAAATGAACAGCATTAGCATAATGCAGATGTAAAATCAACTATGGAAACCAGTGCTTGGCATCGGATCACATCCTCTCAGCGTCTCTTTCACTCGCTCATTTTATCAATTATTTGTTTGGTAAATGAATACTCGAGGGCCGTACAGAAACGATTTCGCTTTCACAACCGAAGGGCTGCCCATCGTGCAATCCTCTTGCAAGCAACAAATTGCTGCATACAGGGCACAGTCAGCACACCAGACAGGTTGTCTCCAGAAACAAAGTGGATTACACTTAGTCTTCAGCTTAATTAAAGTGCCGCTGCTTCAGTTCAACCGTTTCACCAAAAACTGACTTGGCTGAAAAATATCCTGGGTATACAACTCAATTTAAGCAGTCCTGTAGTGGGTTAGAGCTTTTCCTTCTTCCCCTTGCTCAGACTTAATCAGGGAAAAAAAAAAAAAAAGCAGGGATGAATGGATGGAAAAGCAATGATGAAATGTATTTCTAATTCCTCAACCACAGCCAGGCCACACACTGGTGGGAAGAGTCTGTTCTAATTCCTTTGCTTATTTGGTAGCACACATCCAAGACAACACCTCCCTCTCCAATCTCTCCATCTCACGGCGGTTCCTTAAAATGGATTGTAGGGTTGTTTGATCTTCTGCAATTCCAGTCTCCCACAGAGGAACTTCAGCAAGTAAACTTACAAATTTGCCATCAGTTGGACCAGTTGGAAAGTGGGATCCTGGCACCTCCAGTGTCTCTGGATTTGGAAGGAAGTTACATGGTTGCCCCTCATTTTCAGTTAAAATGCTCATGTGCTGAAGTGACTGACCCCATTCTACTGGTCTCACCTTGCATTAGAAAAGAACGATAAATATGGAGATCCTAAGGGACATCTGCAGGTGGGGGACACTGACCAAAGAATCAAATGATCCTCCCACAGAATCTCCCAAGTACGATCTCAGCCCTAGAAACAGAAGATGGAGATAGGCCCTTTGGAGAGTGTCTGTAGGACAAAAACAGTTTAGAAAACAAGTATGCTGCTGGAAGTTCAAAGAAGTGTGGTTTATTTACTTCAGAAAAGAAAAAAACTAGTTGAGTCCTCCAGTACACAGAAAAGTAATTACGAAGAGACTGGTGACCAGTCACACTTTCCATATCCCCCGGGAAAGGAAAATAAGAAATTATCCTATTTTTCAGCAAAGATGCTGTCAAAGGTGAGTTAATACTGGCAAGTGGTTTTTGAGTGATGTTGAGAAATCTCCTTCCTTTGTGGCAAGTTCTGAAGAGCAGGTAAGAAATATCCATGGGTGATGACCAAGAGACAGGGGATCCCATTGTAGTGGAGGAAGCTGGAATACATTTTAAAGATCCTTTTCCAACCCTAAGTTCTTATGATCTTAGTTTTGGAAAGGTGAGTAATGCATCTGTAGACAGACTTGCTGCTCAGGTTCAAGTGCCACAGTCAGACAAGGTATATAGACTTCAAAATATCATTCTCCTTAAATGAATATTCATTCAGTATCCTGTGCTACCTTGCTTACAGCAAGTTTTCCAACTTGCATCATTCCTGCATTAATTCCATGCCTCTTGTCCTAATTGTGACCCTTTGTATCACCCTGAATAATTCACCTTTCACCAAATACTCACAAGCCCATCATCATGGTATCTGAAATTCTTTCTCATTAACTATACTACACAGATATTCCACTTTTAATCTACTCTTACAGATAAAAGGTACAGAATACATACATACATAGAGGTACATTTCATTCCCTACATGTTCAAGGGATAATTTTAGGAATCCAGATGAGAAACCTTAAATAGATGGTGTGATTCCAACCTCTCCTATCTGTCCATAACAAGCAAGATTTGATTAAAATCTCAGCAATAAAAATTGGAAAAAACCCATCAGTGAGTACTAGCTGCCTTACAACACCTAGCCCATCTCCTTGTAAAGGTTCAAAGAAACTCATTGCAAAGCCCACTGAAAGGAGCTGTGAAGAAATGCAAATTAGCCATTCCAGATTACAAATGGAAGATGTCTCGGGGTTGCTGGTGGTACACCAGAAATGTTGGTACCAGGACAGCCTGAGAAAGATGAATCCACAGCTATCTGCTGCCTTATCTGTTCAGATGTTTCTCAAAGGCTCTGCCATCAACATTTCACAGAAGCTTCAAAAAAAAATCTTCTCAGTTAAATGGTTCCTCCTCTGACCCTGAGACATTTCTGTCAACTTTTCAGGAGTAGCAAATAAACACCCACACTAATGACAGATGGATAGAGATATCAAAAACCTAAATATATACACTGAAAGAGAACAATAAGGACTAGCTACTTAAACAGCTCCCAAAAACGTAAATTAACCCAGTGTGTGCAATGACTATACTTTACTATAAACTTCACCTCTTTCAACAGTTCTGTGAAGTTCAGCACCTAGCACCGCGACATCATGGACCATGAACTAGTAGCACCGTCATACTATCATACTTAGACACTACAGAAAAACACAGTAAGAACAAGATTATTAGTAGCAGTAATAGTAAGATATTTTTATTGCTGCTTTTGTTGATCCTATTGGTCTTCAACAGCCCTTGCTGTTGAAGCCCTGAACAGCATTAGATAATTTTTATCTACAAAACAACTTATTTCTAATACCCTATGTCAGACCAACTACTTTGCAAGAGAACTCTCTGGCTTTCCAGGCAAATACCACTTTTTTGCTGCTCTTCAATTGTACGGTCTTGTAATAAGCCCTTCAATGGCTATACTGTATTGTGGGCAATAAACCATGTATCCAGCCTTGAACACCTAAAATACTTGACTGGGCACCAAAAGGCATTGTACAGCTTCTCTGTGACCTAAATAAAGAGAAAGAATTGCCTTTTTTAACCCACTCTCCTTCATTAACCCAGCAAATCGCACTCATCCAAGTCGGGCAAGAACAGTCCTGTGATTAATACCCACCTTATGGCACCAGTGGTGAGAAGCCCTGAAGTGGTCCCCTGAAACCTGCAACCTGTGCAACCTCTCCCCATCCAAAGGGCTGGAGTAATCTAAGAGGAGCAACTCCCTTCTCCCTTTGCCTAAGGTCTCTCTCTTCTACAAACATAAATCAACACGGTTATGCCCACAGGCAGACAAAAACCCACTCCACCCATGCTCAGGGCACCTCAAAAGCCATGTTAATAGGGCTGATAAACTCTGCTATGAGACAGGATACAAACATATTAAACAGACAGGCAGAATGAGCTTGTATCTGCCTATAACACACAAACATAAAGACAAGCCCACAGCTGGCTAAAATACCTGTGTAAACTCTTTCAGGCTACACACACACACAAAAAAAGCCTTGTCTCCTGAGACACATAAGCAATCAAATACCTGGCAACACTTTTCAAAACCCTTCAAGCCAGATCCTATTAAAACAGTAACTAAGAGATGAAAGGCTCTAGCTCGTCCTACCAGTCACACATACAGGGCTCTTAAATATTTACAGCATCTCACAGCTTCTATAGAAATTCCACAACCGTAGACAATGCCTAACATCAGAGGACACATTTATGTTTCCATTCAGTTGAGGACACATTTATGTTTCCATCCAGTTGAAGGCACTACATAAAAAGATGGTTTTATTTTAATTTGTGTTCTGGGACATGGGAAAAAAGGCTGCCTCACCACCTGCTGGAAAAGGCCAAGTCCAGAGGAGGAAAAGTTTCCTTTAAGAAGAGAAATTACAGCCCCAGAGTGAGACTTGGGCCCTGAAGAAATCCATGCCAACATTCATACTGAATGTGAAGTTAGTATTTCCTCCTCAAAGTTCAAGCCTCCATGTTCCTAACTACAAATCTGCAATGAACCCTTTTGCCCACCTATTTAAATCAGATACTAGAAAAAAAAATCTTTACTGAGGGTGGTGAGACACTGGAACACGTTGCTCAAAGAAGTGATAGATGCCCCAACCCTGGAGGTGTTCAAGACCAGGCTAGATGGGGCTTTGAGCAACCTGGTCTGCTGGGAGGTGTCCTTGCCCATGGCAGGGGGGTTAGAACTCTATGACCGTTGAGGACCCTTACAACTAACCATTCTACGACTCTATTTCATACTCATGAAATGCACATTTGTGGCTATTGGGTACTGTAGCAAGTTACACATTGGAGTGCAAACTCCCCCATTCATTTTAATACAAAGGTTTGTGGCAGTAGATATAATGTTGTGTCAGATACCCAGTAAAATCACAAAATATATATATATATATATATATATATACATGCCACCCAAGTTGCCTTATTATTACAGATGTAAATACACATTTAAAGCAAGAAAACTGTGTGTAACCATGCCTTGCTAACATCCTTACAAAATCTGACAGCTCGTCAAACAGCCCCCACTGTCGACAGTGCTGAAGCAGTTCTACAGATCATTAGAGTTAAAGGCCAGTGAAGATAACCATCTTGTCTGGCCTCCTGCACATCACAGCCCTGCTAATTTCAACCAGAAGAGGCAGTGACCCCAACAGGCTTATTTAACGAAAATAGATGCTTCGGTATTTTAAGAAACACTCACTTTTACTTGAGCCCACATGTCTTCCAAAGCCACAGTACTTCTGAAAGAATCATGTTTTTAAAGTACAAGGTATATGAATATAAACCATAAAAATCAAACAGACAGGGACAGCACTTGAGATGACATAAATCCAGAGCTGACACACACTATTCTTTGCTCCTGAGCCAGTTTATATCAGCTTATATATCAGAAACTTTACTCCTTATGGCCAACTGGAGAAATCCAAGTGGTTGATTCCAGGGCTCTCAGCCCCATCCCAGACACAGACTGTGTACTGGTAATTGACTTACACTTGCAGCTCTAGTCTCAGCAAAACCCATTATGCAGGATATGCTCAAAGATGTGTGTTTTACTTCACAAGACTGATGCTGTGATTCACAGGGAAAACCTGCACAGAAAGCACAGACTTGGATGCTATTGCTCCAGCTCCAATCAGCAAATAGTCCCCAAACTAAATTAACATCAGCATCTTCTGGAAGTCCCTACATGAGGAAGTTAGGTGAGATTTATTCAAGACCACAATCTCAGGAGCCATCCATCAGAATCAAAGGTAAGCCGAAAAACAAATACATGAAAATGGGACTGGCTAGAGTAACAAAGCAGCACTGCCAAGGCAGCAGCCACACAACAGCCAGAGGCATCTCCAGAGCGATCGCAACAACTGTCCACAGATCTTGCCAATGAGCCAGATGCTGCTGCTGGAAGGAGGCTTGTGTTGATATAAACTGGGAGATGTGAGATGCTTAGCACCGAGAGCAATCAATCTTCACGATTCCCGTCCGCCTGCCAAGCTCCACTATTATGCCACAAAGAAATGAAAACAAACTTCATAAAAAAACATGCAGATCCCACATGACATCAGATCTCCCCCCACCCTCCCCTAACTACTCCGAAACAAACCAGGGCTTTGGGTGTAGCTATAAATGACCTGATGCTCTTCCTGAGTTAACAACAGAACCAGGAAAGAATATCGTTGGCTAAACAGCTCACCATGCACACACTGCCAGAAAACCAATGAACTTATCATACTGTATAGGAAATTCCTATCTTCCACACCAATTAGTGACCCAACAGTGATTGATTTTATAATCCCAAACTTGACTTGCAAAATGACTTCCTCTGGGGCCAACTTTCCATTACCCAGCATGTGGAAAATTGCATGTGGTCAGTGCACTATGAAAACCAAGGAAAAATAAGCGATATTTAAACCCCAATTCCACCGTGCCTCCACATTCTTGCTTTCCTAAGGGAGATGCACTTTTGACAGTTACTTCCTTTCCCTGCCCCAACATCCTATCTCCGCCATACACCAGCTGGGCACTCAATCAAAACAGAAACAACAACAGGAACCAGTAGTTATTCATTACAATAGGATCAAAACATTTCTAGGCACTAGTGCTCCGCCAAGTCACTGTCCTTGAAGACCCTGCCACAATCCACTTCTTCCCTCCCATCGCAGATGCTGTTGCTGAAAGTGACTCAACTTCAACCTGAAGCACCACATATTAAATACCATGGCTTTTTAATCAGGAAGCCACTCAGTGCCAGGCGGTCACATCTTAGAACTGCAGGAGGCAATGAAACTGGGCAGCAGAAAGGTGAGAAAATTAACTTGCCAGCAAGCCAGGCCAATGTTTATCCTTTATTTTAATCAAGCTAACATTAGCTCCAGTCTATAAAACCAGGATTGCACTGCACACTAACTACCAGCATAATCACAGAAACAGCACTGCAATACAATTACTGGATGCTAATTATATCTTATAAAGAGTTAAAGACAATCAAGTACATGTAATAAAGATTTATACACAGTTTTCCACTGACCTGGAAACAGCTTTATACATTAATAAGTTAACGTTACTGCCAGCATCAAAGCAAACAGTTACATCTACATGACAAAATACATGAAACACAAGAGCCAGATGTTGGGTCCTTTCATCAAGGAAGCAATTATTTAATTCCTGGAAAAAGACTTTCTCTCTCATTGTTTCATCAATACATAATAGTGTTCATGAAGGGCCCAGTTCTGGATCAGTGGCCTGGTCTGGGTACAAATCTGCAGCATCTCACAGGGGCACGAGCTAAGGGTCTCCTTTTCCCACTGTGCCATTGCTGCTGGGCAGTAGGCACAGGGACAACTGGAGACATCCTCAGACCATATCCAGTTCTCCCCACTCACACACAAGAGCACAGACCCCAAAGTGGCTGCCAAGGGTGACTGTGCTTCCCCTCACACCTCTCTAGGAAGGCCGGTTGTCCATGCGTAAGTGTAATTGGGAATGCCTGGGAGCTGTCTACACTCTCCATCACAACTGCTGACCTCCAGCTCTCAGACACAAGGAGTCACTTGGCCACCAACCTAACAGCTCCCCACTCCAAGCACCATCACAAACTGATGGTCTTTGATGAGTCGTTTTGGCCATATATTCCTCACCCATTGTCCTTCCTCCCAGATAACAACAGCCATCATCTCTAAACAGGTGGACACCCAGCAGTCAGTCATAGAACACTGAATAGCTTGGGTTCTTGGGTTGGAAGGGACCTTTAGATCTCTAAATATCATCTAGTTCCAACCCCCCTGCGATGATCAGATTGCTCAAAGCCCCATCCAGCCTGACCTTGTACACATCCAACAGTGGGGCACTGACAACTTGCCAGGGCAACCTGTTCCGCTATCTCATCACCTTCCCTGTAAAAACTTTCTTCCCTACATCCAATCTAAAGCTAACCTCTTCTAGTTTAAAACCATTACCTCTTGTCCTATCACTACAGGCCTTCTTAAGAAGTCTCTCTTCAACTTTCTTATAGGCCCCCTTTAAGTACTGAAAGGCCACAATAAGGTCTCCATGGATACTTCTCTTTTCCAGCTCAAACAACCTCAACTCTCTCAGCATTCCTTCACTGGAAAGATTCTCCAGCCCTCTGATCATTTTTTCATGGCCCATGCTCAGCCTTATCCCAAAATGCTTACAGAGCTAATAAGGGGTAAATATTTACACACTAATCACATCCATAGACCCAGNTTATAGGCCCCCTTTAAGTACTGAAACGCCACAATAAGGTCTCCATGGATAGGTCATCCGTAGACCCACATGGGTCTAGCTCCCAAGCAATTTAATGATTTTAATGCTCTAAAGCATTTATTTTATTTTAAAAAATATAAATAAATAAATCACAAATTAGAGAGTCCTCTACACAATAAACAGCTCAGCAGAGTTTTGCTAACTACGCTATGGACATCGGAACCGAAGAAGAACATCCCTCTGCAAGGTCACTCCAAGGCTGTCACTAGATAAAATAGCCAGGCCCAGCCTGAAAATACCATACCTAAGGTACGCTCCTGAACAAGACACAACAGATAGAAGCACTTAATAAACAGATCCATTAACTAGGAAACATCCCTGCAGCAATTAAAACTTTGCAAAATACTACAACATACACCTGGCTATTGCTCTGACATCTGCTTGGGTTTTCTGTGTGTTTGTAAGTTGGACCAAAGAGAAAGATAATTGAGTTTATGGACATATCATGACAAAAAAGACAACAAGGTACTGTTAACTGTTCGTGAAAAATGGCATAAAAACCTCAAATAAAGCATGTGTACTGTTTGAAATACTTACAAGTTTCCACATCTTTGTAATGAACCATATACAACCAAATGGCGTTTCTCCTATTGCCGGAGAATAATTTTATTCCAAAGCAAGGATCCCATCATAAAACGAGGGGAAAATCACAATCTGAACAATCACAGTTGTGCTGAGCACATTTTGAGGCATATGGCAATTTTATAATGGTCATTGGGGATGAAGAGCTAAAATTCTGTTGCAGACTCTGAATTTTAAGATATTTCACATAAAACTGCATATCTCGGGAAACAAATAAATTGTTAAGTGTGCAACCCCAAAACATTACAGCCGATATTCAGCGTATGTAAATCTGACTACCACAAAACACGAATGTTATTTTCAGTACAAGGGCCCAATTACTTTATAAAGGATCCGAAGTAGTAATAAATAAAGTAAAAACTGTCTGAAGGCATCCTTAAAAGAAAACAAATACAATGAGATCTGCCTTAACTTTATAGTCTGAGTTACCACAACGTTATGCAGCTATAATATGTGATCCAACGTTCCCAAGTAAAAGCCCTGATTACTATTGTAAGTCTGTCATTTAAATAGTTCCTTCCTGTTTAAAATGTAGAAAGCCAAACGCATTTTCCCACCACTAAGCATTGTGTAAGACTCCTTTCTCTTCCAGCAAGCTGGCTGAAGATGGATGAGCTTCCAAACTGATATCATTTTTAATTACGCGTTTTTCTCTCATTACTAATTTCCTAAACATGTCTCTAATCTTGCAGGGAAATCTCTGAGCGCAGTAGGTGTATCCACATACATCATGCTCCAGAAAATTAATATGAGATAACGATCAGGACTGCCATCACAACATAACCTGAAACAAGCAAGATACACCAGAGGTGATACATACTCATTAGACTCTCATCTCAAGTGTTTCTGGAAAGCAGCTGTTAATGGATAGTTTCCCTCCCTCCTACATCTTGGAGGCCAACAGCAGAGTTACTGGGGTCCAGAAGAAGGACATGCTTTGAGCAACATCCCCTCTGCTCATTCCACCAGGCAGTTACAAGCTTGAGATGCCCAATGCATATATTCACCCCTTCACCCCCTTGCCTAAATACTCCACCAAGAACCACCATTTGCATAAAGGAGCCACAACCATCTGTTCCTCTAGAGACGATAAGCACAGGCATCCCAGCTCCTTCCTGCCATCAGGGGTCCAACAGCTCCCTCCACTTAGGGCAAGGTCTCCTGGTGGGACTGTCCTCTCCAAAAGCACAGAAGGAGAGCCCACAGCGTTGGAGGGAGACACAACCACCAAAGAGGCAGGAAAGCACATGCCCACGCACGCCCCATGTGCCGAAAGGGGTCACACCCCCAGCAGCCGTCTGCATCAGATGCTCTTTTGGCGGGCTGGAACCAGGACGTCGAGTTTAGGTCAACCAAGTGCCAGCCAATTATGCACCTAGGACCTACCTCAGGTACTTCTCACTACCTGGAAGGTATTGCACAGCTAAACGTGCTGCAGCATTCTCTCAGCATTAAACCAACAGAGCGAGAGGGCAACTGTTAGCAGAAAAGAAGAAATCAAACCAAAAAGGTTGTCAATGGGTTTTCTCCCCAGCTAAACACATCACACAAATTCCTACAGGAGGAATGGTTTCAATGCACCAGCTGCCTTTTCATCAGCCAATACCAAATAGAAGGGGCAAATCCTAGGAACTGTTCAGAGTGGCTGACGTTTAAGGCATCACGAGAAGCCAAACATGACAAATCACAAGCACTTAAATAGGTTTGCATCTTCTAAGTGGTCTTAAAATGCGTCACAAGTATGCCTCTGCCTGCTTACTCCAAGAAAAGGGATCACTGCTGTTTCACAGTCAAAAATACGAAGGTACGAAGATATTAATGAGATAGTTGAACTATATGCACCAGAGTAATGGACATAAAAAAATGGTACATATATAAACACCAAAAAAGAGGTCTCTGGTATATATGCATGCAACTCAGTAGTCTGTAATTGCACGCTGATCAAAATGCATATGGGGAATGTGGTTAAGTGTATGTAAAAATGCAATGCTGGCTGACTTCCCCGACGTCCCTAGGGAAGCCCGTAGCACAGACAGTGCGAGTAGGCCAGAGTTCAGATCTTTCACTGTACTCACACATGCTGCTACGGAAGCTGACTAATGGAAAAAAACAACAACAACAACAAAATCACACAATTTGACATTTTCTTCTCAAAAAAAAGGGGGGGGAAAGTCAACATTTTCCCAAAACTGCTACCAAAATTGCATCCTGCTTTTCTACCTGCTGTCCATCTACTGACTGAGATCAAAAGCTTTACATCCAGCCTTGACTTCCACAAGAACTTAATGAAGAAATTTGATCTTCTGTGAGAACACTGGTTCTTCTTGGAAACAAATAATTCTACCCTGCTGAACATCACTGATTCAGCAGAAGGAAGGAAATGCTGAGGAATGCCCCACAGATCTGGAGCCCTCAATTTATGAAGGACATGGACTATTAGAGCAGGTCCAGAGGAGGGCCACAAAAATGGTCAGAGGGTTGGAGCACCTTTGCTACGAGAACAGGCTGAGAGAGATGGGGTTGTTCAGCCTGGAGAAGGGGAGGCTCTGGGGAGACCCAATAACAGCCTTCCAGTACCTGAAGGGGCTACAGGAAGGCTGGGGAGGGTCTGTTTACAAAGGCCTGCAGTGGCAGAACAAGGGGCAATGGCTTCAAGCTGGAGAAGAGCAGATTTAGATTGGATATCAGGAATCGGTTCTTTACTATGAGGGTGGTTGACCACTGGAACAGGTTTCCCAGGGAGGTGGTCGAGGCCACTTCCCTAGAGATATTCAAGGTGAGGCTCAACGAGGCCCTGGGCAACCTGGTTTAGTTGGGGGTGTCCCTGCTGACTGCGGGGAGGTTGGGCTAGATGACCTTTGGAGGACCATTCTATGATTCTATGATTTTCTCCTTCCCACAGCATCTCGAAAAGACCAGGAATAGGATAGGTACAAACCCAAGGCTTCACCAGAGCTCTGTTGTGCACCGCCCACCCCCTTGACTGGAACTGGTGTCACCATTGGACTCCTGATCACACTGAGCTGTGCAACGCAACCTTCCACCTCAAGACAGGAATTAACTGACTGCTGAAGTCAAGGAAAGTCTTCCAAGTGACTTTGCTGGGTTATGACTGGGCTCCCACATTTTAACTCTGTTTAGCATTTGCTGACAACTCCTCTACAACCAGAGTGACAGGTTCTTTATGAGGAGCTGTTTTGGCTGCCCCAGCTAATGCCTTAATCCACAGACAGAAGCAGGTCAGATTATCTACACGTATCAAAAACAACATTATGCTTCATAAGCTATTCTTCTGCTTCAGTAAGGAGTAAGCACATTTTTATTTCTTACTATGTTTACCCATTACCTCACCAAGCAGCATTATTGTTAGCCTTTTGGAGGCTCTCCTAGAATAGGAAGGTATAAAACAGGATTTCCTCCAGCTCTGCATACCTACTTACTCCAGAGTCATTAATGACATAGGACTGGATTCAACAACGCCTTAACATCAAATGAGCATTCAAAAGAGCTGGGAACTAAAAACTGTCTGCGTGGAACACTGCATCTCTGCTTTGTTTTTAAAAAAAAATGCCTATGAGGCATAAACTGATTGTAAAGACCACTTTTACAGAAATGTTTTCATGAGAAAAATGAAAAATCTAAACACTTGCATGCAGGACATGCATCCCAGGTGGGCTCCAAATTATGTTTACTGCAGCTTTTATACAGAAATCTGTAAATCAGATTGTCCTTTTTACTGGCAATGAGAAGTAACTTCTCTGCTGTCAAACGGAACTCTGCAGAAGAGATCCAAGCCCTGCATGAAAATCCACCAAAAATCCAAACCAACTACATATTGTCTCCCATGTGATTACAAACCATAGCTGAAATATCCAAGGATAGGTAACACTGCTCAACTCCAAGATCTTAAAATAACTCTAGCCAGTATTTTAAAGAAAACTTATGGATGTGAGAAAAATACAAGCAATGCTGCCCCAGGATTCTTAGAAGTTGATTCACCAGGTTGTTAATATCATTTGCTGGTTGGACTCGATGATCCCAAGGGTCTTTTCCAGCCTGAATAATTCTGATTCAGGTGTCAGATGGGGACATCCATCAGAAGAGCATGCTTCCCAGCAAAGGCCATCACCGCACAGCAACACGCGACCTGTCCTCATCATATCCCACCCCAGAACATGCCATACATAGCCTGGCACCAAAGAGCAGCACACCCTGCTCCCTTGTCCCACCCCACCATATCCACAGGCAGAATCCCTAACTCAGAGTATGCTTTCAGAAGCTACCTGATAAGCACATCTCCCCTGAAAATTAACAGGAATTTGGAGAAAAATTGGAGGCAAACAATGAATCAAAAAGCCAGAGGCTACAGATTGCCCACAGGACTACCCTGTATGGAGCCAAATAGGAAGAAATACCCCGAAGAAGAATACACAGAAGAAATAACCCAAAAGCTACAAGGATGCTGCTTGGGTTCAGTGCTTAGCATCCAAAATTACCTTGGCAATCTCTTCAAGACCTCCCTACCAGTGGTGAACAGCAGAGGCAGCCACCAGGCTGGGAGAAGCACGCAACCGATGTAAGGATGCTTAAGGAGAAACAGCGCTGCTCTGTTTAATGTTATCAGCTCCTGCCTGCCTCAGGATATTTCCTACCTCTACCTACAAACACAGCCAGTCCCCGACCATTAAGTAAACAGTCTTTGAAGATAATGAAGCATATTCTAATCTCTCATTGATGTTACTCCTGTGTTGTGCTCAGCTGAGCTACAAAACTCCTGGGTTACCTAACTCCCCTGTAAAATCAGGATGACTTTAACTCTTTGCTCTTGCACAGATTCAAGGAATCCTGTCAAGGTGCAGAAAGCAGCAGATTTTTCATATAGTGGATCTACATTTTCTCTTGTTAAACAAGACATTTTCCAGCTGGCTCCTTTAGATGAGCCACTTCTCTATCATTACGCTAATCGAGACAACCTTCTGTACCAGACCTTTCACTGCTTCCAAAGACAACCTTTGCAGAAGAAGCAGCCTTCAGTAAGGAGGGGAAGCTCTGGACTACTTTCCAGCACTGGCAAACTAGGTTGTTGCTCCAGTGGCAAGAAAAAGAAAAATCACATAGAATCTGGACCAGCCAGAGGAAACTACAAAAAGAAAACATAGAAAAGTAGGTATCTTCCAGTGCATCACCTCAGAGAACACCTTTGTGTTCTCGCTTGTGTTCACTTCCCAAGGTCAAGTGTTTACTCTGCATTGCAGTTCCTTAGCTATCTACTCCACACTTTCCACTGCACCCAATCCTACAAGAGTCAAGCCCTCCCACAGCAATAAAAAAGCTCAGTGAAGAACTGAGGGTGGGTCAGAAAAGCCAGCCCTGCATATAACATATCTTTCATGTCATCAAAAGACTTGGCAATAAGAAGCTGAAACCCAACTCAATTCTTACAGCACAAATCAGAGCTATTTTGCTCTTGAGCTGCATGTGCTTAGGAGTAACCATGACCAGAATACTTAAAAGGATATACAGCACAAAGCTGAGAAAAGGGGCTCAGGCTGAGGCTGAATATTCACACTCACTGTCGGTCCCAAGGCAAATTTCATTCGGAAAGTCTGAATATTATCAGCTTGGGTCGTTTGCCCCTTGGATAGGCTATGTCTTCATTACACCAAACAGATCTTGGCACTTCTTACACACACACACAGGTAATTATGTTCCCACTGAACAGAAAAATGAAGAGGATGTGCTGGGGAAAAAAAAAAAAAAATAATGCAGACAGATGTAATGATATCCATACAGAGACAGATTTGGAATACAGACATTGACCCAGTTCTGTAGTCTGGCTTCCTCTTCATTTCACCAGTGTGAATCAACTGAAACTACACAGTGCCAAGAGGCTTCATTTTCCACCTGTTAACCCAGGTTTTCGATTCCACTGTCAATAAAAGAACCACGATGCAAACTGTTACGGAAGGAAAATCCACCGCCGTATGTAACCGAAGACAGAAGTCGAGAGATGCACAGCCAGATTCAGGATGACACATTGCTGAAAATACCCAGTCCTGGCTCCCCAAAGGGCCGTCACCAAAGACAACTTTCCTCTGCCAAACACCTCACTGAGAGCCAGTAAGGCCGTAAGCTTGAGGCCAGGGTGTTGCTACTCCTGATCAAACTGGCAAACGCTGGGCACAAATTCCACCATTCCATGCAAACATCAGAGAAAGCCATTCCCAGTCTGCGTTTCACAGGTGCAATGTGGCAGGCTGGGAAACTCTCCAAATCATACAATTATTTTTTCTGATCATTTAGCTCTTTGTGGAGGTCTCAGATTCTAAATTTGAACCAAAAGTAACTTTACCAGAGGTCGGTCAAGCAGCAGTAAGACTGCAAAAGGTGACAGGTTAAAGCATCTCATATTTATAAGGGTATGAGTATGAAATTCAGAACGGGCCCCCAGGGATCACAATGCAAAACATGAAGGTGTAATTAAAAACCATAAATCCATCAAACGAAAAATATGTAAACTTAATACGTCAACTCATATAATTTTTCTTCCCCAACCACATTTGTCTTTCTCTACACTCCTTTAGAGCCTACAAATAAAAAATTAACAATATCAGAAGAAATATTTCTAATATGTGGAATGTGCATATCAATAATAAATGCTCTTTACTTTACTCTTACAGGTAACTCCTAAAACAAGCTCTCTCAGCAGAGTGCTGAGACTCTGTGCATATATAAATTACTTCAGCTGTATCTCCTCTTTACAAGACCCACAAAAGGACAATATCTCATGGTGTTTCCATGCCACTCAATCATCCACACAAAATTACCCTTGTGAGAGCTTGTTGGAGGAATGTCAAACGGACTTGCCTTTCTTCGCAACAAAACCTTCAAAGACAACAAACTAACTCACTTCTGCCTTTGCAGTTCTACCAGCTAGGGTAACACCTGAGCATTTTAACTGGAGATTCTGGGTTTAACTTTATATTTAATTACAAGTTACAGGCAAAACAGTTACAGGCCAAATCCTGGCCTGTGTTTCACCCACAGCATAGTTTTCAATCTATCTTAGCTTACAGCAGCTCTGCAGCACCTGTAGTTCATATTAAGGCTAAGCCACTTCTAAAAATGGTATTTGGGACAAACCAAACCCTTGCATCTGCTGCCCACCTACCAGAAAAGGAGCACCAGCATTGCCCAGAAATTAGCAGCAGAAACACTTGTGCCTCACCTCCATCCTTCAGGGGTCAAATTTTGTAGAGGAAATTTGTTTCTCATGGCTAATGACTGCTTCCTTGGGACAAGATGGCCCAGGACTAAGCAGGGATATGGGAAGACCACTCCTCCTCACTATGCACCCAGCATCAGGGCATGCATGTGAGGATCATGTGACATCTTCATCAAAGTCTGAACTCCATTTCCTTTGTTAACAGAGCATTCCTTCTCACAAGTGGAGCAGCCATGTCCCGAGACAAACAAACACAACATTTTTTGTGTTGAGTACAATACTGATGTGCTATCACAACATGGCTAAAGTTTCTCAAGTAATACCAGTCAGACAAACATCCCTTTTCCAAACACTCAGCAAACACTTTCACTAAGCCCAGGCCAAAACACTAACACAACTCTGCAGCTCTTTCAAGTCAACATGCAGTCCAACGCTGGCGGAGGTTGGCACGCTCTTTACACTTGCCCCAAGCATACTCACCACAGGGGAAGCATACCAGGGATTAGCTCACCCCACTGTCTCCCTACCCTTCAATCAGTTGGACGTCAGGTGCCCTGGCAGCAGTAGTCAAGGTTCACCTGATGAAGAAAGGCCGGATCTATCCAACTTCTGGTTACTATTTATTGCAGCTGAAAATAATTTCCTTTCACTGAACAGGCTATGTGGGATGCTCCCAGTCTAGTCTGGTGACTGGTCACCTAGGCCTGGAAAGTTGTCTTGGATTCTGGAGCCAGTTCCACACCAACATTTATCAAGCACTCCACAGACAAAGCACAGAGAACATTTTAAGGTTTGGCTCTTGGGTTCCTTACCCTCAAAGAATCATAGAATGGCTCAGGTTGGAAGGGACCTTAAAGACCCCACTGCCATGGGCAGGGACACCTCCCACCAGACGAAGCTGCTCAAAGCCCCATCCAGCCTGGCCTTGAACACCTCCAGGGGTGGGGCTTCCACAACTTCTCTGGGCAACCTGTTCCAGTGCCTCGTCACCCTCACAGGAAGGAATTTCTTTCTAGTATCTAATTTAAACCTCTCCTCTTCCAATTTAACACCATTACACCTCATCCTACCACTCCCTCCCTATCTCTCCTGTAGCCCCCTTTAGGTAGAGGAAGGCTGCTGTAAGGTCTCCCTGGAGCCTTCTCTTCTCCCCAGCTCTCTCAGCCTGTCCTCACAGCAGAGGTGCTCCAGCCCTCTGACCATCTTCGTGGCCTTCCTAGGAACTGTGCCATCGCTCGCTATAGCCTGGCTGCAGTTGGGCAGTAGACACTAGCAGCTGCTTTTACACTACACAGTGGACAAATTGGTGTTATAGAGAGGGTCTGTTGCAACGCTGACATGTTGCTAGCAAAGAAAGAGCTGAATGCTTTCCCCACTCCACACCAAGCAGTACAGAGAGCCGCTACAGATGACCCAAAAGTAGTAAAGCAACTGAAATACAGATGGCCATATAGCTTGATAGCACAAGCTACCTGCATGTTAATTCCAACAGCTGTTGAAACTGCCACATCCCAGAGTCCCTGGAGACATGTTGCAGTCTGGGCAGGACACCAGCTCCTACTGCCCTGTTTTGGGATGGGAATCAGAGGTTGGGAATCCTCCATCCTCCATCAGAGGATGGGNCCTGTTTTGGGATGGGAATCAGAGGTGTACCACCAATCCAGCATGGATTGACCTCAACTGCCCCAGCAGGCTTAGCTCCTCCAAAACACTCAGCAGCACCACTCTGCTGAGGGCTGCATGATGTACCCTGGGCACAGCCACCACCCCTGAACTGCTCAGGAGCCACATAAGGTGCAAAAGGAGCATCTTATGCCAACCTTGCCAAAAGAAAATCTTACTTGGTAAATCTACAGGCTGTACAGGTAAATCTACAGGAGTACAGCTTTGCTGCTGTACTCTGAAGTTCAGGAGAGCAGCAACGATGCCAAAAGTATTAAATACATGCTGCAACACACGATACAGTGAGAACAACACAAGGCAATAAAAAAAAGTGTGCAGCACAAACTAAGTACATCTTACTTCCCAAATGACTTAAAACACAAAGCCAAACGCTGCCCATTTACAGTATAATCAGCACTGATCAATACACACACCCCGACAGCAACGCAAACCACGCTGTAACAAATTGCATGTCATGGTAAAACAGGAAACACATTTAAACATAATATTTTCAATGCTGTGAGAACTAGGACTAATGCTTCACTTTCACAGCTAATGCTGAAAGCCAGTCAATGCCCAGTATCACATTTCAGCTCCGTACAGAAGGCTTCCCATCCCATTCACCGAGCAGCCGAAAATCCCTCAGCAACCTTAGAGGAAGATTTGCTAAGAGCTAAATGAAAATTGATCATTTTCCCACAGCCAGCCGGCTTTCCAATCAATTCTGCACAGGTATTGACGTATGGTAATGCTGGCCCAGCCCCAGCCGAAACTCTGAGCAGCTTGCCAAACTCCAAAACGCTGATCAAAGACTGATTTTATGGCTTGACTCAGAAAGAAGGATAATTGTGCACACCTAAGCCTTTTTTTTTTTTTTTTTTTGGTGAGCAAATGCTGAGATTTCGCTGATTCACTCTATGTTAGGGTGATGCACCCAGCAGTCAGACTCTTAGTGATAAAACAAACAGGCAACAAAGGCATTATGCTGCCTAAAATAGGTGGATATATTTATACCAGCTAAACATTCTTTCTCCCAACACGAAAATGAACATCTGCCAGCTACGCCCTTAAAGCTCACACAGCTTCAAAGCAAAGAAGTCAGTCCAAAGAACTGTACACCAAGAGTTTACATTCACTTTAACTTATCCTAGAGAAGAACACATTACTCCCATGAAGTGACATACCCACACCACCACCCTCGCTCAGAATCATCAGCTGAAGCTCTGCTCTTGGGTTTTCTCTACAAATTTATTTTTAAAATGGAAAAAAAAAGGAAAAATAAATTTTTTTTTCAATTAAAAACTGGTCCGTAAAACACTTTGAGCAAAACTTCAGCAGCAGCATGAGGGAATGAAGTGATTAAAGAGTTCCTGGCTTATTATGAGACCACACCACATTCCCACAAGACAGATTTCCAGTTTCATCAGAGGGAGGCACAGAGCAGAATGCAGATAAACCCCTCCTAGGTGGCACTGGTACAGCTCTAATCCACGCTCCCTGAGCGGATCTGATGCCTGCTACTTAAGCAAGCTCCCCTTTGTCCAGACATACACCACAGTACCTTCAGTCCCTTTACACAGCCTCAGCACTCCCCTCCTGCTGATCTGGCAGATCTTTAGGACTACCCATTACCACCTTCAGGGTTATCTGAAGTCCTTGCCTTTGTTGGCTGTATTTTCTGCAGCAGAGACCCACAGCACCCTCTCCCCTGTCCCCCACAAAGAGACACCCAACCTGAAGGTTCATTTGCCAGACAGACTCCAACGGTTCCTGTGGTCCCTGTGGTATTATATCTTCTTCCTTATTATGCAGATAATGCTTATATTCCAGGAGCAGACAGCCCTACTAAGAGCTGTGGGTGATGCTTAGTACCACTCATACAAGCCAACAGCAAGAAAGAGAAGCCCCACAACAACAATAAAAGTATTACTAGGAAGGGACAAAAGTTGGAAGCATTTTCTCTCTGCTGGGCAAAGGAAGAATTAAGCACATGGGTATTAGGCAGATTGTTCAAATTCACAAAGTCAGTGAAGGATCTAGGGACTAAACTGAGGTCTTGCATCCCTGCCCCATGTCTAACTGGGACATGGTTGCTCCTGTTAACAAAGGCAGAAGGAGGCATGAATCTCCTGAGAGTAAGGCTCAAGCTTTCTCCCATTACCCACTATCTGAGACTATACAAAAATCAGTAGACACTTGTAAAAGAAATCAGCCTGTTCCTGATCACGGGCATGGCCAGCGGTGGAGACAAGACTCCCACCTTCCTGAAGATGCCTTCCATGTGGGGATATACTGGACACAAACACAAAATAGTTATTCCACGGAGCTGCAGGTCTGAAGTCAGAGAACAGGGAGGCAAATCCAGACAAAGCAAATTCCATAGATTTCCAGTAAATAAAAAGAAAAAAAAAAAAAAAAGAGGATACAGTTCTCCCAAATGAACAGCCACCTGACACACTCAACGTGAGCAATATCCAAATAGATCTAGTTCCCAAGGGTACTCCATTTTTGAGAAAGACAGGAGCATCATCATAGAAAAAAATCTTCCATAGGACAAACAGACATTTCCAGATAGACTCTCCTCCTCCAGCCACGGTGAAGCAAAGTCCCCTCTCACTTTTCATGACAAAATGTTCATCAGCCAGCTGAAAACCCAGGTACAAGGCTGGCTCTTCTCTACTTAAGCATCCTCACCGTGGGGATAAAAGGCTTCAGACCCACAGAGTGCAGCTACCACGGGGGACCCAAGCAGCAGGAGACTCATGCAGCAATTGTGTGGCCTGTAGGCAATGCTGGTCTTGGGAAAGAAAACAAATCTTTGGGTGGTTTCAGCCATCCCCACTCCAATTCCCTGCGGTGTCAGGTCCAGAGCAGCGGCCGCTATCAGTTGCTGTGGGCCAAGGGAGAGGAGGATGACTACTGCCTCCTACAACCTCACTGTTAACAAGCTAGAGGCTGGGATCGCTGTAGGTGGAAACTCTTGGCAAAAACAATAAAGCAGCTACTACATATTTCAACAGGTTCAAAGTAACCTCAGACGTTGGGAGCAGATGCTCTTTTCCACCCCCTGGGATTATGAAATGGTTTATGTGTTTCCTCCCTTTTCCCTAATAGGGGAGGGTGCTGAAGGAATTAGATGGAGAAAGAGCCGGAGCAATACTAATTACCCTCAGCTACCCAGGAGACCACAGTACCTTCAGCTAATTGTGCAATCCCCGCTCCCCCACTCCAGATCCCCCAGCGAGAAGGTCTCTTGCCTCCGGCACCTGAACTGCAAGATAATCCTGCTCACCTGTATTTTAAAAGGGCATGCTCGAAAATCCTAAATGTCTAAAGCAAACTCATTACAATTAGTTTCCAGAGCCTATCATACAGCATGGGGCCTACTGCACTGACTGAATCAAGGGGAGTGCTCACATCAACACGTTTGACACGGTGTTGTCACTAACCCCATTATTAGACTGCACACGTACCTGAAACCCACATCTGAGCTCATGGCCTGAAGCAATCCCCAGCCAAGCTGCTGCAAGAGTCTTTCTGACAAAATTAAGTATTAAAAGTGCATCTCAAAAAAATAAAAATAAAAATGCCCTATAGCTTCATATTTATTAACTATGACATTACTTTTCCACTTAACACATTTTTGAAGTGTAAAATATAAAACATTTTAAGCTGCACTTAGTGCTTGTAAAGAGCCCTGAAAACTGGATTCCTCTCAATAGAATCACAGAATGGTTCGAGTTGGAAGGGACCTTAAAGATCATCCAGTTCCACCCCCCCTGTCATGGGCAGGGACAACTCCCACTAGACCAGGTTGCTCAAAGTCCCATCCACTCTGGCCTTAAACACCTCCAGGGATGGGGCTTCCACAGCTTCTCCGGGCAACCTGTTCCAGGGTCTCACCACCCTCACTGGAAAGTTCTTTCTGGTATCTAATCTAAATCTCCCCTCTTCCAATTTAAAGCCATTACCCCTTGTCCTGTCAGGGTAGCTCTCCTGCTCTCCTGTAGCTCCCTTCAGATACTGGAAGGCTACTATAAGGTCTCCCCAGAGCCTTCTCTTCTCCAGGCTGAACAAGCCTAGCTCCCTCAGCTGGTCTCAGGAGAGGTGCTCTAGCCCTCTGATCGTCTTTGTGACCCTCTGCTGGACCCGTTCCAACAAGTCCATGTTCTTTCTATGTTGAGGACTCCAGAGCTGGACACAATACTCCAGTTGGGATCTCCCAAGAGCAGAATAGAGGGGTAGAATCACCTCCTGCAACCTGCTGGTCACGCTTCTTTTGATGCAGCCCAGGATGCAGTTGGCTTTCTGGGCTGCCAGTGCACACTGCTGGCTACTGTCGAGCTTCTCATCCACCATCACTCCCAAGTCCTCCTTAGGGCTGCTCTCCAGCCATTCTCTACCCAACCCATGTTTGTGCTTGGGATTGCCACGTCCCAGGTGCAGGACCCTGGGAATCTGTAGAAGACACAGTTGTCCCACACAATTCCCTTCATCTGCATCAACCCATGCAGAAAGGCCTCCCATGAAGAGAAAAATCAGTCCCTCACTAACAGAGGACCCCAAAGTTAGCCAAGATGCAGCCCATGGTTTCTAAACCATCACCAGGACTCTCAAATTCCAGGTGACCATACTGCTCTGTAGAAGGGGCTGACACGTTAGTATAAAACAATGGACATGGGGAAAAGAACTTCACAGAAAGTCTGGGGTTGCTTCTAAGAACTTACACCTATTCCACGTGCACCTCAGATGTTGACAGAGGTCCACCCATGCTCTAAAGCCTTGTTCTTTCCGGGAAGCATCATCCTGCAGGCAAATGTTAAGGATACAGAGTGCTCACCCAGGCTCCTCCGTGTGCAGTGCAGGCTCCTGAAGCACCCAACAGTGCAATACAGGTACCAGCAGCCAGGGATCATGCAGGTCCTCCTTGCTACTAGCCCTCCTGACACTACAGTTAGAGCAGGCGAGGTGAAAAGAAAGCATAGCTGGCCCTCACACATCAAGACCACCATCCTCAATCCCATGCCTGTCCTCTTAGCCTGGTTTTCCAAAGCAATGAGAACTACTGCATCACCCTTCTCTCCACCCTCCTTGCTGCCAGCTCTCCTAAACAGCTTCTGAAACTTGTCAAATGATCTGAAATTGAGGTAAAAGGCTCAGAGGAAGTTCCTACAACTTTCACAAACTGGCAGTGGGAGAAGTTGAGCAGGAGCCACTTGTTGTTAATTGCTTGCCAGAAGCTGGTTAACAGAAAACTAGCACTGCCCCAGCCACCCAAACAGCATACACACAACTCCACAGCTGAAGAGAAGGTACTGCCTCTTATCCAGTCATCAGGGACAAGGTGGAAACAGCTGAGATTAATGAAGAGGGATGAGAGCAAAGGAGGTGAGCAAAACATTCATCCCACCAAACCATCCTTCCTTAGTTCTGCTGCTCATGGAAATGTGTGGGGAATAGTTAGCATACAGGGGAAACCCACAGGAAAGGGCATGCTCTTCCCAAAACTTTGTTCTTCATCTCCCCTTCAGGTGATGCCATCAGCAGCACATAGAGGTGTACCAAGAGGCCTCTGCTTTGATCAGAAGCAGGTGGTGGGAGCTCAGTCCAGCAGTGCTGCCTGGCATCGGCACAGCTGAGCCGTGTCACTGCAAACAGTGTGTCTAAAGCCACTGCCTTTTCATGGGAGAAGCCAGACTTCCTCCAAGGACACGGCAGGCTACGACTTGCTTAGCTCTTTCAAATGATTCATGGTTCACTAGCAACCAAAGGCTATGATCCTCTCCTGGTCACCAAGACTCTATACAGACCAGGGCTGGCAGCATGCCTCTCTCCACCCAACCACAGTTTACCCAGTCAACTGGGAATACAGACAATACTCAGGGGGTTTTTAGGGGTATCAGAGAAAAAACGTTGTCCATCCTACCTGCAATAGAGACCCCACACTTGCTCTTTTGTCCCTCAAGTTCCTGGGAAACTGGGATGATGTGCCTCATGTAACATGCGGCACAGATAATGCAACAGGGGGGAAAAATAACAAGGAAGAAAAGAAGCTCTCAAAAACTAGGCCAGCAAGAACTTGGCTGAACTCAAACCACCATACAATATGTATGTTTCTCTCCTCCTGAACGCTGGCTCTGACACTCACCTGCCCTGGCAGCAGGTACTACATAAACTGCTCAGACAAGGGGGCACGGACCAGAGTATGGATGAGGACAGCTGAAATGGGGGCTCTGAACCCCTGGGCTGGGGGAAAGGCAATTCTCAAGGCTAATCACTTCCAAAGCAAAAGTCCACTGATCTTGGCCTCCTTTCAGTATTGATTAAAAATTTAAAAAGTATTTTATTTCACTATAGCTGGGTACANTATGGATGAGGACAGCTGAAATGGGGTCTCTGAACCCCTAGGCTGGGGGAAAGGCAGTCCTCAATGCTAATCACTTCCAAAGCAAACGTCCACTGATCTTGGCAAAGTATTTCATTTCACTATAACTGGGTACGATTACTACTTTTCTATAACCAAAATATTTGTACCAGTGTAAAACCCCTCTGTGGACATAGTTGTATCAGTGTGCATGTTCCTCATGCCAGGAGAGCTTCCCTTCTCTGCCTGTAAGGGATTAGCTAAAACTATTTTACGGTAGCTGTATGTCCTTAAGGCTATCGCCTGAGCTAGAGGAAGCGCTGGGGTTACTTCCAGCGATGCAGCTGCAGGAGCACATCTCTCATGTTGGACAGTCCCTGCCTGTCCCCCTCCTTTTGGGGACACACACCTTGCTGTTCTACACACTGCTTTAGAAATGGCAGCACATTTGGGTTTACCCAACAGTGGCCTCACGCAAATTAATTAATTAGCATTTGTGAAGCACTGTGAAGATTTCAGGTGCTAAGTATTATTATTACTAATTTCATCTACATCCCCATTCAGTCCTCAGCCTCTCCTGTGAAAATGCCAACAGTGATGCCAATTAGCGGTAATTGTTGCCGTAGTTTTGTGACAGGGCTATTTGCCAAGTGGGAGTGAGACAGAGACCACCAACTCATTTCCTGTGGATTGTCCCACAGCTGCCAACAGCAACAACTTCCAGGCACAGCAACCTGCCCTCCACTCTGGCCAGAACCCTGGAGGTAGGAGGTCCTGTATCCCATTACCAGTTCCCCAGGGACACAGCCTGCAAGGCACACACAAAAACTTTTAATTAGGGATAAACCAAGACACCTTTTATTTATTTATTTGGTTGGTTTTCATCTTCCACTAGTTCAGTACATAACCCAGCAACTGATGCTGATATTGCAATACCAAAGTGCTAATCTGGAATTATTTCAGATTAAAATTTGCTCCTTTTCCTTGCTTGATAGAAAAAAAGATTTAAAAAAAAAAAAAAGAAGAAGGAAAAAAGAAACCAAACCCTATCACTCTTTAGCCTGGAGAACACAAGGCTGAGGGGAGACCTTAGTAATGCTCACAAGTATCTGAAGGGTGGGTTGAAGGGTAAGCCAGACTCTTGTGGTTCCCAGGGACAGGACGAGGAGCAACAGGCACAAGCTGGAATATTGGAAGTTCCATTCAAATACAAGGGAAAACTTCTTTATGGTGAGGGTGACAGAGCCCTGGAACAAGCTGTCCAGGGAGGGTATGGAGTCCCCTTCTCTGGAGACCTTCAAGCCCCACCTGATCACCTGGAGTGATGTGCTCTGGGCACTCCTGCTTTAGCAGGACTGGATGATGTGCTCTGGGCACTCCTGCTTTAGCAGGACTGGATGATCTCTAGAGCTCCCTTCCAGCTCTGACAATTCCCTGGTTCCCATTCACACAAAGGCCTCGCCGTGGCGGCAAACTGCAAAGGCAGCAGCAGTAAAAAGAAGGGAACTGACAGCGTGGGGTGCAGTAAATCTTGCTCTTAGGAGAGCTGTTAAAGGGTTCTAACAGAAGCAAAGAGGTCTATCTTTTTATCAGCTGTCCACAGAGATTTGGAGGACTTTGAAGAGACACAAACAACTAACAGTATTCTGTAATCAATGCACATAATCTGAGCACCGAAACTGTAAATTATTTATATATTTTAAATACATCTAATTGAAAGGATGGCAACACAAACTGTATGAATCACAGCCCGCTCCAGCAATTAAGATTTGTTATCCCTGCAGACTGCAAACAGTAGGTTGGCTTTTTATTCTAATGTGAATTCAATCCCTCCTCAGCTGCCCCACGCATGAGAATACACCTCCTCTCTTTCATCAGGCAAGATATCAACAGCAGGAAACTAGCCCTTCTTTCATCTCTGAGGCACCCACCCACCTTTCCAAAGGGTTTTCAACCAGGTGTGGAAATCTTTCTGAATCTGTGCTGAAAGATCCCTTAATTATTATGGCAAAGGAAGCAAATCCTTTGAGAGCAGCATGCTCCGAGCAGTAGCCTTCTAATGTTTACTCATCCAGTCCTTGCTTACTTTGACAGTACATTAGGCAGAGCTGGTGAGAAACTCTTTGGAGTTCTCTTGTATGGGCTCCTTCTATGGAGAGGAGCTGCTTTTTCAGTCTTGTTATATAATTAAACACGAAAGGAAAGGGGGG
>VZTM01028292.1:181613-197679 GCA_013400555.1 Jacana jacana | reverse complement strand
AGGGGGGGGGTTGGTGGGAGCCGCGGGGGCGACTGTTTGTTTGGGGTTTGTTTGTTTGTTTGTTTGCTGTGTTGCCTCTCCTTTATTTTGATCAGGCCCGGTTGCCGGCGCAGGGTTTAATTGATTGGAGGGGCGGGCAGTTGAGACCATCAAGGGAAACTTCAGCCCTCGCAGACTGTGGAGGAGAAAAAAATAACCATCGTGTCGGTGAAACGAGTGTTTCAAAAGCAAACACAGCCTCCCCCCTCTCCATCCCCCGCATAGAGTCATCGAATAGTTTGGGGTTGGAAGGCACCTTAAAAAGTCATCTAGTGCAACATTCCCTGCAATGAGCAGAGACATCTTTGACTAGACCAAGTTGCCCTCTGAGCCCATCCAACCTGAACTCGCATGTTCACATGCAGATGGGGATGTGGCCACCCTAGAGACCTAGGGGTGCCTGGGTGAAGCTGCAGGGCTGGATCTGCCACCTCAGACACCCGTGGGATCTGGGAGGACACCCAAAGAAGCCCCCAGCCCTCTCCTGGTCAGGGTGAGGCTGCAAGAGGGAAACACTGGCTCCACGGTGGCTCTGCAGGCAGCATGTGCCTGTATCAGAAGGGACGGAAAGGACACACAGAGAAAAGAGTGGCTAAATTCACCCCTCAAAGCAGATTTCCTCTCTGTCCTCAAGGTGACTCAAGCTGGTCAACTTCATCCCACTTGTGAGATGCACTTGGGTCCAGCTCTGCACTTGAGTGCCTCATCCATGCAACACTAGGGCTCTGCCCTCTGCTCACTTCACTGGTGTTTCCTTGTCACCCCGACAGCCCAGCCTGCAGGACCCCATTTCAGTTCCCACCACAGTAACAGGACTCCCTGCCATGCCAAGACTATGTCCCACCTGCAGCTGGGGCAATTCAGGCCACAGAGTGGAAGGAGCACTGGGTAATACAACTTGATGCAAGGGCTCTCCTTTTACGGCCTGGGCTTGGCAGCTCAGAGCTGATCTCAGGCCTCCTCTGGTTCTTCGTGACCCCTCTCCAAGGGGAGATCGAAAGCCCTCCAGTAAACAACTGGTGAAGGTCAGGGGAAGGAAAGCCTGACACCACTTAATGAAAGACAGTTGCAGACAATCTTTTGCTCAGTTGTCCGTGTCTGGGAGGCGTGGGGATCTCTGTGTTCAAGCTTTCTAATTTCCATTCTAATTTGCAAGTCATAAAAGAGAGACAGTGTGCAGTCCATGGTCTCCCGCTTAATTTCACGTCACCCTAATCATGCCAGTTTAACCCTCACTCACTTGGCTAGGTGCTTCTGATGCTCAGCCCTAGCTACCATCTCCTCTGTGAAACAGCCTACCCAGACACAGTTGTGTCCTGCTTGCACTATGGGTCTGTGGTTCTAATAGTATTTCAATGAACTCTGCCCAGATGCATTAGAGCTGCTGCAGCCCCTAGGAAGGGGGGGAGGAAGGGGGGAATAAACAAAGAAAAAGCAACAACAACCAAATAAATTAAACCCCCCCCAACCCAACCAACCAAAAATAATAATAATAAAAATCCCCACCTCTTTAATGTTTAGTTGACTGGTTTTCAATGGGGGTGGTGGGAATGAGGATTACATTTTCCAAGCTCTGCCAGCTTGGTTAGAACAACCTCTTCACCCTTTCCCTCGGTGCGGGGACAGACATGCGGGAGGCTGTGCAGTGTCGGGGGAGGTGGTGGCGCAAAGACTAGTCCCCTTTCCGTGCTGCCGGGGAAGCTGGGGGGAGGCGACCCCGCGGCGCCCGCCGGGGCCGCAGCGGTGCGAGCAGGACNCCGGTCCCGGCCCCGGCGGCCGCCGCTGCCGCCTCCCTCCGCCCCGCGGCCGCTCCGCCAGCAGGGAAGCGGGACCCGGGAAAGATGTCCCAGGCGACCTTCTCTCAGTGGACGTGTGGTACAGATGTTAAAAAGAAAATATGTACAAAAAGACCTTCTGGCAGCAGCTGAGGGGCCGTGCTTTAGGCTCCTTTTTACTTTGGATGCCCACGGGCCGCAAGGGATGGGTGGTGACAGACGGTCCCGCAGTCCGTTCTGCTCCCTCCTGTGACAGGTTCGCCTTACCGACCCCCCACAAACAGCGTGAGAAGTGAGGAGGGGGGGGGATCACCTGTGCATTAAACCAGGTGGCAGCCCTGTGCTGCTGCAGTCTACGGAGCACCACAAGCAAATCTTCACTCTTCTGCAGGGCCGCAAACTGGGCTCAGCTGAGTTTCCTCCTCTTCCTCATGTTAGCAGAGTGACTCTGGATGGTGGCTTCAACCCTCTGGTATGGCTTCAAGCACCCTGGGGAGCAAACAGGACCTGGGAGAAACTTTGCGGGGGATGGGGGTGGAGCAGAGAGTAAAGAGAGAGGGAACAAACCAGCCCTCACTTATAGCCTTCATCAAACAACTCCCCATCTCTCCAGCACAGCGTACATGGAGGCATTCCCAGGGACACTCTGCTTTATGACGAACGACTCATTTAAAAAGCAAACATCGAGCTTTGCACAACCATATTTTCATCAAAGGTAAACCAGCACCACAACAAACAGGAAAATGTCCAAGAAGGTGTTGCAGAGCAAATTGTCTCTGCCGACCACACATTTAGCAAGCACAACCCTGGAAATACAGGCTCCGCCCCCTCCCTCATCCCTCCCTACAGAATGAAGAATATATTGTAAGGAACAAAGTCAGCAAACGTGCGCCAGAGAGCTCAGTGTTGCCTCCTCTTGCATCTCCTATCAGCTCTTCCAATGCCTTGTCTTGCTGGAGAAGTTGGATTTCTATTTCCCACACGACACTGGATCTTGAGGGCATTTTTCTTACTGCCCCAGCCCAAGCTGAGTGCTTTATTAATCCTTCAACCAAGCAGCAAGATGCAATTCTTTTAGGTTTAAATTCCATTTTTATACATATTTGATTGGAAAGAGACAATTGTGTGTCTCAACTAAAATGGGGCTGCTTTGTCAGTAAGAGACAAAGAACTGAGCAGGTGATTGGTTTTCAACAGCCTAGTGGCTCATCGGAGCAGATTTCACCCGCAGCAACAGGCGGGAACTTTTCGATTGAAAAATACGGCTAATCCCGAGCACTACACCAGAGCAGCTCGAATCCCAAACCTCAAGCAAACAGGAAACAAAGAGTATTTATCAGGCTCCCCAGCAGCAGCGCTTCCAGAGCCGCCTGGAGCCCCGCCACAGCGCAGCAGCAGCTCCCGGTCTGTGCTCCCCGCTCTCAGCAGATGGCACTGCTCCGCCAGGAACCGCCCCGCACACCCCGCACCCTGCCCCGCTCCGCCGCAGCTACGGCGTCTGCCGAAACCCTCACTCCAGAGTTAAGAGAAGCACCGAAGACAAGAAGGACCGAGGTCGAGCGGACCGGGGAATACCGGCGTGGAAACTGCTGGGATTCAGCCATGCCTTTTGCACGGTTGAAAATGTCCCAATAAAACACACCCAACAATAAGCACGTGAATCATGACCATCGGTAGCTCTCCTTCCTTTCTTCTGCTGCCACATGAGGGTGCTTTATAAAGGGAGTTTCAAAATCAAGTGGCCAGACCAACCAATTAATCTATTAATCCTCTTAATAAATCTATTGGTCTAGCATGATGAGTAGGACTCAAGAGGTGATCATCCCCCTCTATTCGACACTGGTGAGGCCCCACCTAGAGTACTGTGTCCAATTTTGGGCCCCTGACCACAAAAAAAGACATTGCAGTGCTGGAGTGGGTCCAGAGAAGGGCAACAAAACTGGTGATGGGTCTGGAGAATAAGTCTTAGGGGGGGAAGCTGAGGGAGCTGGGGTTATTCAGCCTAGAGAAAAGGAGGCTGAGGGGAGACCTTATCACTCTCTACAACTACCTGGAAGAAGGGTGTAGAGAGGTGGTGGTCAGTCTCTTCTCCCAGGTCATAAGTTATGGGACAAGAGGAAATGGCCTCAAGTGGCACCAGGGGAGGTTCAGATTGGATATCAGGAAAAAATTTTACAGGGAAAGGGTTCTTAAGCCTTGGAATGGGCTGCCAAGGGAAGTGGTTGAGGCACCATCCCTGGAGGCATTTAAAAGACGGGTTGACATTGTGTTTAGTGACATGGTTTAGTGATGGTTTTTATCAAAGTTAGGTTGATGGTTGGACTAGATGCTCTTAAAGGTCCCTTCCAGCCTAGACAATTCTATGATTCCATAATTCTCCAGAAAGCCATGTTGTTATTCAACTTTTGTGCTGAAGCTTGGCTGAAAATTGTTTATTCTCTGTCCTAGGGTAGAAAGGATGAAGACCTGAGCCAGTGTCAGGGTGCTGACAGCCTGAGAAGGCGAAGGAGAATTAATGCAGTTTCCTGTGAAACAAGGCAGAAAAGGGGTGTGAGAGCATCAGTCTTGCACATGGAAAACATTGCTGGAGAGCCCAAGACACAAAAAGTGATGACAGGTTCTTGCATAACATGACACTTAAAACTACAAATGGTTCACTAAACTGGAAAAGCACTCCCTCTGTACCCACTCATACACAGGCATTTTCAAGCTACAAATACTTTACTAGTACACAAGGCTCCTATGGGCTTACCAATGTTCTTGCGTTTCCATCTCTGGGCCATCCTGAAGCAGTAGGCAACAAACATGGATGAAACGAAGAGCAGGACCAGTTCCAGGTACTGGGAAAGCAAACAGTTGTTTAGAGCAGCAGGCAACCAGACATAGCAAAATGACCACGAGTACTAGTGCCTCTATTCCCCTTGCCGGAGCTCTAGAACACCGGTCTGGAAGCTATAGACCCTGCTGTGGAAAAAGGGAAGGTCTCTCTGATGGTCTCATACAGGCACGTCCTCCCCACAACACTAGCGACACCAAGCCAGAATCTCTCCCCTGGTATTTTTGCTTCTAATCTCAGAAGACACCTGGCACATGCCCTCATTTATGGGGCAACGTATTGAATTTTTGGCTGTTTTGCCTGTATAGCTGAGAAGCCTTCAGCCAGCTCTGTTGAACACATCAAGCATCAAGCCAAAACAGTCCATCACACCAGATGCAAATTGATCCTTCAAACAAAGGAAAAGTCTGTTTCCAGTGGGGGAGGAAAGAATTCAGAGACTTCTTCTTCAGAAGACTAAAACAATAACTGGGAGAGGCAACCTCCCCAGCTCACAGATTCTGCTAACCAGACCTTAACAGGGACTTACCTGGAAAAACTGGCAGTAGATGGGGGCAACAAAAGTTACTTCCTCCTCTGATGATCTTTCGGGCAGGTGGGACCGAAGGAAGATGCCAGAGTGAACAACAGGCTTTTGGAAATGCAGTCAGGAAGAAGATGCATGAAGATGAAAGGACATAAGGGGAGAAAGAGAGGGAAACTGAGAGGGCAAAGGAAAGCCAAGAAAAGTCCAGAAAAAGTAACATTTCCACACAGAGGCAGACACCCAGCTGGGAGAGAGAGGAGTCAAAACTTCACTGAAAAAGACCACAAGGAGATGAATACTTAACACCCTCTTTTCTATCCTTCTCCTAACACATTCATCCTAATTCTTATCCCCCCCCCACCAGAGCAACCATCCCCTTCTTGCCTTCATTTCTACGCACCTCTTTTGTCAAACCCACCCAGAAGCATGACCTTAGCCCAGCACAATCAACTCTTTGGCTTGGTTGCTGTCGTAGGCCAGCGCCTCAGCACGCTGATCCTGCAGGGAGATACCCCATCCACCCACCACCAACCCACCATTTCTCTGCTTCACAACAGCAAGAGCTCCCAGCTCCTCTGGCAACACAGCAGCTCTTCTGGCCCCACACCAGCCTATTATTTTCTGCTCCTTAATAGAATGTGCTCATTTCCCAGTACCCAGTCAGGAATAACCCTGGTTTATACACGGTTACATGTACTCACCCCAGACGCCCAAGCACTCAGAAGTCAGATTCACAGCTACAGAGGGATGGTGAGAGTTGTAGAAAAGTCTTCACCTCTCCTACTTGAATTTACCTTCACAAAGATGATAGTTTCCATTTTGTCAACACCAGTCACCCAAAAGTTGTGACTGAAAGCACCCAAATGAAAGAGCTAAGCTGTCACCAGGCTGAGAGCCTAAGCCACCAGGCCCAACTGTTCTGTATTCTCTACAGCTTGGACACACAGGGTGACACAGTACATGCTGCCATCAAACAAATTGCCTTTTTTATGTTTAAAAGAACATGAGAAGGAGGGCACAGTAGTGGACCGTTTGCCATTACAATTACGTCAGTTCGTATTATTATTTCTTAACTAATTACCTCAGTTGTATTTATGCTGGTATAGCTAAATGTGGCAAAACAGTTACAGGAACACAGGTCCCAGAGGTGTCTCCTCATGTCTTGGGATGATCTTCTGCCCCAGGACAGAGCAATTGCTCCCAGCAGTAAAGGATGTATCTCTTGTACAATGTTTAGCCGTGCCGAAGCTCTTAAGGAAGATGGGCAACAACTTTTTTAACATTACTTAAGGAGAATGGGCAACAGCTTTTTTATTATCACTGTTACACTCTGAAAATTTCTCAAGAAACATTACATAAAAAGCTAACTATAACCTTAATCTATGCTCTTTCTGGAATATGTGGTACATGCAAGACTATTGATACTTGCTCTCAGTAGGAAGGCACCTGAAGCCAGGCTAGTTATCCCTCTTTCCGGCAAATAAACAAACAAAAAAATAGTTTTATGCAAACACATTCTGTATGTGGTTTTATTGATCACTAAATAACAAGTAATAATAATTCATAGCTTCCTGGAGCCATGCCCCCAGGCTGAAAGTCCTGTGACAGGATCAGTGGTGACTGTAGTATTACTAAATCGCATCTGAAGTCAGGGCTGTGTGGGTTCAGACTGACGCCGGCCCAGATGTGATGAGCACTGGACAGCAATTGAATACTCTCAACACCCGTGTTCCTGGATACCAACAGCCTGAGAGATGCAGATGTTGACTTTCTAGACCACTTACAATTAAGTTTAAATCTGGATTTTGGAGCTAAATTTAGGCTTTGGGGCTGGAAAGGCATGACTTTGCAAGATGCTGGCCTCTTCTGGGATATTAGACTTTTAATACACAGTCTGCACAAACATAAAAATCCAGTGCCTGTTTTTAAAGCAGTGTGGTCACTCTGTTTCTTCTGTAAACCCTTATTACAGAGTGGAATGAATAAGAAGAGCCAGGAAAAATATGTTTGTATTTACTAGGGAAAGAAAAATAGGGAGGGAAGACATGAGCAACATTATTATATGTGATGAATCTCCTGTTTATTTTAGAGAGTCTGGAAATTGCCTTATTTTTTCAATTGGACCACATGTCTTTGTAAAAGATGTGTTCCACTCCAAACCATAAATATTCCAGGGACATCCTATTAGCAGTATTATGCAAGAGAGGGAAGTAGCTTATCCCAATGGAAGGCATTCACACTCCCTCCTGATGTGCATTTGCTTTAAGCCTGTCTTCTACAGGCCTGTCTCCTCTCTAGCAAAGTGAATTCTGTCCAGGAGCCTCACTACAGTCCTCTGTCCTCCCTTTGGAGATATCTGGGAAGATAAACCCCTCTAAAGAGGTCTCTAAAGTCTAAAATTGCTGTCATGTGAATATCCTCTACTGGCCTTACAACCTTTAAAGAATAGTGTTTTATTGTTTTCATAGATTGATTTGACACAAGCACAAAACTGACTTTTACAATTTTACATCTGAATCTGGTTAGAGGGAGCCTGGGATGCCACCACTTGGACCTTTTTAGTATCTGGGAAGGCATTGCTGGGGTATGAGGCCAACAGTGGTCCCCATAGAAACCTGCACAGCTCTGCTGAGTCCACACCAAGCTGTGGGAAGGTAGCAGGGTAGGCATGGCCTGGTGAGGCAAGTTCACACACAGGCTGCAGCAAGAGTGGAAGGATCAAGCTGGAATAAAAATCCTGTCAGACTTTCTCCTAATTCTAAATCACCTTTTAGATCCCATCCATCCATAGGGGAGATTAAGGTGCCCAGGAACATGAACCGCAAAAGTCAGCGCACTCCACAGGAAACTGCTTATTCTGGGAGGGAAGATTCAGGAGGAAGCTCAAGACACTGCAGAGAAAGGCTATGGTGCAGAGAGACCCTTCATACTCCATACTTGCTGGAGGCTGGGTGCTTGTAAATTCTGCCCCCTCTCAGGCAATAGAAGCATCACAGGAACCTCTTTCCAGATGTCTTGCTGCCAGAATTTAAACTGCCTTTCTCAACAGCACACCAAAAGTCATTTTTCCACACACCAGTACAGCCTCACAAGCCTTCCCCACCTGGTAATAAGACCATCAAAACACAGGTTGGGCCAGACAGCGTTTGGGATTCTGAATCGCTGGTTTTACCTGAAATGACAAATGCACAGGCCATTGTAGGAGTTTTAGTATCTTCTGTTTGTTTATTCTGTTCTACCAGTGTACACAAGTGGTGTTTTCCTGGTTTTAAGCCCATGTGAAAGAGAAAAGATTTGGCTTTCTGTTTGGATGTCATAATATTAATAGAGAACATCTTTAGAGGCTTATTACAATGCAATATTGCCAATTCCAAGCATTAAGAAAATGAAGGAAAAAAAGAGGACACAATGAATCATTCATCCCCACCCTACAACAGAAATCACGAGAGTAAAAATGGCTTTGATTCCATTTGTTTACCAGTTTCTGAGCATTTCTGTGTCGTCAGATTACTATTTCAAACCCTTCTGCCACAATGAGAGCTAGGAACTGTCTTAAATAAAGATTCTCAGTTATCCTTAAATCACATGAATCCTGAAGCTGGAGCCTTGGGGCAAAAAAAAAAATAAAATCGAACAAAACAAGCTAGCAAGGAACAAAACCAGTTAACAAGGGACTTGGGATGAAAATATCAGAGCAACTAATGAAGCACTGATACGCAACAGGTTCCTAAGGCTGACTATGCTGCAAGACCCAGAAAAGATGAGATTTGCTAGAGCAGATTAAAAATGCCTAAAATGAATAAAAGGGCAATATACCACACTTCGGGTGCTAATCCAGGTCAGCTACAGTTACAACAACCCCAAGCAGTGCTACAGGCTTGGGGAAGACCGTCTGGAAAGCTGCCCAGCAGAAAAGGACCAGGGGGTGCTGGTCGACAGGAGGCTGAACATGAGCCAGCAGTGTGCCCAGGTGGCCAAGAAGGCCAACAGCACCCTGGTCTGTATCAGGAAGTGTGACCAGCAGGAGTAGGGCAGTGATGGTGTCTCTGTACTCAGCACTGGTGAGGCCTCACCTCGAGTGCTGTGCTCAGTTCTGGGCCCCTCACTACAAGAAGGACATGGAAGTGCTGGAGTGTGTCCAGAGGAGAGCTACCAAACTGGTGAGGAGTCTGGAGACTAAGTCTTATGAGGAGAAGCTGAGGGAGCTGGGCATGTTTAGTTTGGAGAAGAGGAGGTTGAAGGGAGACCTCATTGCTTCTACAGCTATCTGAAAGGAGGTTGTAGAGAGGTGCGTGTTGGCCTCTTCTCCAAAGTGAATAATGACAGGACCAGAGGAAAGGGTCTGAAGTTGTGGCAGGGGAGGGTCAGATTAGATATAAGGAGGAATTACTTTACTGAAAGAGTGGTCAGGCACTGGACCAGCCTGCCCAGGGAGGGGGCTGAGTCACCATCCCTGCAGGTATTTAAGAAACGTGTAGATGTGGCACTTCAGGGCATGCTCTAGTGGCCAAGAATGTAGGGGGGTTTTGTGTGTGTACATTTGGGCTCGCTGATCTCAGAGGTCCTTTCCAACCATGACGATTCTGTGATTCTATAATGTTCCTGGGGAAAAAAAAAAAGAAAAGAAAAGAAAAAAAAAAAACCCAAACAAACAAACCCCATACCCCAAAAAACAATGGTTAGGGTTTTTGGTTTGAGGCCAGTTCTCCCAGTCGTGATTTCTTAATGGAGTCTGGAAAAAAGCTACTGGCCAAAATAGCTCTATGTAAGACTCATGAAATGTGGTAACTAAACATTATTAGAAATTTATTTCATCTCTACACCAAAAACAGCTCTACAGCTGTTTTACGATACTGTGAAGGTTAAACTACTACCGAACAAGTACTCCTGCATGAAGCCACTATAAAAGTGTCACTGAATTATTTCTAGTTTTAGTGCCCATTGTTTTAAAAACTGCTGCACTCCAGGAAGCAAGAAAAAAAGGTGATTCACATAAACCTCTCAGCTCAGGAACAACATGGATCTAACCGACGGAGCCGAGCAGCTACGTACAGCTAGAGGGTTTGCATTGGTCTAAGACCGCAGGGAGACTCACAAGGGATTTCAAGTCACCATAAATCCACGCAGTCCTGTGGCTGGTTTAGTCACGTTGCCCCACTTTCTAGCAAATTAAGAGAAACAGGTAGTTTTAAAGTAGAACTAGTCTCACTTCAGCCATCCAGTTTACGATGATGAAATGACTCACACCTGAGAACGGCCACGTGCCTGTGCTAACAATAGATTTAGTTTAGGCAACTACATCTTTACAATTTTTTTTCAGATGAATCATACGCAAGTGTCCAATGAAACTGGTAAATTGGCAGAACACTACTCCAGCTTCAAATATATTCCCACCCTCAAGGGCCTGAATTTGTTGCAAAAAAAAAAACCAAAAAAACAAAAGGAGGGAAAGAAACAAGTTCAAACAGTAGATATCACAAATTTGCCAGATGTGCTTGTAGAAATTAGTGCTTTCTAAAAGCATTTCCTCTACTGTTTTTCCCAGATACCAGTAAAAACCATTATCTGAGAGCTGGTCCTGCCTAAGAACATCAAAACACAAAGCCATGTAAGATAAAGGGAGATGTAAATCACTGGTCCCTGTATCAGACAGAGAACAGAACAAAAACTAGTCAGTGAGATGAGTAGTCAGTGAGAACCTTCTTTAGGTTGTACCAATTAAAAAATGTCTCTTTTCCTCAAAGCTTGTGACCAGCAGAAGCAGGGAGGTGATTGTCCCCCTGTACTCAGCACTGGTGAGACCGCACCTTGAGTCTTGTGTCCAGTTCTGGGCACCTCAGCACAAGAGAGATATCGAGGTGCTGGAGCAAGTACAGAGGAGGGCAACAAAGCTGGTGAGAGGCCTGGAGAACAAGGCTTATGAGGATCGATTGAGGGAGTTGGGGTTGTTTAGTCTGAGGAAGAGGAGGCTGAGGGGAGACCTCATCACTCTCTACAACTGCTTGAAAGGGTGTTGTAGAGAGATTGGTGCTGGTCTCTTCTCACGAGCAATGAGCGACAGGACAAGAGGGAATGGCTGCAAGCTGCAGCAGGGTAGGGTTAGGCTGGACATTAGGAAGAACTTTTTCACAGAGAGAGTGGTCAGTCAGTGGAATCAGCTGCCCAGGGAGGTGGTGGAGTCACCCTCCCTGACTGTGTTTAAGAGCAGATTAGATGTGGTGTTGAGGGATCTGGTGTAGGGTAGAACTTGTAGAGTAGGGCTGATGGTTGGACTTGATGATCCCAGGGGTCTCTTCCAACCTAAATGATTCTATGATTCTTCACAGCCTGGTCCCAGTGCAGCAGGATGAGGTGCTGCTCCAGGGGACAGGAGTAGTTTCAGGGATAGCTGGAAGGACCACCAGACCATCATGAGCCAGTGTTATCCTCCGAGGCCCACAAGGTGTGACAGCCCTCACACCCGGTTTGGGTGGGTGCCCATGAGCTGAAGGAGCCACCTGCAAGACACCAAAGACAAGCGCAAGTCACGTTGCCTGATGGTGATTTTGCTTCCTTAAAGCCCCATTCTGGGATGAGGATGACAAGGGCAGTACGCTCCACTGAAAAACCCAGTTTCATTTTTTGTAACCTCAAAAACCATGTGGTTCGTATTCAGAGGAAACAGCCTCAAGCTCCACCAGGAGAAGCTCAGATTGGATATCAAGGAAAATTTTTACACAGAAAGGGTTATGAAGCCTTGGAATGGGCTGCCAAGGGAAGGGGTTGAGGCACCATCCCTGAAGGTATGTAAGTCGGGTTGATGTAGTGCTCAGTGACATGGTTAGTGATGGGGTTTATCAGTGACACTAACCGTTGGACTAGATGATCTTAAAGGTCCCTTCCAGCCTAGACCATCCTGTGATTCCTATCCTATGACCACCAGCATTCATCAGATACTAGCACAATTTGCTGGATACCATGAACACCATTAAAATGAAAGTCATGTGAACTCTAAAATCAAAAGGTTGTCAGAAAGTTTTGTCACAGGGAACAAGAAGCAAATCAGCTGGCAAAAAATGTGTGCCTTCATTGTTACAAAGCACAGACTGCCACCCCATTCATCTTATGAGGGTGCCATCACTGCTGATATGGACAATTAACTGTATTTGGAAAATACATTTTTCAAAAATTATCTGTATTCTCCATCATCTTTGAGCACAAAATCACTTGCAGAGAGAAATAATTTCAATACCTTCACCCAAACTGGGGTAAGCTAGTATAGCTAGACAGAAACAGAAGACCATACACCAACTTATGGGGGCTGAAAGTATGGCCATGGCTTCACGTCTATAGAGCTGGAGGCTGCCAGCAGTGGGTGAGCCTCTTCTCTCTGGGTCAATAAAGCAAACGGTCAGATGAGGCCTAAGAATTTCTGACGCTCAAAGTGGTGGATGCCCAGTCTCTCAGCGTGGAAATAATTGTGTGTCAAGAGCATTGCAAGTACCATCCCAGAAGCTAAGCATAAGCCCTCCCTGAATGTTGTCTACCGATGTCTAGAAATACTGTGGGTTTAGTATTTGCTTGTCATAAAACAGCTTTTTGCTGTTATTTTAATCGACTTCTAGAGATGCAACTACCTCTTGTTCCAAGATCCTAAGTACGAGATCTAGGATGTCCTGATAACAGCATTACTCAATAGCTGAGGAGCACCAAGATCTAAATTGCTCCCACACAGAAGGGTGTTATTCAGTAGATGACAAAGAAAGAGCAACCCGAAAGACACCTTTCTTAATTCCAACGCAAATTTGATTTGGATGCATATTTTGCTAGGTGTTGCCACCTGAATCTCTGACCAATCAGCATCCTACCCAACATATTCATGTGCATACTGAAACCGTGAGATGCTGCCAAAGCATTAAGCAGCCTCCAGAAAAGGGTGGGGAGGGATGGATGTGCTTCTGCTTCCTGTTCTTGGGCAGAGCAGACAACGAGAAACGCCTCCTCAGTCCAGGGGTTAGTCAAGAACCAGAAGGTTTTATCCACCTATGCTTCCAGGCTGGCCATAATGCCTTTGCTATTAATTTTAAAAGGGAGTTTAAAAATTAAAAAAAATTAAATGCTATTATCCAAAGGCCAAGATTCCAGAGATAAGAAACTGGAACGTTGTCTGAGATGTTAAAGAGTAAGAGCTAAAGACACGCTCTGCAACTGCGGGGCAACATTTTACTAAGTTTGGCAGAAGAGTCTCCTCCCTTCATCCCCTCAGGCTCTTGCTCAGCTTAGACAATATCACAAGGAAGGGCTGTTTGCCCAGAGGTTTTCACTGCGTATTTGTTGGGGATTTTTGTTTGTTTGTTTGTTCACCCACATGGCTTCCAGCCAGCTTATGAAAACTACAAGCCTGTCATCAGGAGTTCATCCAGGCTGAGAGAGGAAAAACAATGGTTAGAAGTCAACCTGATTCCATACCTTTAAAAAAAAAAATAAATCACAGAATAACACACACATAACAAAGACCTTCCAGTAACGTTGTGACACTCCCCGATTTCGGCCACGGATTATAACGAAACCTCAGTTTCTGTAAGTAATCCGTGGGGGTTTGTCTTGACGCAGACAACACAGTTCAGAAGCATCAAGGTCTTGTCTTTGTGGAAGCAGAACCTCCCCCACAGGTTTACTCTTCCAGAACCACTGACAGTATCCTTAAAAAAAAAACAAAACTTTTTTCCTTGCCCTTATCAGACAGGTTTCTTTCAAACTTTTTCAGGGCACACAGCACTCAACTGCAGGAAAGAACACCCAAGCCTTACATCATCTTGAGCTGTGCTAAGAAGGGCACAGAGGATTCCCTGGAAGCAGGAATCCCAACTTTGTACGGTTCATATTCCCACTGAAGCCAGTGGACAGCTTGGATGCAGCCAGCTGAGAGGATCAAGCTTATCAATTGGAGATAGGGCAGGAGGAAAACATAAAAATAAACCTCAAAACAAACCACCGGGTCAAAATCCCAGCTGGTGTAAATCAATGCAAGTCCACTCCAGTTGAGAGGGTTGTGCCAATTCAAGCCAGCTATGGATCTAACCCACAGTGTGTTTTGCAAGTCTATTTTCAACTCTTCAGGGCTCTGCTCTGCTGTGTTTAAACATTCACAACACCCACTGAAATTAATGAGAACTGTGTGTGCAGAACACTAGTGTTATTTCTTTTTAAATATTTGGGAGGTGCTCAGAGACTGTGATAATGAGTGCCATATATTAGAACCCAGACAGAATGGCATTGAATCATCAGACCCTAAAGTGGGACAGGTCGTTAATCTTTTCCTTGGGAGAGCGTTTCAATTTTTGCCTTGGCAAATGAGGAATCATCATTAATAGATGTGGGGGTTCTACCTTTGCCAAGTCCCAGACAAAGTGTGTTTTTCCATTTGCCTTGGGCTTGTGTAAGCTTGCCTAAGGAGGCCAGCCTCGCAGTTTGAGAAACAGTGCTAGCAGCCACCATACCCTCATTCCCAGCTAAATTAAACCCCATTATGCTGTAATTAACCTTGCCTAACTTGTTCTGAGTTACAGCAGTAGGTAAAAATCATGCTTTTCCTCGGCTGTCCCCGAGAAGCAGTTTTACACATCAAGCTTGCCTACTCTTCAAATATTTCCAGCCTCTCCTGGAAGCTCTTCTTCTGAAGATCACAGCTCAACGGCAGGCAACGTCACAACTCTTCTTGACTTCAGTGAAGCCAGAATCACCTGCAATTGTACTCGTGCACCTCCTGTTCATGCCAGACGGCGTGGTTTTGAAGCCAACAATATCACAGGAGCGATGGGGAGAATGCATACATACACCTTGTTAGTTTTCATGGTTTAAAACATACGCACAGGCAGGCTCACTAAGTTTCTTTGATCAAATTTAAAGCAGTAAAACTCCATTTTATGAAGAAGTCTGTTGCCTGTTTTATTTAGATGCAAGTTAAAAAAAAAAAGGGAAAAAAAAAAATCAAACACATACCTAGTTCCTTTTGATCCTTGGGGTAAGGGTGAGAAGAATAAGCACAAGGTAGGAAGAACTTCTCATTTACAAAGCTACCCGTTTACAATAAAAATTAAGTGTTGGCAGATTGTTTTTTCTTCCTCTTTAAAAACTCAAAATTCCAATGCTGCATTTTGAAAGATCCAGAGTTTTATCTAAGGTCCATCCGACTTACTAAGTCCATGGACCCTTAAACCAGGCCATCAATGCACCAGCCTTAAAACCAGTCACCCACTCAAGTAATTTTGATGAAGGTGGGACAAAAAGTCCAGATAATCCTTTAACTGCCTCCAGTAAGTGTATAAATGGAAAATGCAGTATAAAGCACCACAGCATAAAGGCTAAGCTGCCCTAAATAAAATGGGAAAAAAAAAGGCAAAAGAAAAACCGCTGTCAATGAACACAGCGTTGGACATATTACCAGTGGAAAGGTGAGAAGCCTCTGAAGAATGCATCCTGGAGAGCAGCAAAGGCTATCTGATTTTTTTTAATTTTTTTTTCAATCTGTGTGTCTGAATAGGGGGGGGAGTAGAGAGGAAAATAAATGGTTATGCAGTAAGTAACCACACCTGCGGCGAACAGAGCCTGCCGCCGTAGCAGAAGGATTTACCCCACCTGTTCCTTTTCAGACATTAAACTCCTCAGTTCCCACCGTACACGGCGATAACTTTTTGTTGTTGTTGTAAAGTACTCGCACTGGCATTACTCTTTCTGGCACGGCCGGAGGCGGGAGCCATGGCGGGCAATGACGGCTCCAGTGGCCACAGCACCCTCCTCCTATCACACCGGGCCCTCCGCCTCCCTCTGCTCGCCGCCCCGTCCCAGGTGCTGCGGGGCCGGGCCAGGCAGCTCCCGCCGCCCGGCTCCACCTCCCCAGGGGCCGCCCCC